>JAXRKP010000521.1:70000-100000 GCA_037039925.1 Doris montereyensis
GGGAGTAAACCCTGACAGAAAATAACAAGGCCTGGTAGGGGGCCTCAAGGTAGCAGTCTCACCATCTACCTAGGGTACAGTGGGCTAATCCCCTGCTTATCCAAAAACAAACAGCTTCAGAGAAAATAAATATAAAATAAACGGCTTGATCTTTCGAAGACGAACTTGGAAACGAATACGGACTGATTTTTGGAACGTGGAACGTTAGGGCAATAAATGGAAAAGAGAATTAGTTGAAGAAATGGAAAAATTCAAAGTATATATTTTGGCCATTACAGAAACAAAGAAAAAATGACAAGGAATAGAAAATGTAGGACCGAATCATATTTTAATCTTCTTGAGAGTAGATGTCAAAGATAGAGCTAGAGCAGGAGTAGGCCTCCTACAGCATGAAAGGCAAGAAAAGCTACTAGAAAGTTGGAAATCTATAAGCCCACGGCTATTAGAGGTAATTATTAAACCAAAAGGACGAAAAATTAAATTATTGATAGCTCATGGACCAAATGAAGACGCAACTAAAGAAGAAAAAATATCTTTGAAAACGATTTACAAATAGCTGCAGAGAATTTTGAACCCAAACAGGTACTAATGTTTTTAGGAGATTTAAATGCTAGAGTAGGCAACAATGTAGAAACGTCAGGAGGAGTAATAGGTAAAGAATAAGAGACAATAACTTCTCCAAATGGAGAGAGACTAATACATTTTTGCCTAAAGAATAACATGAAAATAGCCAACGCGTCTTTTTTCCTCATAAAGATATCCACAAATATACAAGACTAAATGAAGACAGGTGTGAAAAGTCAATGATAGACTACATAATAGTTAGCAGCTCCCTAAACAGAGGAGCAGAAATATTTAGGAATCATCACTTAGTGATTGCCAAAATGAGATTACTGACTGAAGAAAACAAACAGAAAAGGAAAGAAAAAGAAAGCTACTAAACTCAAAATAGAGTAACTAAATAAACCAGTAGTAAAACAGGTATACCAATCTAGGATAACAAGATTTATCAGGGAAAGACAGATGGATCTGAATGATAGCACAATAGAAGAAAAGTGGCAGATGTATAAAGAAACACTCCTCAGTTGTACTGAAGAGGTGTGTGGTAGGAAACAAATTAAAAGAGATGTGAAAAGAACAGCGAGATAGGGTTGTATCCTAAGTCCTCTTTTGTTTATCACATTTATGGATTTAGTCTCAAAGGCATCCTCAAAAATGAAGAAAATTAATGTAGGTATGTGGAAGCTCGAACCAGTAAATGTATCAATGCTTTCATTTGCCGATGATTTAGTTCTGTTTGGAAAATCAGGAAGTGACCTTCAGTCGAATATCAACATTTTGAACAATGAGCTAAATAAAAGAGGAATGAGAGTAAATGCAAAGAAAGCCAAAACAATGCCAGTAACTAGGGAAGCTGAAACAAAAAAATCTTAAATTGGGCAGGGAGAATTTAGCACAAGTTCAAAACTACACTTACCTAGGAGTGATGATTAACTTAGAGGGGAAATAAAGAGAAGAAATCAGCCAGAGAATCAAAAAAGGCAAGTGCAATAACCATCTAGGAAAGGCATTTGTAGTTAAGCAAGAAGTGTCAACAAAAACCAAAATGGCAGTAAAGTATACAACACAGTTTATTGTCCTACTCTCCTCTATGGCAGTGAAACTTAGACCTTAGACAGTAGTGTACAGGCAGCTGAAATAATATATATAAGAAGAGTAGTAGGAAAACTAAAAGAGACAAAATCAGAAACACAACAATAAGAGATCAAACCAAAGCAGATGGCATAAAAACTAAGATAGAAACAAATCAATTGAGATGGTTTGGGCATGTAAACAGAATGAATGACAATAGAATAGCTAAATCAGTATACAGTGCTAAATCCCAAGGTAAAAGACCAAAAGGCAGACCTCGGAGAAAGTGTGAAGAAGATATAAAACAGGCATTGAAACTTAGAAATTTAACTTTTTTGGAAGGAAACAGAAAATACCAGGACAGGGCATCCTGGAGAAAGATCATCTTGGGCATCTGAACCCATACACCGAAAGATAGAATGGGAACTGATAAAGAAAGAAGAAAATGAAATTTTCTTTGAAAGGAATAAACTCAATTTTTATGTCCTTTACATTTCAATGATTGTAATTGGTATGCCCTAGCTGGCAACATTTTTCCATGTACTGTAACTGCAATTGCTGGCATGGACACGTATGTTCTGAACATTGCGAGTCTTAATTTTGGTTTGTTTTTCTGTTGGTTTGTTTTTTTTAAAGTTTTCTTTGCTTTTTATTTTCAGATATAAGGGACACAGTCAATTACAAAGAAGTCATGAAACAGTATCCTTGCTTTGGTCCTTATATTATAGTATTATTCACCATCATCATCTCCATCACTATCAGCATTGTCACTAGTAGTACCCTTTTCATTATTGTTACCATTATCATCAGCATTGTCGTCAATATTACCATTATCATCAGCATTGTCATCATTGTTACCCTTTTCATTATTACCATCATCATCAGCATTGTCATCATTATTACCTCTTTTCACTATTACCATTGTCATCATTATTACCCTTTTCATTATGATCAGCATTGTTGTCAGTATTACCCTTTTCATTATTACCATTGTCATCATTATTACCCTTTTCATTATGATCATCATTGTTGTTAGTATTACCCTTTTCATTATTATTACCATCATTTTCATCATTGTCGTCAGTATTACCCGTTTTGTTATTACCATTATCATCATTATTACCCTTTTCATTATTAGCATTGTCATCATCATGATTATTATCCTTTCATTATGACCATTATCATTGTCAATATTATTATCCTTTTCACTTTTACCATTATCATCATTATTACCCTTTTCATTATGACCATCATCTTCATCATTGTCATCATTATTACCCTTTTCACTATTGTCATTATCGTCATCATCACTTTTAGCATATTTATCATCATCATCACTTGTGTCATCCTTTCCATTTTTACTACCTTAGTAGCGGTCTTCTGGCAAGCGTCTATGCACTAAGACGTGCTATATCCACTTTTGAATCTAATTCGTACCCTGCCTATCAATCATGGAATAAACATGTATCGGTTTAAGGAGGGACAGGCTGCTGGTCAGCCTTAAGGGGGCAGAACTTTCATGTCACGAATGGCTATCCATTTCTACCTGACAAGCACGCACAGATCAATGAAAGTCTCCTCAGTCACCAACACCACGTTGGTTGACATATATCTCTGATTTGATAGACAGCAATTAACCTCAGTTGTTTTCGTAACGTACGTTAAGGAAATGATGAATTTAGACGATTGTTCCTTTTGCCTACACAAAGCATCATGCATCATGACGCTGCACTGTCTGGCAGGTCGAGTGAGATTCACTTGTGCCGGACTATGCTAGATGATGACCATTATTTGCTTGACACCCAGGTGGTGGATGACATTGTTACCTCGCCATCTGACAGGTCGAGAGAGTTGAGAGGCATGGCTTGATCAACAGCGCCCGTCTGGTTTAATTGAGATGCCTTAATATTTGAAACATATGACCCGTCTTGGCAACTTTGACGCCAGGTGTCTAATAAGAGTCATGTTGACAGCCGGTACGGGCGTGTTGTTAAGGAGCCAATTCGTATATAGAATGAATTCTGTTCCCTGAGATAGCGTTGTGCCGGTAGGCAGACTGTGCTGTTAAGCGGTGTGTTGTGAGACCACCACAACTGTATTACTATTGCCATTTTTAACCTCATCTTTCAGGTGATCATCATCTCCTTATTAATGATTATCATCATCATAAGTCAGTCTATTGTCACCATTATCCTGATTGAGTCTGTAATCTCGTAGTTGTTGCCATGGTTGGTTTTGTTGTCCTTGCTGTAGCCTGTCAAGCCTAGATGACTTCCACCTGAAAGTGGGTGATTGACATGGGCTGCTGGCTGGCAGGTCCTTCTTCTTTCCTTGCATTTTTTTTGTATTCACTTATAAGTCTTTCATCTTGCTGTTTCTTCTGAATTTACCCTGAGACACCAGCTATAGTGGATGGGGGAATTTCAATGAAATAAACAAAATCCACATGGAAAGCACTCTATCATTATCAGTAGTTAGAAATATCACGTTGCTATTTTACCTTCCTTGACCATGACTCAGTTATTCTTTGGGTCCGAATGGCGGAATTGTGACGTCCCTGAATTTATTTGCTACCAGATTTGATCAGGTGGGTTACCTATGGCTGTCTTATTTTCTTTTGTTTTACATTTTGCTTTGTTTTTGTTTTCTCCATTTGTTTTCGTTTTTTTAAAGGTAAAGGAGCAGTCTTTTGTGTGTGTGTGTATTACTTCTATAGTGGCTTTTATTTGCCCTCTGTATATTGTGTTTGTCGTCTGTATATAATTTAGATGCTTGTTTTCATACATCCATCTATATCAATTTAGTGATGGCTTGTGTTTGCCGTTTGTATATAAATTTAGATGCTGGTTTTCAAACGTCCACTGAATATCAATTTAATGATGGTTTGCTGTTTGTATTTAAATTTAAATGCTGGTTTTCATACATCGACTGTATATCAATTTAATGGTAGCCTGTGTTTGCCGTCTGTATTTAGATTTAGATGCTGGTTTTCATACATCGACTGTATATCAATTTAGTGGTAGCCTGTGTTTGCCATCTGTATTTAAATTTAGATGTTGGTTTTCATATGTCCGCTGTGTATCAATTAAGTGGTAGCTTGTGTTTGCCATCTGTTGGTTTTCATACATCCACTGTATATCAATTTAGTGGTAGCTTGTGTTTGCCATCTGTATTTAAATTTAGATGTTGGTTTTCACGTCCACTGTATATCAATTAGTAGCCTGTGTTTGCCGTCTGTATTTAGATTTAGATGTTGGTTTTCATACTCCACTGTATATCAATTTTGGTGGCTGTTACTTGCACACTATTTTCAAATTTAAAAGAATCTGCATACCTGATTTTTACTCTTTTACCCATCTTAAGGGATATGACAAACCTTTTAGGTGGAAAATGAATCATTTCCAGTTCTGTATTGATAGTAAAAAAGACTCTCCTTTAAGCTCCTTATTATCTGTTCACAGTGCAGTGCAATCTCCTACATCAAATGTTTTCCTTGTCATTTCGCAGGTAATGGGTTTTCTTGAAGGCAAGGCATTGGACTGCAAGTAAGTATGTCAAAGTAAATGCGGGTATTATGTCATTTAAACATGTGGTGCGGTTGTTTTGTGTGACTTGAGATGGAGGGGTTGTGGGGTTGAGTCCTGCAGGGAGGAGACTTTTCCAGCTTTGGCTGGAAGTCCGGCTTATTAGAGACCAGACGCATTTTCAGTGTATGTAGTCACATCTCGGTAGTCCAAACACCTCTGTTCCAAGCAATCTGTCCAGATTATCGAATCGCCGATCAAAGTGGCAAATTGTGAATCTTTGTGCCGGGCCGACCGGACATCCGCTCACGTCTATCTGTCTGCCTGGGCAATGTGGCACACCAGTCAATTGGCATGACGCCATGTTCCTAAATTGTATGAACTGAAATAGTGTTAAGAAAGTTAAGTCGGGCGGCTTTGATGCGCCATCAACGGACTGGTTACACTATCTCAAACAGTTTAGTGTTTAATCTATTGAAGCATAAACTCTCTGTATTGTTGTAACCTGTTCCAAAATTAGTTGTTCATATCCGGAATCCCGAATTTCCGGAGTATTGGGTACAAATAAAAGAAAAAATCAGTCCTCAGATAACTGTTTGGATTTCGAGACAACCAGAGTCAGAGTGCCGGACTATCGAGACATGACTATGTTACTTAGACATTTTTATTTATATAGCATATGGCTATTTCCGTTTCTGGATGCAGGTGTTCAGGAATTTAAGGCAGAAAGCAGCTGTATAGATCTTCTTTCACTGATATTTACGAAGAAAGACATGTGACGGTGCTAGCCTTATGGTTTGTCTGCCTGACTTGGGATGACAGTGTCCTGGGTTCGAATTCTGCCATTGCTAGGTCCTACAGTGTCTTGTCCTTGATAAGGACACTTAACAGCTGGATACCGGCATCAGGTGGGCAGTAAAACCTGCGATAAACTACCATCCAGTCCAGTTTTCAGGGGGGTAGTGTAGCGGTCTCTACTGGCAGGTCCTAATTCCTTCCTTTCACTCTTTTGCATCTTTTGTCTTGCTGTTTCCTCTAGATTCACCCTTAGATTGACACCTATGGTGGACTGTGTAAATATCAATGAAACCAAACCAATCCAGACAGAAATTTTGTTATCACCTATTCCATTGGTGCTAGAGAAACCAGGATATGCTCCTGCCACGCAGGCCATAACTGCCTCACAGTCAGGGACTTTTCTAAGATAATAAGTACTAGTATTTGACAATTTAAATGACTCGAGGAATATCAGGTGAGAAACAGTACTTTTGGAGAGACTTCTAAATCCTTCATCTGTTGTTGCCGTAGTGTTGTGAACTGGTAATCATGACAATATTGGTTGACAACCTTCATGAGATGTTGTTAAATCCTTAATCCTGACAATATTGTGGAATCAGTGTTTCATGACTGTTCTTCAAATGTTTTCACTGACAGATGGTTGTTTTTCCACAATGTTGTACTCATAGGAAAGGTTCTTCTACTCTCACTGAATCAGCTTTCTAGTCAGAAACTTAGTTGAAAGCTGTATCATGACTTGTGTATAGCTCCTTTCGGGAGTTCAAGGACTTTGAATGAAATAACCTCAAGTGAGGAGGTTCCAGGGATCAGTGCTTCATGACTGGCAAATAACCTCAGGATGTCTCCAGTTGAATCAGTGTTTCATGACTAGCAAATGAGAGAGATGTCTCCAGTTGAATCAGTGCTTCATGACTAGCAAGTGAGACAGGATGTCTCCAGTTGAATCAGTGCTTCATGACAAAGTAGTCATGTTTCATGAGCAAATGAGAGAGGATGTCTCCAGTTGAATCAGTGCTTCATGACTAGCAAGTGAGAAGGATATCTCAGTTGAATCAGTGCTTCATGAGTAGCAAGTGAGAGAGGATGTCTCCAGTTGAATCAGTGTTTCATGACTGGCAAGTGAGAAAAGTTGAGTGCCTCAGTTTGCAATGTTTCATGACTGGCAAGTGAGAAGGAATCTCCAGTTGATCAGTGTTTCTTCATGACTAGCACGAGGATATCTCCAGTGCTTCATGACTGGCAAGTGAGGAAGCCTCAAGCAATGTTTTTTGGTCCACCTGTCAGTGACAACAAGAGTTTTGCGTACAACTGCTTGTTTTAACTTGTCATGTCTGTTCTGTGTATCCATTAGAATGGCAAGCAACATGACTTTTTGGACGTACAACTGATTGTTTCAACTTGTCATTTCTGTTCTGTGTATCCATTAGAAAGGCAAGCAACACAACTTTTGGACGTACAACTGATTGTTTCAAATTGTCATTTCTGTTCTGTGTATCCATTAGAAAAGCAAGCAACACGACTTCAGTTCTAATCCGTTGGTGATGTTGTGTACCTATTTGAAATGTGTTGTGTTCTTCTTGATCATAGTTGTTATGTTATGGCGGCTTATAAGAGAAAGAGGAAATTAACTCTCTGTGTCTTGGGTCACTCTTGTCATTAGTATATGTAATCATTGAAACTTGATCTGTGACATGTTTATAAGAAATAGAAATGAGAAATGAAGCTGATTGCTGATGATGCAAATGATCTCTCAGAGGATTTTTAAAAAAAATGAAGTGCGAAAGTCTCAGGAGCCTCATGGTGGGAGTCTAGTCTATGACACAATGCCAAGCAACTAAATTAAAGAAAAGCAATTTATCTTATATACAAGAGAAAAATGGGTTTTACACAATGATGTTGCTAATTTTAGGGCATTGAATTCAAAATCGTGGTTATTTTTAAAAACAGAGTTCCGGCTGGCCTCTTATCTGAACACTTATCACTTGTCGGTACAACCAGCTGACAAAAATGAAACAAACCATACTCAAAATGCCACCTCTCTTTAATCGTTTAGTCATGTAGATTGTGTGGACACACATTTTCTCTTATTTTAACGTCCCAAAGAGTAATAAATCACTGCGCCACTTTCTCCTCTGTACTTTGTTCAAGAATGACTGATTTTGGATGTGTTTCGTCGGTTAGATGGACACGTAGCCTAAGAGTTGGCAGGTTAATGATATGGCTAAGACTTTGATCTTCGTCTATTGCATGGGACGGGACACGTTCAACAAAATGGTGTGTTTACTTGAGTCTGACACTTTACATTCATGTCTTGATAGTCCTAACACCTCTGTTCTGAGCAATTTGTTAGGATTATTGAGACATCCAGATTATCGAATTGCAGGTCAAAGTGACACACTGAGAATCACCAAAAGGCCTTAGAACTTACGCTAGTAAGTACCTATTGCATTTTACAGGGTACAGAGCACTTCGATGCTGTTCATTACTGTGTCTGGACTGACCAGAGACCCATTCGAGCTGTGACGTCATATTGCTAAATTACATGGCTGAGGTGTTTAACGAAAGTCAAATCGGGTGGCTTTGATACGCAATCAACGGACTGGTTAGCCTATCTCGAATAGTTGAGTGTTCGGTTTATTGAAGCTTAAACTATCTGTATTGTGGAACCTTGTTCCAAAATTAGGTGTTCGAATCGGGAATCCCGAATTTCTGGATTATCGGGTACAGATAAAGAAGAAATAATCCGTCTCCATCTCATCTGTTAGGATTATCAAAACATCAGAATTATTGAAGTCTGGACTATCAAAATGTGACTGTATGAATGTGAAAGAACATGAAATGAGAACTTGCATCAAACGATATGTAGTTTATGTGTTGCTGGCAAAGTATGAAATTCAGGTAGCGTATGCCTAGGCGTTCTGTATTATTTAATTATAATTTCTGATTTCATATTTTGCCGTATATATGTGGAATTAGAGTAAGGCCTTCTAAAGTTGTTGTTTTGTTTTCGTTTATTTTATTTTTGTTGTTTTTTTATTCCGTTACTTGCAGGCAGGTGATCCTGGATACCCCTGGCCAGATTGAGGTCTTCACCTGGTCAGCTTCCGGCACCATTATTACAGAATCCCTGGTGAGACTATGTTATCACGTTTACTCACATTGACACTCTCAGACTCACACACACACACACATGCTGACACACAGACTCACAGACACATGCATACACTTACTGACTTTCACATACTCACACACACACAAACACACACTAACAGACTCACACACTTACTGATACTCAGACACACAGATTCACACACACACACACACACACACTGTGACAGATTCACACACATTGACACTGTAAACTCACACACTCACGCTAACACTCACAGACCTACTCACACACATACACGCACTGACACTCACAGACTTAAATACACACGCACTGCCACTCACAGACTCACACGCACAAACTGACACTCACAGACTCACACTCACAGGCTCAAACACACACACTGACACTCACAGATTCACACTCACACACACAGACTCACCCTCACACCGACACACACTCACCCTCACACCGACACACACTCACACTCATGGACTTGCACACAGTCACACTCACACACTCACTCTCACACAATGCTCGGAATAGTTACTGAAATCTCACCGATCTAACAATGAACGGCAAAGAAAGTGGACTTTCTCCTCCTCCTCTTCCTCGTCATTGTTCTTCTTATCCTCCTCCTCATTCTCCTCTTTATCATCCTCAATCTCCTCCTCATCCTCCTCCTCTTCATCTTCCTCATTCTCATCATCATCCTCATTCTCCTCATTCTCCTCCTCATCCTCATTCTCCTCTTCATCCTCCTCCTCACGGTATTGGTTCGCACACAGGCATCAAGTTTCCCCACAGTGGTCGTCTATGTCATGGACACACCCCGTAGCGCCAACCCCCGTCACCTTTATGTCCAACATGCTCTATGCCTGCAGTATTTTGTACAAGACCAAGCTACCTTTTATCATCGTTATGAACAAGGTAATTTGTCTGGGTGTGTGTGTTTGTCTTGACTGTGTGTGTGTGTCTGCTCTATGTTTAGTGTTTGGCTCTGGTTTAATGTGCGCTCTTGGTATAATGTGCAATCTACCTCATAAATAAAGTATAATTATGGTAATTGTAAAATAACACATTTTTTGATATTCGTGGACTGTAAGAATATTTATGTAAAGAGAGAAAATTAGACTTAGGGACGGTTTATTACACTTTGAAAAGAAAATCACATTCCCCCCCCTCTGGGTTTACACAGGGTTGGGACTGTCCGTGGCAGCATTAGATATACTTGCGCTGAAAATAAGGGCAGTGGCTGGCTGTGTAAAGAAAAAAACGTGGTCTGATCAACGTATACAGTTGCAAATATTTTGCATACATGATCATGGTGGGACTGTAACAATGTATCTTTGCGCACACCACGTTCCTTCTTGAGCAGGTTGCATGAGCTTACCTTTACCTTCAGGCCAGGATCTCTCTACAATTCTGCTGCTGATTCACAGTTTTCCTGAGTTGTGTTTCAGCTTCTTCAGATGGGATTACTTTCAGGTAGACACCTTTTAAATATATCTAGCAAGTGGATGGGACAAGTTGATTGGAAAGTTGTTCAAATCAAATGATAAGGTGAAAAGTTTAGTCTATATATATGTATATATATATATATCGTCGTCATGCTTTGATAAATCATACGTTTTTCGGTGGTGATTGATCGACCGACCAACCAGTAAATTACAAAGTAGTCTGGGTGCAAGTAGTAAGAGAGAAGAAGAACTTACATATATAGCGCATTTGTCCACAATACTGTACTATGCTCTGTGTGTTTTACGTTGTTTAGTAAAAGTAAAGTTCCTTAAGGCCTATAGAGCCGGAACTTATCCCGGGTTCTGTAGCCTGAAGCGGAACAGGTGACAATAATCACCTCCTGGCCAGGACGCTAGTCTGACGCAGGTTTTTACTCCCAAGCTAGTGCTTGTATCCAATTGCACCTGGGTAGAGTGGAGGAAATGCGTGTTACGTGTCTTTCCCAAGTAATACAGCGGCAGACCTGACTTTGCTAGGATTCGAACTCAGGACCTCAAGATCCCCAGTCTGACAACCTAAACGCTCAGCCTAACTGCTCGGCCACTGACGTCACTTACATTGCTTAGAAGCATAGATAATGTCATTATGAGGTAAAAGGAGATATGGAAAGACATTAAAATGTAAACTAAAATATTTTTTATAATTTCGATGTTCTAAATAATCGCTCTTTAAACTCGGGGAGATTAAAAAACCCAACTATCAAAAACGTGATTTGTGAAACTCTGCCTCATCTGTATTCTGTTAAGTTTTGAAATTGAAGTTTTCACTGTTGCCAGATTGACATTGTGAGTCATCAATTTGCCGTGGACTGGATGACAGATTTGAAGCCTTCCAAGACGCCCTAGAACACGAGACGCCCTACGTGTCTAACTTGACGCGGTCCATGAGTTTAGTGCTGGATGAGTTCTATGAAAACATCAAGGTTATCCTTCATTCTCCTCCTGCTCATCCTCATCATCTTTTTTTGTTTGTTGACACATCCTCCTCGTTTTCATCCTCATCATTCATCATTCGCGTCATCATTCACCTCATCATTCACCTCATCATTCACCTCATCATTCGCCTCATCATTCACCTCATCATTCACCTCATCATTCACCTCATCATTCACCATCATTCATTCACATCATTCATCATTCACCTCATCATTCACCTCATCATTCACCTCATCATTCACCTCATCATTCGCCTCATCATTCACCTCATCATTCACCTCATCATTCTTCTCCCAATCCTCCTCGTCATTTACCTCTTCGTTCTTTTCCTCTTCTTCAATATCTTCCTCATTCTCCTCTTTATCCTCTTCTTCCTTCTCATCTGTATTCTCTTGTTATCTTGTGCTACCTATGATAATTCTGTGTGACAAGTTCAGGAGAAGTGGATCATAAGTGGTAGCGGTTTCTAGGATAAAATGAGTTAAGTCGCTCTAGTATACATTGAGCGATTTTGACTTGGGGTTTGATAAAAGTAAAAAGTTTGTTTACAGTTAGGATTTTTGTTCCCACATATCTGAGGTCTGGCCTGTTTTTTTTTATCATAATGGCCTTGAAGAAACTAAAGCCTTCTATTTCCTTCAGGCCCATGATCCTTTAGTCACAACCTTTTAGAGTCATGGCTCTTTAGAATCATGACCTTTTAGAATCATGACCTTTTAGTATCATGACCTTTAGAGTCATGGCTCTTTAGAAACCTTTTCATGACCTTTTAGAGTCATGGTTCTTTAGAATCATGACCTTATAGAGTCATGGCCTTTTAGAGTCATGGTCCTTTAGAGTCATGACTCTTTAGAATCATGACCTTTAGAGTCATGGCTCTTTAGAATCATGACCTTTTAGAGTCCTGGCTCTTTAGAATCATGACCTTATAGAGCCATGGCCTTTTAGGGTCATGGTCCTTTAGAGTAAAGTGTCTTGAGCGTTGGCTGTTAGGAGTTATGGTTCTTAGAGTCATGACCTTTTAGAGTCATTACATTTAAAGTCATGGCACCTAAGACTACTAAGAATCTTGACCTTTGAGAGTCATTACATTTAGAATCATAGCTACTTAGGAGTCATGCTGTTATGGCTGTGTTCCTTCAAAATGCCCAGTTATGGCCCAAAGAGCTTAACTAGGTTTCTACTGCATGAAGATGAACGCCATAGAAATGGGGCTAAGCTCCAACCCTTTGTGCCCTGACGGCCTTGAAGGAACATTACTTTTACATAGCAACTAAGGCATTCCAATATTGTCTGTACGTCCCCAGAGTGTGGGAGTCTCCGCTGCCACAGGGGAGGGCATGGACGAGTTTATGGTCAAGGTCGAAGAGGCAGCCAAAGAGTATGAAAGGTAATTATCCACACGTCGTTGTTGTTGCCTGGTAGAAGGGGACTCTCTGTGGTCCTGTTGCAAGGTGTCGGGGCCTCTCTACCGAAAGGTCGTGTGTTCAAGCCCAACGGTTTAACAATATTTTCTGGTTATTTTCCCCCCCCCCCCCCCCCCCCCCCCCCCATTTCTAGTCCAGGTTGGTAGATTGACACCTAATCCCATCCGAGATGGCTGATAAAAAGAGGATGTCTGGTGTATGGATCACAACTCTCTGTCCACATTAAAGATTCCGTGACGTGACTGTTTACAAGGTGGTCTAGGCAAATTTTAAAATCCTACCAAAGCCCTCGAGATCACCTTAGTTGTGGATGTGGGTAAAAAATCAAATCAAATCCTGGTAGGAACGTATAAAGTAAAGTACGGTAAGACCCGTACTCAGAGTTGAGCGTAGGGGAGTTATGATTTCTCTGGGCATGCGCCATTACGTGGTAGTTTGCCATCACATGGTAGTTTGCCATTACGTGGTAGTTTGCCATTACGTGGTAGTTTGCCATTACGTGGTAGTTTGCCATTACATGGTAGTTTGCCATTACGTTGTAGTTTGCCATCACGAGGTAGTTTGCCATCACGTGGTAGTTTGCCATTACGTGATAGTTTGCCATTACGTGGTAGTTTGCCATTACTTTGTAGTTTGCCATTACATGGTAGTTTGTCATCACGTGGTAGTTTGCCATTACTTGGTAGTTTGCCATTATGTGGTAGTTTGCCATTACTTGGTAGTTTGCCATTACATGGTAGTTTGTCATTACATGATAGTTTGCCATTACTTGGTAGTTTGCCATTACATGGTAGTTTGTCATTACATGGTAGTTTGCCATCACATGGTAGTTTGCCATCACGTGGTAGTTTGCCATCACGTAGTAGTTTGCCATTACATGGTAGTTTGCCATTACGGGGTAGTTTGCCATTATGTGGTAGTTTGCCATTACATGGTAGTTTGCCATTACGTGGTAGTTTGCCATTACGTGGTAGTTTGCCATTATGTGGTAGTTTGCCATCACATGGTAGTTTGCCATCACGCGGTAGTTTGCCATTACGTGGTAGTTTGCCATTACGTGGTAGTGTGCCATTACGTGGTAGTTTGCCGTGGTATTACGTGGTAGTTTGCCATTACGTGGTAGTTTGCCATTACGTGGTAGTTTGCCCATTACGTGGTAGTTTGCCATTGCCTTCCATGTCGCCTGTACTTTGGCAGAGTGTATCAAGTCTAGATGACTTCCACCCGTACCAATACTCTATTCTATAATCAGGGTTTATAAAGAAGAAATTTCACCGTTAACTACCTCCTTGTGGGTGATTAGGGAGAGCTGCTGGTAGGTTCTTTTCTTACACTCTTTTATTTCATTTCAATCTTGCTGTTTCCTCTCGATTCACCTTGGGATCGTCACATAGGGTGGACATGGGTAAATGTAGATGATGGAACTTTTCAGAAGGCTTACAGATGCCTAAGCATAAGTGACATGAAAATTGTTCTAGATGTCACTCACAGCAGGAGAGAATTGTCCCTAGTAAGAGGGGTTTCTTGTGAGGTTCTTTTTATGGATTTGGTCAGGAGTCCTTGAGGATACTTTAGTTCTGAAGTGGTTTCATTTGGAGTTTGTTTTTTTTTGTTGTTTTTTTTTGGGGTGTGCGCTTTGTTATGACTATTATGAGCTTCTTTTCCAGGGTTTTATTTTGAGGTTTTGTTGGGAGAAACTATTGGGGGGAGGGGTTCTTTTTTCCTTCCATGCTGTCTCACTGCTATTCACAACCTTCGTTTTGTGTTATTTTTCCACCTAGAGAGTATAGGCCGATGTATGAGAAACTGAGAAGAGACAAAGAGGCAAAAACCAGAGATGAAAAGGAGAAAACAAAGGAAAAGTTCAAACAAGATCATGTGAACATATCTGGTAAGAAACAATTTTCCTGCTCCTCCTGCAGTTTGTTCAGGTTGTTATTGTTGTCTGATTGTTGTTTTTTTTTTCATTTTTCTTTTTTTCATCTTCTTCTTCTCCTTCTTCATCTGTTTCTTCATTTTCGTCTTCTTCTTTTTCAGTGGGCGGTTGGCGGGCTCTGCTGGTAGGTCATACTTCTTTTCTTTCCTTCTTTCATTTATTTTTCATCTTGCTGTTTCCTCTTAATTCATCCTGAGATCACCACAATGGTGGACAGGGTAAATTTTAAAGAAACAAACAAACAAAAAAATCTTTTTCTGTTTTTTTCTTTTTTGTCTTCTTCTTCCTCTGTATTTGGGATATGTTTATTATTTTAGTCTAGACCACTCGATCTCTGTATTTTAGTGTTAAATTCCAATTTAAGATTCAGTATTCTTCTGAACGTTTTTTGTCTATCTATTTTAATATGCATTTTCTGTCCATTAATGTTGATTGTACTTGGAATGTTAAGTGCTGTGAGGCTTTGACGTAAAAGCGCTATAGAAGCATACTTCTTTTATTATTTGTCTTCTCCGTTTTTGTCTTCTTCTCTTTTTTTTTTTTTCTGCGGGCGGTTGGCGGACGCTGCTGGTAAGTAGGTCCTACTCCTTTTCTTCTCTTTTAGCTGATTTTTCATCTTGCTGTTTCCTCTTAATTCAGTCTGAGATCACCGCAAACGTAAATTTCAAAGAAACATCTTCTTCTTTACTTTTGTCTCCTTCTTCAGTTGTTGTTCTTATGTGGGCGGTTGGCAGGGGCTACTGGTAGGTCCTACTTCTTTACTTTTACTCTTTCATTATCTTTTATCTTGCTATTTCCTCCTAATTCACCCTGAGATCACTACAGTGGTGGACAGGGTAAATTTCAATTAAACAAACAAACAAAAAATCTTTCTTCCTTTTCTTCTTTTTCTTTTTCCTTTTTCCTTCCTCTTTTTCCTCTGATTTTCTCAAATGTATAGCAATGAACAAAGTGTTAAAAAATGTCCTATAAAACAATTATGAATTTTTTAAGTCCACTCTGATATACTTTGAACATAGTTATACTGTAATATTTAGTAGGTGACTATCTGTCTAATAATAAAAAAACCAAATATTGATAATTTGCCGAGTGTTAAAGGTAAACATTGTGTGTATATATATATATATATATATATATATATATATATATATATATATATATATATGTGTGTGTCCTTCAAAAAGTCCAGTTCAGAATGATTCTTCTACTTCTTCACAAGAACCGACCAACTCAATTTCTGAGTATAAATGTCAGCTTCATATTTTTTAAGATTTAATCCCAAATCGTTATAATCCAATTTTGATGTTAAAGCGATGTGTTTGATTCTGTTTTTAAAGTCTTCAGTGCTACTGCTGAGTCCTTTCCACAGCTTCAACTGTACTAGGGTAAAAATGAGAGCTGGTGACAATCAAGTGTTTGAAGACGGAACCATGTATGTTTGACAAAAGAATAAACAGAACGGAAATTAAGGCCCCTCTTACCTAATCAAACTCGTGCCCTCCGCATTGGCAGTAGGTACTCTCTGGACTACCGGCTGGCTAGTGAGCCGGTCAGCTGGCGGGGTGGCCTTTGACATGCCTCACTTCATTTCGTCCGCTCCAGAGTTTTTTTCATTAAAAACAATCTTCTTATTGGTTGATATAAATTTATAGTACAGGAAATGCTTCTCAAATCTGACAACGGGTAGGGGGTGAAAATTTGAATTAAAAATTTTCAAATTTGTTTTTTTTTTGTTAGAAAATTTGATTTGACACGGCCCATTATTCCAAAATAAGAAAGTTGAAAAATTTAAGATTTTTTTAAATTCTCAACTTTCATAAAAATCATGCTACATCCAATAAATTTGGTATCAGATCGCACAGAACAAAAAGTTCTTTTGGCCTGGACTGTTTGTTTTCATATTTGTTCAAAGTGGAAAATCAGTTTGGAGTACCTACGTTGGCAGGCATCACCTGACCATGATTGTAACGACCTAGTGTAAAGTGTAAGGACAGCAGTCTCCACCTCGGAGGCGACTTTTTTCGTGTAACAAGTTTTTCCTCTCTTTAATTACCGCTATCAGGAGAAAATAAGTAAACAAAGTTCCTTGAAGGCCATTAGGGCCCATAGAGCTGGAGCGGTTTTTTTTTAGCATGAAGCCCGCGTAATCCTGGACAGTGCCAGCTATAGATGGAGAAAGATCTTGTCAGTGTGTTAATGGAACACAAAGCGCCTAACAGGACTCAAATTTGGGACTTCTGTGACAGCTGGCCTAAGAGGCATTGATTGTCTTACTAACAGGCTGGTTTTTGGTTTGATCATGAGCAGCGGACCTTGATCACACTTTAATGGAGCGCTTGGAACTTTGGTCATGGTGACATCTGTGTGCACCGATCATGTCGGAGTAAATGTAGATGATGATTATGATCATGGTCACAACTAGCGCAGATGGTTATAGTTTTGATTGCATGAGTGCTTCAATGATCACCACAGCCAAAGTTTTAAAAAATGCGGTGAGTTTCAGGGAGAGAGTTTGTGTCTGGGACTGGACTAACAACTTGGGCTGCGGAGAAACACTGTGACAAGCTTCAATGAGGCTCATACATATCCTGTGGCGGTGAGGTAACCGTCCAGACATCGACTTTGAGGTTCTGACCTGGTAAAATTGGTGTTCATTAAATGGTCCCTGGATATTAGAAATGGTCATATGGGGCGTTGTGGCGAAATCGTAGTGTTGTGAGTTTGTAATCATGACGACCTAGTTAAAATTAAATGGTCCTATTAAATGGTCCTATTAAATGGTCCCTATTAAATGGTCCTATTAAATGGAGATAGCTCAATAGCGCCTTACATATCTATTTAGGCCTGGGCATTGTTGAAATGATGATCATGAGCAGAGCCTTGATCACAGTAATGGAGCGTTTGGAACTTTTCTCCATCCCATGTCGGACCGATCATGGAGGAGTGGTCCGGGACTTTTAAAGCCAAACGAATGCGGTGAGGGAGAGAGTTTGTGACTCCGGCTCGGAAAACACCGTGACCTCAATGAGGATCCAGGTCCTCTCCAAATCGACTTTGAGGTTCTGACTCTGAATTGGTCCCTCTTAAATGGTCCCTATTAAATGGAATTTATTTGATAGTGGTATTGGTGGCACTAGTGGCAGCTCTTTTTCCCAACTTTCAGTTTGGGATTAGACCGAATGTAATGTAGTCAAAGATTCTGTGTGGAATTTATTTGATGGTATCGACAGACACATTTGTCGTTATGGTACGAGCCATCGAGCAGGCTTTCTAAATGAAAGTATCGACAGGTGGCAGTAAGTTTCACTTTTAAACTTGGATTATAAGGAATTGATGTAGTCGGAGACTAATGTGTTGAAGGCATTGACATATGAATTTGCTCGATGCTATGATCAACGCCATGATTCTATGATCACTATTTAAGCATCGAATCTTTGATAAGGAAGCCATGGTCATGAGCAATCGAGTAATGCTTGACTCTCACCCAGGCTTTCTGTGTGCTCCACAGGGAGTTGAGAAGGACTTTGAATAAAATGGCCTGCTGGGGATAAATGATGTACAGTGGGTGAGCCTGCACTTGTGCGGAGATGCAGCCTTTAAATCCATCTTTATCTTTGTGAACTTTCTTTTCTTCCCTCAGGCGAGCTCTGAGATCTGTCACGAAAAGGGTTGCTATTATGCCAGGAGATGAAGAGGACAGTGACGACGAGTTTTCTTCTGCCCACCTTGATCCAGGTGAGAAGAATGTTATAATTCTTCATGTTACTCTTATACATTGATGTAAAGTTGGTGAATCTGTCTTCTTCTTCTCCTTCTTTTTATTTATTCTTCTTAGTCTTCTTCTTCTTCATCTCCTCCTTCACTTCTAATTCTCTTTGTTCTCAAACATTTGAATTTAATTCATTCTTCTTCTTCTTCTTCTTCTTCTTCTTCTTCTTCTTCTTCTTCTTCTTCTTTTCTTCTTCTTCGACCTCTGACAATTCATTCAAAAAAGGCTAAAATATTAAAGGATTTCAGTGTTCTTAATATGAACGGTTCAAATTAAATTTGCAGCTTCATACTGGATCTCTATTTTGCTATCTTGCTTGGTCTGCGATATCGGTCATGAAAATTACCATCTCTGGCTCATTTCATATCCCAGAATTCTCTCTTCTCTAATTTCAGACCAAGAGAAGGATCCCGAAGAAATCAACTTCCAGCACTATCTGGAGTCGCGAAGAAAACAGCAGGAGGAGAGACTGAAAAGTCCAAGCAGCTCTGATGCAAACCAAAATACATAGCAGTTTGTTTTGGGATAAGAGTGAAAGGGGGGGGGGGAAGAAGAAAAGAGATGTGTGAAAGTGTTGGAAAGGTCCTGTTGTGTTTAAATTTTAAGTTTTGAATGATGTTTAAATTCCCAAAATTAAAGCAGGCCTCCTAGCATTGTAGATTCTCCACTTTAGAAAAAATTTCTGCTAGAGACTCCTAGACTTCCTAGAATTTCCTACTATTTTAAATTTACTCCAAAAATTTCCTACTTTTTAAATATTTCTCCTAGAATTTCATACTTTGTAAAGTTTATTCCTAGAATTTTCTACTTTTTAAGATTTACTCCTCGAATTTCATACTTTAAAAAATTTCATCTTAGAATTTACTAGATTCTACTACTTTTAACTTTTCCTCGGCTGGAAAATCATTGAAACTCTTAGAATTTCAATTTATCACTGATTGAACCTAACATTCTTTTTAGTGTCAAGACACTAACGTTGATTCTTGTATCTAGACCATAACTTTCATTATAAACGCAAATTTAAAAGCACAGCAATGTTATTTTAATGTCCAAACATTATTTAGATCTCAATGATGTTGAAGATATTTGATCCAAAATGTGACATTGATTCTCCTTGAATGTTTTTAAAATCTCTGATAAAGCCTCTCATCAGAATATTCTTAAATTTTGGGACTGCTAATTGCTATTACAGTATTAGCCCTGAATTAAATGCTGAGAAGTGTTCATGATTGGCCAGGCTTATTCTCACTTACAGACGATTAGAGCCTTGACATTTCCCATACTTATGGACGATTAGAGCCTTGACATTTCCTATACTTATGGGCGGCTAGATCTAGACTGACCAGGAATAATTATCTTCTGAGTCGGCACAATTATGACAATATACACTAGTCCCATCCTTGATGATAAGTCTAGATCTAGCGTTTGCAATGAGTGTCAAGGCTCCAGCTGCCCAGGTGTACGATGAGGTTCAAGGCTATGGCCATCTATAATGTAAGTATGAACAGGCCTGTTGGTTCAGAGGATGATTATTCCATGTTGTTAGAATCTAGAGTTAGATGTTGTGACTGCTATGATGAGTATCACTGCAAAGCTATAACCACCCATAACTATGATGATATTTAGATATATTATTGCA
Organism: Doris montereyensis; assembly: GCA_037039925.1. Lineage (NCBI taxonomy): Eukaryota > Metazoa > Mollusca > Gastropoda > Nudibranchia > Dorididae > Doris > Doris montereyensis. The sequence continues at coordinate 90,291 of JAXRKP010000521.1, forward strand.
GTCACTAGATCCAGATCTAGACTCTGACCGGGAAAAGGTTTGAGGCCGTTTGTCTGTAAATTCATGGGTACTTTTGAAATTTGAGGGCATTGTTGTGTCACAGTTAGTATTAGCCTACTCTTTCTTTTAAGAAATCATTTTTTGATATTTCTACAACAGGAATATGCTGTAATTTGTCAGTTGAGTAATGTAGTGTGATGCACATTGGGACTGATTGAACACCTTTGTGTTCTTGGTGAGAAAGTGCAGTGGAGATATTATTCTCACTGAAAATGTTGACTTTGTATTGAGTTTTATTTATAATAAATTGTAATGCTAATAGGTTTGTTTGTTTTTCTTGGTTCTTGTTCTTTGTCCTTCTCTCATTAAAGTCTGTGTGCGTCTCCCTTTCTCTCTCTCTGTGTCTCTGTCTGTCTCTCTCTTTCTCTCTCTCTCTCTCTCTCTCTCTCTCTCTCTCTCTCTCTCTCTCTCTCTCTCTCTCTCTCTCTCTCTCTCTCTCTCTCTCTCTCTCTCTCTCTCTCTCTCTCTCTCTCTCTCTCTCACTCTCTCTCTCTCTCTCTCTCTCTCTCTCTCTCTCTCTCTCTCTCTCTCTCTCTCTCTCTGTCTCTCTCTCTCTCTCTCTCTCTCTCTCTCTCTCTCTCTCTCTCTCTCTCTGTCTCTGTCTGTCACTGTCTGTCTGTCTCTCTCTCTCTCTCTCTCTCTCTCTCTCTCTCTCTCTGTCTCTCTCTCTCTCTCTCTCTCTCTCTCTCTCTCTCTCTCTCTCTCTCTCTCCTCTCTCTCTCTCTCTCTCTCTCTCTCTCTCTCTCTATCTCTCTATCTCTCTGTGTAAACGTATATGTATACATATTTCTCTCTCGTCGTCTGTCTCTTTGAGTCCATGTCTATTGGAACGCTACTGGTAGGTTCTTTTTCTGTCACTCTTTCACATTTTTTTCATCTTGCTGTTGTCCCTCTTAATTCACTTTGAGACCACTGGATGTGGTGGACGGGATAAGTTGCAATGAAGTAAGAAATTATATGATAGTACATGTAGTGATACTTTTGACATGGCTGTATATTATGTAAGAGAATTATTATTGTCTTGGACATTTCGTCTAATAACGTCAACATAAAACATTCGTCTTGTTATTTTTTTCTGTGTGGTTATATTAAAACAAGCATCATTTGGATGAGAAAAGTTAGGAAGGGAGGAATAATTGACTGGAGACATGAATTCATGAATAGGGAGAGATGAAGAATTACCATACCCCATTAGTAGTGCCAAAGAACAAAAATGGCCGAAGATATTTCAAATCAACTGCCCGCCTTCCTTGCCCTTGTACTAGATCTAACTGAGTGAATTGACACGGCGCATTGATTTCTCTCCTTCATCAACAGAACATGGTTGTTTAGTTTGAGACAAACAGTATTCTCTTTAAACAATGTCTATTTTTTAATTTTATATTTCTGTTAATTGAAGTTGAAGTTAAAGATGATAAGGGATGTACATGACTCCTATCACTGGCCCATCTACCTTGATATTAAATTAGACACAGCGCGTTGATTTCTCTCCCTTCTCCAAAAGAAAATGATTTGTCTATTTTGAGACAAGTTTTAATAATGATGTCTTTAATCTTTTTTTATGTCTTGTTTTGGTCTTATTTATCATTTACTTAAAAGTTCATGATGATAAGGGATGAAATAATTACAAATTTTGTCTTAGGTTTGACTATAATAATCATATATTGGATCCCTCCCAAGGTCTGGCATTTCCTTCGTCCGTTTTGATAGTCCAATCTAGGTCAAAATTTGCTTTGTAGGCCTAGGGACAAAAAACATGAGTGTGGGTGTAATGCGACTGCGTGTACATATAAAAATAAATAAAAAAGTAACGTTTTTTAAAGCCATTATGGCCCATAGAACCAGAGCTTATCCCAGATTATATAGTGTGAAGTGAAATAGGTGATGATAATCACTTCCTGGACATGACGCTAGTTTGATGCAGGTTTTTACTCCCCTAGATAGCGCTTGTACCCATTTGCACTGGGGTTGAGAGGGAATATGCATATCAAGTGTCTTTCGCAAGGAACATAACCGTGGGCCCAGCTTTGAAAGGATTCAAATCCAAGATCGAATGACCCCAAGTCCGGCAGCCTAAACACTTGGCCACTGACGCTACCTGCATACATATGTGCATGTATATTACATTTTAAAGACTTGTAAAACATATGATTACAAAAATTGCATACGATATTACATTTATACAAATATTGTTTGGTGTCACAAGATGGAAGAGTGCAGCCCACTTTGTAACTAATAATGATGCATACTCAAAGGAGATACCAAAACCAACAGGAGTTAATAAAATTACATGTACAATGGCATCATGGCTTTATAAAAATGTTCAGACTCAGAGCCAGGAAACAATCATTACTCTCATAAAGCATAGTCTGAAAACCTATGGTCTTAAAACTTGAACTTAGGTTGTATGTCCAAAAGATTTTCCAAGTTTCAAATTTTTGTTTGGTGAATAAACTTTCCCCCTGTAATTTCACTCTGGTTTAAGTTTGATTGAAGGAGACGCCGGTAGCTCAGTCTGTAGAACGTCTAACTACCACCCAGGAGATCCGAGTTCGATTCCCAGTCCGGGCAAATTTTGCTGGCCCTCCTGTCGATCCAGCAGCGAAATGGGCAGCTATATCTATTCAGTTTTGCGAAAGCAAAGGCTGTATGAAAGCAAAGGCTGTGTAGAAAGCAAAGGCGGTGTAGAAAGCAAAGGCTGTGTAGAAAGCAAAGGCGGTGTAGAAAGCAAAGGCTGTGTAGAAAGCAAAGGCGGTGTAGAAAGCAAGGCTGTGTAGAAAGAAAGCAAAGGCTGTGTAGAAAGCAAAGGCTAGAAAGCAAAGGCTAGAAAGCTACTACTACTACTACTACTACTACTACTACTACTGCTACTACTACTACTACTACTACTACTACTACTACTACCACCACCACCACCACTACTACTACTACTAATACTACTGCTACTACCACCACCACCACTACTACTACTACTACTACTACTACTACTACCACCACCACCACCACCACTACTACTACTACTACTACTACTACTACCACCACCACCACCACCACTACTACTACTACTACTACTACTACTACCACCACCACTACTACTACTACTACTACTACTACTACTACTACTACTACTTCTACTACTACTGCTACCACTACTAAATAGCTGTGAATAATATAGGAGCAGATCAAGTTTATCCAGAAATGGTTAAAAACCAAGGGAGAGAAGCAGACAAACTACTAACGTGCAATGTGTCAAAAACCATGGAAGTCCAAACAGGTGCCAGACGACTGGAAAAAGGGAACGGTAGTACCAATACAAAAGAAAGAATCAACTATGGAATGCTCAAACTATAGAGGGATATCACTACTTAGCGTACCAGTACCAGGAAAAGTATATGCCAAGATTCTGAAATGAGATTAAGAAAAAGAGTAGAGGATCAGATTGAAGAGCATCAGAGTGTATTAAGGAAGAAGTGTACAAGACCACATATTTACAATTTCAATTAGACAAATAATAGAAACATTCCTTGAGAGAAACATTGACTGACACCTGTGTTTTATTGACTTAGAAAAGGCATTTGACAATGTGAGGAGGGACAGACTATGGCATTCCTTAAAAGAACAATAAACCAACATGTGCAGTGAGAGTAGCTGGAAACATCTGCAGAATTTGATGTAGATTTAGGAGTAAGACAGGGTTGTATTCTAAGTCCTCTTTTGTTTATCACATTATGAATTCAGTCGCAAAAGCATCCTCAAAAATGAAGAAAATGAATGTAGGTATGTGGAAACTCAAACCACAAAATCTAAAATTGGGCAGGGAGAATTTAGAACAAGTTTAAAGCTACAATTACCTAGGAGTAATGATTAACTCAGAGGGAAAACTAAGAGAAGAAATCAGCCAGAGAATCCAAAAGGCAAGTGCAATATATAACCATCTAGGAAAGGCATTTGTGGGTAAGCAAGAATTGTCAACAAAAACCAAAATGGCAGAATACAATACAGTATTCCTCTATGGAAGCGAAACCTGGACCTTAGACAGTAGAGAATACAGTAGAGTACAGGTAGCTGAAATGAAATATCTAAGAAGAGTAGTAGGGAAAACTAAAAGAGACAAAATCAGAAACCCAACAATAAGAGTTCAAACCAAAGCAGATGGCATAAAAACTAAGATAGAAACAAATCAATTGAGATGGTTTGGGCATGTAAACAGAATAAATGACACTAGAACAGCTAAATCAGTATACAGTGCTAAAGCCCAAGGTAAAAGACCAAAAGGCAGACCTCGGAGAAAGTGGGAAGAAGATATAAAAGAGGCATTGAAGCATATAAATTTAACTTTTTTGGAAGGAAACAGAAAATGCCAGGACAGGGCATCCTGGAAAAGATCATCTCGGGCATTGAACCCATACACCGAAAGGTAGAATGGGAACTGATAAAGAAAAGAAAGAAAGGACCCAAATAGCCTGGGACCAGGAGTTTGTGCTATTTAGACTGAATACTGAATAGGACCCAAATAGCCTGGGATCTGGAGTTTTGTGCTATTTAGACTGAATACTGAATAGGACCCAAATAGCCTGGGATCTGGAGTTTGTGCTATTTTAGACTGAATACTGAATAGGACCCAAATAGCCTGGGATCTGGAGTTTGTGCTATTTAGACTGAATACTGAATAAAATAGGACCCAGATATCCGGGATCTGGAGTTTGTGCTATTTAGACTGAATACTGAATAAAAATAGGACCCAGATATCCGGGATCTGGGGTGCTGCGCTATTTATACACCACTCTGTGCACATTGAATTTCTTGGCTGTTTACATGGCGGCCCATGGAAGATCGAAAATCAATTCAAAAACTCCAAGATCACATTTGTTATGGATTTGGGTACGGTCAAATCAAAATAAATCAAATGATCTGTAAAGTGCACAGAGTGCTGTAATCTGGACACAGGATCTTCCGTCTCTGATGGGACTAGGTGTCGATTTACTCGAGAGAGAAAAAAAGCCATTTTTCACCCAGTCGAGGCACAAACACAGGACCTTTTGGTTGAGAGGTCGACACCTCGCCTCTGAACCCCTGAGTCCCACCCTCCCGACTGCACACACAAGTTTAACTATAAATAAGGTGTTCCTAATTGGATGCGTTTTTCCATCCTAGATTTTTTCTGCCAAATATATTTACATACATACTATTTATAGTTTACAGTAGTACAAATGTAGCTAGGAAGGGTAGCAGTAGCAGGCTAAGGAAGGTTAGAGACCAGGGAGAAGTCAGGAGACTACAGTAGGGATGGGGTAACAGAATGGAAGATTTACATTTGTTTACATGTACAATTACGCGAGGAAAATACCATGCAATTGCAATGCAAAAGAGACGAAAGGAAGGTTTGCACGATAATTAACAATATCGAGGGTACTAAAATGAATAACGGAAGGTTTACATTTACAGTAGCAAGGAATGAAACGTGTAGTATGTGTAGGCCTATACGAAATACCATGTACTGGGAAGAAGACCTGAAGGCGTGAAGGTGTCCAGTTACGATAGCAAGGAAAGTTAGCTGGCTAAGGAGAAGACCGGAAAAAGAGACAACTTCTTTTATTAATATTACACTGCAATTTGATATTACAGAGAAGCTGCAATTCTGATATCACAGAGAGAGAGAGAGAGAGAGGGAGAGAGAGAGAGAGAGAGAGAGAGAGAGAGAGAGAGAGAGAGAGAGAGAGAAGAAAGAACTTCATATAGAGAAGAAAGTAACTTCCCCCATTTACTTTTCTTCTCCTTTTCATCTCTCGTCTTGTCGGATTTTGAAGCAAGCCATAACATAATAAGTCTTCAGGCTTGAAGCTGAGACAGGAAAGAACCGGAAGTTTGTGCGACACGTGACAGTCAGATCAGTTTGGTACCGGAATAAATGAGGAAGCAAAAGAAAAACAAACAAAAAGACAACTTCTTTTACTGCACTGAAATTCTGATCGGTTGTTCGAGTTTTGTCGTTTTGGGGTAGGTGAGCAAGGGGAAGGGAAGGGGGGGGGGTGTATAATTTGTTTGTGTTGCTTCGTGGGGTTGTTTGAGTTTTTTGGGGGGTTTGTTTTTTTAAAGTTTATTTTTCTTTGCTGTCATTGTTTTCTTTGTAGAAAAGGGGAGGGGGTGTGCTTTACACGCAAGAGAAATACACAAAGCAGTAGACAGGGACACAGAGAGAGAGAGAGAGAGAGAGAGAGAGAGAGAGAGAGAGAGAGAGAGAGAGAGAGAGAGAGAGAGAGAGAGAGAGAGAGAGAGAGAGAGAGACAGACAGACAGACAGACAGACAGACAGACAGACAGACAGACAGACAGACAGACAGAGACAGAGAGACAGAGAGAGAGAGAGAGAGAGAGAGAGAGAGAGAGAGAGAGAGAGAGAGAGAGAGAGAGAGAGAGCGAGAGAGGGAGAGAGGGAGAGAGAGAGTGTGTGTGTGTGTGTGAGTGTGTGAGAGAGAGAGAGAGAGAGAGAGAGAGAGAGAGAGAGAGAGAGAGAGAGAGAGAGAGAGAGAGAGAGAGAGAGAGAGAGAGAGAGAGAGAGAGAGAGAGAGAGAGAGAGAGAGGGCAGGGAGAGCAAATATAATACATGAAGTGTATTTTGCGGGTTCTATAATCTCTTGAAGGGTCGATAGTTCAGTTGGTAAAGCATTAATCTGTTATACAGATGGATCTCGTTCGTTTTCTTGTTCAGTCATTGCTCTTTCTAGCTAGTCTAATCTGTTAACCCAAATGCAAAATTGTTTGACTGTACTTTTACTCACATCCACAACTAAGGTGATCTTGTGATTTATAGTCAGATTTTAGATTTTTCCCAGACGACTGTCCTGTAAACAGCCAAGGGATCTTTAACGTGCACATCGTCACGTCTCCAATGGGGCTAGGTGTCGTTCCACATAACTGGACCAGGGTAGGGATGAGGGTTTTACTAGAACAAAATCTTGATGGAAAATTTTCAACCTACAGGGTCACAAACCCACGGCTTTTTGGTTGAAAGGCAGATACCTTTTTTTACCTCTTGACTACTGTGTCCTGGCAAAATGGACTTCAGATTCGGTAGTAAAAGTAAAGGCAGTATGGACAGCTAGGCCTACACAATGTATTCGGATTCGGTAGTAAAAGTAAAGGCAGCATGGACAGCTAGGCCTACACAATATATTCGGATTCGCTATTAGAAGTAAAGGCAGTATGGACAGCTAGGCCTACACGATGTATTCGGATTTGGTAGTAGTAGTAAAGACAGCATGGACAGCTAGGCCTACACGATGTATTCGGATTTGGTAGTAGTAAAAAGACAGCAATATGGACAGCTAGGCCTACACGATGTATTCGGATTTGGTAATAAAAGTAAAGGCAGTATGGACAGCTAGGCCTACACGATGTATTCGGATTCGGTAATAAAAGTAAAGGCAGTATGGACAGCTAGGCGTACACGATGTATTCGGATTTGGTAGTAAATAAAGGCAGCATGGACAGCTAGGCCTACACGATGTATTCGGATTTGGTAGTAAAAGTAAAGGCAGCATGGACAGCTAGGCGTACACGATGTATTCGGATTTGGTAGTAAAAGTAAAGGCAGCATGGACAGCTAGGCCTACACGATGTATTCGGATTTGGTAGTAAAAGTAAAGGCAGCATGGACAGCTAGGCATACACGATGTATTCGGATTTGGTAGTAAAAGTAAAGGCAGCATGGACAGCTAGGCCTACACGATGTATTCGGATTTGCTAGTAAAAGTAAAGGCAGCATGGACAGCTAGGCGTACACGATGTATTCGGATTTGGTAGTAAAAGTAAAGGCAGTATGGACAGCTAGGCCTACACGATGTATTCGGATTCGCTAGTAAAAGTAAAGGCAGTATGGACAGCTAGGCCTACACGATGTATTCGGATTCGGTAGTAAAAGTAAAGGCAGTATGGACAGCTAGGCCTACACGATGTATTCGGATTCGGTAGTAAAAGTAAAGGCAGTATGGACAGCTAGGCCTACACGATGTATTCGGATTCGGTAGTAAAAGTAAAGGCAGTATGGACAGCTAGGCCTACACGATGTATTCGGATTCGGTAGTAAAAGTAAAGGCAGCATGGACAGCTAGGCCTACACAGATGTATTCGGATTCGCTAGTAAAAGTAAAGGCAGCATGGACAGCTAGGCCTACACAATGTATTCGGATTCGCTAGTAGAAGTAAAGGCAGTATGGACAGCTAGGCCTACACAATGTATTCGGATTCGCTAGTAGAAAGTAAAGGCAGTATGGACAGCTAGGCCTACACAATGTATTCGGATTCGCTAGTAAAAGTAAAGGCAGCATGGACAGCTAGGCCTACACGATGTATTCGGATTTGCTAGTAAAAGTAAAGGCAGCATGGACAGCTAGGCCTACACGATGTATTCGGATTCGCTAGTAAAAGTAAAAGCAGCATGGACAGCTAGGCCTACACGATGTATTCGGATTCGCTAGTAGAAGTAAAGGCAGCATGGACAGCTAGGCCTACACGATGTATTTGGATTCGCTAGTAGAAATAAAGACAACATGGACAGCTAGGCCTATACGATGTATTCGGATTGGCTAGTAGAAGTAAAAGCAGCATGGACAGCTAGGCCTACACGATGTATTCGGATTCGCTAGTAAAAGTAAAGGCAGCATGGACAGCAATGGCGAACTACTATCACATCATGCCGTGTGGCTAGGAAGCAAGTCAGAATGTGTTTCTGGCAGGCCAACGCTGATTTACTTTTCTTTTTTCTTATTTTCTTTTTGTTTGTTTATGATAATCGTTGGGGCGTCGGTGGCAGAGAGATTAGCTGCCGGACAGGGGATCATGAGATCTCGGGTTCATCAAATCCTCGCAAAAGCTTGGCCCGACGTTGTACTCCGTGGGAAAGACACTTCACACACATTTCCCCCAGGTGCAAATGGATACAAGCACGAGCTAGGAGGGTGGAAAAACCTGCGTCAGACTAGCGTCCTGGCTAGAAAGTGATTATTATCACGTCCCGCTTCACACTATTGAAACCGGGATAAGGTCCGGCTCTATGGGCCGTATCGGCCTTGACAAAACTTTACTTAATATAATCGTTACACCAACAAGAATCGGTGGTTGGTTGGCGGGCAGTGCTGGTAGGTCTTACTTCTCTCCTTTCAGTCTTCAACTTACCTGTCATCTCTTAATTCTTATCACCGCATATGGTGGACAGGGTAAATTGCAATTTATAAAACAAACAAGAATCCAGTAATAATCCAGTAATAATAATAATAATAATAATAATAATAATAATAATAATAATAATAATAATAATAATAATAATAATAGTAATAGTGATAATAATATTAATATTAATAAACCACAAAACAAGTATAATAATAATAACAATACTGATAGCAATAATAGTAATTTGATATTATATAATAATGATAATGATAGATTAATGATAATGATAAAATTACGTGATACATACATAATGCTTAAAATATAATATACGATGTACAATGTATGATAATACACAGTTGACTTCCATTGTGTAAATACATGTATTGTGTAATATTTGTCCCTGTCGAGGGTGGGACTGGCTGGCGGGTGCCTAACGAGCAATGCGAGAGAGACAATCGATGGCGGTGTTTGGTAGTAGCAGTA
>JAXRKP010000521.1:102500-150000 GCA_037039925.1 Doris montereyensis
CATTCCATGTTACGAACGGGACATTAATATTTTAAATTAAATAGCCTAATGTACCATTACCATGTTGGATGATTGATAGATATGATATATTATTAACATTGGGATAATAATATGTTGTCTTGTCTCAGTCTCAGCCAATCCAATAGAGTGGAAACAATGGTTGCCATGGTGACACCGCACCTCTTCATCTCCAACTTGATGGATTGCATTCTGCTGAACGTGGAAGGCGCTTTGATATCGCTCTACTCTCTGAACATTGAAGTGAAGAAAGAGAAAGACCCAAACTACAAGGCCTTCTGTGACATCAACCAGCACATGAGTTGTTCTAAGGTGCTCACTTCAAAGTAAGCCTTGTAAAAGGGGGGTGGGGGTGGGGGTGGGTGAGGCGGGGGTGGGGTATACATTATATAGATAGAGATAGAGAGAAAGATAGATAGTGATAGAGAGAACGATATGTATATATATACATACATATATAGAGAGATAGATAGATAGAGATATATAGATATATATATATAGATAGACAGACAGACAGATAGATAGATAGAGAGATATATATATATATATATAGAGAGAGAGAGAGAGAGAGAGAGAGAGAGAGAGAGAGAGAGAGAGAGAGAGAGAGAGAGAGAGAGAGAGAGAGAGAGAGAGAGAGAGAGAGAGAGAGAGAGAGAGAGAGAGAGAGAGAGAGAGAGAGAGAGAGAGAGAGATAGGGAGAGAGACAGACAGACAGACAGACAGAGAGGCAGAGAGACAGACAGACAGACAGACAGACAGAGATAGAGAGAGAGATGGAGTCTAGTTCTTCCTTAGCGTTGAGCTGTAAAAAAATGCGAGAATATTTTTATAGCAGTTCCGAAGCAAACCGTGGGCGAGTTGGGTGGCGAAGCTATAATTGTACTTGGTCTGATCAGTTGGAGAACGAAAAGGGGGGAGAGGGGGATACCGAGCCGCACCTAGGTCATGACTCAAATGCCGCCTTCTTGTTAATTTGATTCGCTTTGTTGTTGATTTTTTTTGTGTAGGTTCTTTTTAACGCCGATAGTTCGGTAACCCATGAGGTCACCCAGCTAACGATCCAACAGAAATCGCGCTTGATGTCACATGACGTTTCTAGTTGGTCACTGCTTTTGTTTATAAGCTGCCATATTGCATCCATTCATATACAGAGTAGTCATTTTTATTCTATATGGAATAAACTCTCATTGTTTCTTCTTAACCAGATCCAACCAGATCTCTCATCCGCTTTTTCTGCCAGCAGCTCGAGTGCTCCAGTACCAACAAGTACCGTTACACAATAATACCAACCAGTACCGTTATACACTAGTACCAACTAGTATAATTACACACTAGTACCAACTAGTATAATTACACACTAGTACCAACTAGTATAATTACACACTAGTACCAACTAGTATAATTACACACTAGTACCAACTAGTATAAGTACACACTAGTACCAACTAGTATAATTACACACTAGTAACAAGTAGTACAGTTACACACTAGTACCAACTAGTACCATTACACACTAGTACCAACTAGTATAATTACACACTAGTACCAACTAGTATAATTACACACTAGTACCAACAAGTATAATTACACACTAGTACTAACTAGTACCGTTACACACTAGTACCAAGTAGTACAGTTACACACTAGTACCAACTAACACCGTTACACACTAGTACCGTTACACACTAGTACTAACTAGTACCGTTACACACTAGTACCAACTAGTATCGTTACACACTGGTACCAACTAGCACCATTACACACTAGTACCGTTACACACTAGTACCAACTAGTACCGTTACACACTAGTACCAAGTAGTACCGTTACACACTAGTACCAACTAGGACCGTTACACATTAGTACCAACTAGTACCGTTTCACACCAGTACCAACTAGTAATACCAACTAGTACCGTTACACACTAGTACTAACTAGTACCGTTACACACCAGTACCAACTAGTACCGTTACATACTAGTACCAACTAGTACCGTTATACACCAGTACCAACTAGTACCGTTACAAACTAGTACCAACTAGTATCGTTACACACTAGTACCAACTAGTACCGCTACACACTAGTACCAACTAGTAGATAGTTACACACCAGTACCAACTAGTACAGTTACACAATAGTACCAACTAGTACCGTTACACACTAATACCAACTAGTACCGTTATACAATAGTACCAGCTAGTACCGTTACAGACTAGTACCAACTAGTACCGTTACACAATAGTACTAACTAGCACCGTTACACACCAGTACCAACTAGTACCGTTACACACTAATACCAACTAGTACCGTTATACAATAGTACCAACTAGTACCGTTACACACTAGTACCAACTAGTATCGTTACACACTAGTCCAACTAGTAACGTTACATACACTAGTGCCAACTAGTACCGTTACACACTAGTCCAACTAGTACCGTTATACAATAGTACCAACTAGGTAACGTTACACACTAGTACCAACTAGTATCGTTACATACTAGTCCAACTAGTAACGTTACACACTAGTGCCAGACTAGTATAGGTTACACACTAGTCCAACTAGTAACGTTACACACTAGTACCAACTAGTACCGTTACACACTAGTCCAACTAGTAACGTTACACACTAGTGCCAACTAGTAATGTTACACACTAGTACCAACTAGTAACGTTACACACTAGTACCAACTAGTACCGTTACACACTAGTCCAACTAGTAACGTTACACACTAGTGCCAACTAGTAACGTTACACATTAGTACCAACTAGTACCGCTACACACTAGTACCAACAATACCGTTACACACTAGTATCAACTAATACCGTTACACATCAGTACCAACTTAGTACGGTCATTGCACACTAGTACCGTTACACATTAGTACCAACTAATACCGTTACACATCAGTACCAACTTAGTACCGTTACACACTAGTACCGTTACACACTAGTACCAAGTAATACCGTTACACATCAGTACCAACTAGTACCGTTACACACTTAGTACCAACTAAAAAATAAATCTTATTACATCAGTACCAACTTAGTATGGTTACACACTAGTAATATTTTACATTAGTACCAACGAGTGACCGTTACACATTAGTACCAACTGGTGCCATTACCCTTGTTTTCTGAAATTGAAAAATATTTTAAGAGGGAAAGAAAGACAGTGGAAACAGACAAACCATCTGACGCCAACTTCACTCCAACATTTTGGTCATAGATCTTTTTTCGTAGATATAGAGCTTAAAATATGTCACAGAATTTTTGCAGATTTGCAGAGATAAAAGAAAGGATTCTGATTATGCTACACATTAACAGGCACGTGCAGTGTAGTGTGGTTATGTCGAACTCCTTCAGGTCGGGTCAAAGACTAGAGATAGCCGCCTGAATTTGAGATTTCCGTGATTCGCTTTCATAAACTTAGGTTATTGATACTGATGAGTGTCACACATCCCATCCCCACATCACCCATGTCGTCCCCGCATCACCCATCTCGTCCCCACATCACCCATCCCATCCCCGCATCAAACATCCGATCCTCACATCACCCATCCCATCCTCACATCAGAATGTTTATTCTCGCATATTCACCCATCCCATCCTAGTCATGACCCATCCCATGAAATAAACTCTCACCCATCCCATCCTCGCACCAGCCCATCTTCATCCTCGCATCACCCATCTTATTTCCTCGTACCACCCATCTTATCCTGTTATCACCCATCCCATCCTGATACACCACCCAACTTATAATTAGCATCACCCATCCCATCCTCGCATCACCCATCTTATCCTCGCATCACCCATCCCATCCTCGCATCACCCATCCTATCCTCGCATCACCCATCCCATCCTCGCACCACCCATCTTATCCTCGCATCACCCATCTTATCCTCGCACCACCCATCTTATCCTCGCATCACCCATCCCATCCTCGCATCACCCATACCATCCTCGCACTAGTATCCATCCCATCCTAGCACCAACCCATCCCATCACTAGTACCAACCATCCCATCCTACTAACATCACCCATCCCAACTAGTACCGTTCCCATCCTAGTATCAACCCATCCCATCCTCGCATCACCCACCCATCCCGTTATCACCCATCCCATCCTAGTAATCACCCATCCCATCCCAACATACCGTTCCCATCCTAGTATCACCCATCCCATCCTACATCACCCATCCCATCCTCGCATACCGTTCCCATCCTAGTATCACCCATCCCATCCTCGCATCACCCATCCCATTCTCGCATCACCCATCCCACACTAGCATCACCAACCCATCCTCGTTACACACCCATCCAATAGTACCGTTACACACTAGTACCAACTAGTATCGTTACATACATACCAACTCGTATCGTTTACACCAGTACCAACTATTCTCGCATCAAACTAGTACCAACTAGTATCGTTACCCATCCCAGTCCAACTAGTATCACCCATCTCATCCCAACATCACCCATCCCATCCCTAGTACCGTTCACCCATCCCATCCCCGTTATCACCCAGTACTAACTACCACCGTTATCACCCATCCAATCTCATCCCAACACACCCATCCCATCCTCGTATCGTTACACACATCCCTATAACGTTATCACTAGAGCCAACTATACCGTTACACACTAGTACCAACTCATACCCAACATCACCCATCCAACTATTCCCGCTACACACTATCCCAACTAGTACCGTCACCCATCCCATCCAACTAGTACCGTTGCACGCTAGTACCAACATCACCCATCCCATCCCAACATACCATCCCATCACCACATCAACCCATCCCATACCCTTGTTTTCACCCATCCCATTTTAGGATCACCCATCCCATCCCCTTATCACCCATCTGACGCCAACTTCTACCCATCCCTCTGGTCATACCCATCCGGCATCCCCGTATCACCCATCCCATAGATGTCACCCATCCCATCCCAGATTTCACCCATCCCATCAAAGGATCACCCATCCCATCCCCGTATCACCCATCCCATCCTCGGTTATCACCCATCCCATCAGGTCGGGTCACCCAGTTCCAGATAGCCATCAATTTGAGATTTTCGCATCACCCATTCATAAATCAGGGACTATCCCATACTGATGAGTGTCACCCATCCCATCCTTGCATCACCCATCCCATCCTTGCATCACCCATCCCATCCCCGTGTCACCCATCCCATCCCCGCATCACCCATCCCATCCTCGCATCACCCATCTCATCCCCGTGTCACCCATCTCATCCTCGTATCACCCATCCCATCATGGCATCACCTATCTCATCCCCGCATCACCCATCCCATCATGGCATCACCCATCCCATCCTTGCATCACCCATCCCATCCCGGTGTCACCCATCCCATCCTCGCATCACCCATCTTATCATGGCATCACCCATCACATCATCGCATCACCCATCACATCATCGCATTACCCATCCATCGCATCACCCATCCCATCATCGCATTACCCATCCCATCCCCGCATCACCCATCCCATCATGGAATCACCCATCCCATCATCCCATCACCCATCCCATCCCCGTATCACCCATCCCATCATCGCATCACCCATCCGATCATCGCATCACCCATCACATTCCCGTCGTCACCCATCACATCCTCGCATCACCCATCCCATCCCCATTCACCCATCCCATCATCGCATCACCCATCCCATCCCCACATCACCCATCCCATCCCCGTGTCGTCCATCCTATCCCCACATCACCCATCCCATCCCCGTATCGTCCATCCCATCCCCACATCACCCATCCCATCCCCGCATCACCCATCCTATCCCCATCACCCATCCCATCATTGCATCGTCCATCCCATCATCATGTCACCCATCCCATCATCGTATCACCCATCCCATCCCCGTGTCACCTATCCCATCCTCGCATCATCCATCCCATCCCCGCATCACCCATCAAATCCCCGCATCACCCATCCCATCACCACATCACCCATCCCATCCCCGCATCATCCATCCCATCCCCGCATCACCCATCAAATCCCCGCATCACCAATCACATCCCCGCATCAACCATCCCATCCCCGTGTCACCCATCCCATCCCCGCATCACCCATCCCATCCCCGTGTCAACCATCACGCCCCATGTCCGTCGTGTCAGGCACAGAACTAGATCTAGAGTTCATTCACCCAGAGCTTGTCTACTCAGTCACATGGCCCAAGTCAGAGTGAGGCGATGTATTCAAACCAAACTCAAGCAAGTGGTGCCATGCACACTATGAAACAGGATATGAACACTTGGGACCTGCATAGCACCCGCAAGGTATCAATGCAGTGTTTAAACAGCACATAACTGACTGCATTGAACAGCAAACTGTTTTTTTCTCTCCAAAGGATAGTACATAGCGTAAACACGCCCTCCCCCGCCTCCGGCCACGCACACAGTTTCCATAATAGTATCCACATTACGTCTGATCTGAAGAATATTGCCTTGTGCATGTAGAATCAAGAGGGTTAAGTGACTATTCTCATACCTCTTATTCTTAATCTTTTTTTCTACGTACAATTCTTAAATTGAAACATTAAAAAATATTTTGTTGACCTTTTATGAGAGTTTGGTAGTTCGAGATGTCCATATTGGGGTTTGAAACATGCGTGATGCTGGTACAAAGAAAATATAGGGATTTGAGACAGACCTGGAAAAGAGTTTGAGATAGCCGTGAATTCGAGTTTTTCGTGTTCGAGATTCGAGGGCTACACTGTTTATAATTTATAGATCATACAATATCCTGTCCTGACCAATCTTTACACTTTTTTTGATGAACACGTTTCCTCACTTTCCATTAATCTCACTTCATCATTTGAGTCTTTCCATTTTGAGGGATTTCGGTGGTCCAGAGGCCAGGTGTCGACCTCTCAACATATAGGCCGTCGGTTCAAGCCCTGAAAGTTGAAATATTTTTTTCGAGAAAAACCGATCAACATCTAGTCCCACCGTAGACATACGATACAATGGAGGTTCCGTATGTAGATCACAACATTATGAGCGCATTAAATTAAAGATCCCTTGGTTGTATACAGGGCAGTCTGGGCAACATTTTAAAATAACCCCACCAAAATTCCCGAGATCACTTTAGTTGTGGATGTGGCTACAATCAAACTCATCAAGTCTTTCCATTGTGTCCCTCCAGGTACAGCGTGGGGTTTGGCTTTGCGCATGTCTTGTTTGGTAAAAACCACTTCCTAAACGCCAGAAACTGTAATTTAGGATTGACACTCTACGTCATCAACATCTGTTGCTGTAAGTATCTCAACATTGATATGAATTAGTTTATTTATATGAAAGGTCAAAGGTAGTAACAATGTTCTATTATGTTTGGAAACACTGAAAGTTATCACTTGGTATTGCCATAGAAACGCAGTATGGGCTATATGCTTTAAAAAAAAATTGGCATTGTAAATTGTTATTTGGTGTATAGGTGTAATGACAGGGTGTAACAAACAGCGAGGAAGGGTGCATGTCGAAAATGATGAATTACGACGTGAGATTGAGATACTTATGTGTGTTTGGATGTGAGTGTAGTTGGCACGATGTGTGTAGTGTGGTCTTCTTCTATGGTGAAGCAATGGGTGCTGACATGGAAGTCGTGGGTTCGATTCTGTCTGCTGTCCAAAGATATTTTCTGTTTATTCCTCCTTTGTATTAGTATTATTTGTCTCGTCATTATTGCTATGGGATAATATTAACATCTTATGTGTTTATTCACCCATCCATTTGAAGTGCTGTAGTTGAACCGTAGTATTGTGAGCTTGTAATCACGACAACACTGGTTCAAAATTCACGGCTGTCACAGGTAGGTCTTTTCACAACGTTGCAGTCTTAGGAAAGGTACTTCATTCTACTTTCCTCACTTAACTCAGGTATGAATGAGTACCCAGCTATAGGTAGAGAAAGATCATAATCATATAGTGTTAGTACGAAACGCCAAATAGACTTGTGCACCGTATGTTCCCCAAGCAGTTGAGTAGGAATTTGAATGAAATGGCCAGGCTGGGGATATAATTATGATATACAGTCCAGTGAGCCTGCATTTGTGCGGGGATTCTTCTTTGCCTCCCAGCTCCTTGTGAAGCACAGGCCATCAACAAAGAGCCGCCAGTCATCTCTATTCTGCATCAAGTCTGCAACTCTCCCCAGGTTTTTCGTCTCGCCATCTCCTTGTCACCAGGTCATTCTTGGTTGCCCTCTCAGGATTCTGCCCTCCTCCAGGTCATTCTTGTTGTTGTCATTCTTGGTTGCCTCCTCCAGGTCATTCTTGGTTGCCCTCCTCCAGGTCAGGTCATTTTGTTGCCCTCCTCCAGGTCCTCCTCCAGGTCATTCTTGGTTGCAGGTCATTCTCCTTCTCCAGGTCATTCTTGGTTGCCCTCCTCCAGGTCATTCTTGGTTGCCCTCCTCCAGGTCATTCTTGGTTGCCCTCCTCCAGGTCATTCTTAGTTGCCCTCCTCCAGGTCATTCTTGGTTGCCCTCCTCCCATTCTTGGTTGTCAGGTCATTTTGGTTGCCCTCCTCCAGGTCATTCTTGTTGCCCTCCTCCAGGTCATTCAGAACCTGTTTACATCCTTGAGTGCTTCACCATTGATTGTGGTGGGGTTATTACATTCTTGACTTTCACTCTAAGGATTTTAGTCTTTACCTTGTTGATTTTTAACCCTAAACCTATTGATGTTACATGTACTTCTATTGTGTCGGTCTTTTCTTGCATCCGTCTGTGACTATGAGATAATAATGCAATGGCGTCTACAAAATCAAGGTCATCGAGCTGAGACGCTAAGGTCCATTGTATTCCATTTCTCTCTTCTCCAGTTGATTTCCTCATTATAATATAGTCAATGGCTATCAAGAACAAGAATGGTGATAATAAACATTGCTGGCAGATCCCTGTCTCGATTTCAAATGGGTCTGACAGCTCACCAGCATGAATAATTCTCCCCTGCATTTCCATGTACATGCTCTGCATAAGACTTGTGATCTTTTGAGCGATTCCAAAGTGTCGCAGTAACTTCCACCATACTCTCTATGTACAATGAAAAAGGTTTTTCATAATCAATGAAGTTGACATAATATAGGGATGAATTCCACACAAGTGACTGTTCGACGATAATGCGCAGAGCAGAAATTTGGTCTGTGCATTGAACTGTCTTTACGAAATCATGCTTGTTCCTCTCTAAGTTTTGGATCTACTGCATGTTTTAGCCTTTCCAATAAGATCCTGTTGAATACTTTTCCGGCACAGACAGGAGCATAATTCCTCTGTAGTTTGTTGTTCCTAGTTAACTATGTGACCCTTTCTTCAGTCTTGTGGAAATTCCTTTGTTTCCCAGATCCTCTGAAACAGAGAATGTAACACCTCTGTTGAGCTTTCGGATTTCCTTTGATCGCTTCTCCTGGTATTTCATCTGGGCCAGCTGCATTATTGTTCTTAATTTTCTTTATATCTTCCTTTACTTCATTCTTTGTTGGTGGTTCTAACTTTATTTGAAGATCTTCAGTTGCTGAATCTATTTGTAGTGGGTCATTAGGAGGAGGTCGATTGAAGATTCCTGAAAATGTTCCTTCCATCTAGCCCTCTGTTCTTCTTGTCAGAAGTTTTTCATCTTTGTTCTTTATCTATTGGTCTGTCCATGGATTGGAAACTTGTTAGACAATTTCTTGGTGATACTGTACACTTCTCTTTAAATTACCTTGTCCAGCTGCTTTCTCTGCCTCTTGAGCCATGTTGTCTACATATCATTATCACTCAGCCTCTGCATATTTCTCTGGAGCTGCTGCTTTTGATGCTCTTGTCTTATCTCTACTGAGTGCTGCCTTCACATTCTTTCATTTAGCTATCCTAGAGAGTACTCAGTAATCCATTCCTTGGTTTGTCTCTTCTTCTTTTCTCAGACTTTTAATTCCTTCCAATAGTCCTCAATGATGTCTGAATCAGTCAAGATTTTCGAAGCTCATTGGTCACTTCAACTACACATTCTTTTCTCGTTTCCTTATTCAATACAATAATACATTGAACTTACCAGATCTATTGTGCTCTGTGAATGTGAATTTATCTTTTCCTTAATTTGAGTTTGGTATTCGCTAGTAATAAATGATGGTCTGATGCAACATCTGCACATTGGTAAACTTTCACATCTTGTAGGGATGTCCTGAACTGGCGGTTGATGCATATATGATTCTATCTGATTTTCCACTCCAGTATTGTAATTAGGGATATCCAGCTTGCCTTGTTGCTTTTCTTGTGTAAGAAGAGACTTCCTCCTATGTTCAGTTGGTTGTTGGCACAAAATGCCATGAAAAGTTCTCCATTTTCAGTCAAATGTCCGATCCCATGTTTCTCCATTATTTCCTCCTAACCAGTGTTGTCCCGGTAACTTCCTATCTGTGCCTTAAAATCACCCATCAGGATGGTTCTGTCCTTCTGTCTCATTTTATCTATTGCTCTCTGAAGACTAGTACAACATTTTTCCTTTGCATGAATTTCACTGTTTTTGTTCATATTAGCAGTTGATAATATTCAGATTTATGCCTTTCTTGTCTCGTTGTAAAAGAAGCTGAGATGATCCAGGTCCCGCGTTTTGAGTGAAAGCATTATTCCCACTCATTCCGTTTGGTATGCGTTTTGATCTTCATGTCCAGAATAAAGAAGTGTCTCTCCAATTCGTATATATATAATGTATATGTATCTGTCCTACGTCTGTCCCACCTTGTTTCTGAAAGTCCTAAGATGTCCAATGTATAGTTCTTGAACCCTCTCGTCACTTCCTCTGCCTTGCCCGTTTGATACATTGTACGCACATTCCAGATGCCTTATCTGGAGATCTCCTTCATGATTGGGAGCTCCATCCCTTCTCTATGTTCACTTTCGATGCTTTCCCACAGGGAGCCTCATCATTCTCTGAGACAGAGGTCCGCCCTCCTCTGAAGTAGGTAGCTTGAATTTTCTCTTTGTTGTTGTTTCTGTAGCGTTTAAAGTTGTTTTTGTTTCGAAAGAAGAGTTGCTTACCCCACGTCCCCCAACCCACAACCTGCAGGGCCACACGGCTCTGTTTCAGGTGCCAGTGGTGCCACCACCTTAGCTGCCACTTAGTCGCCTCTCATGACACGCTAGTATTACGTGAGCCCCATTCTAAACCTCAGTCCCGGGAGCTGCACGGCTATATGTGCGTGGATACGGGCTAACTCCATCTTTATCTTGTATACCGGGTACGTCTAGTTATGTTATATTCATGTAGCTAATATCTACATGTATATTTGTATACATCATGTAATCTTTATATTATCATGTTTACTTTTTAAAGTTACATTTTTGATCAAGTCATTGGCCTGCCATCTAGACTAAAGCTAGTAGTAAAACTGATCCCTTCACCTCTACCTGTAATTGTGTGTCTTGCATATATCGCACAGGCCTGTTCTTACCTGCAAATGTGGCCTCATTCTTCATGTTCTACGCCTCGTTGGCCAGTGTGTTGGGATGTCTCTACCTGGCCTTTGTGTTGTTCGTCATCCTGAAAGACCTGTGCCTGGTGTGTGTCGCCGTCTACCTGGTCAACGGCTGTCTGTTGTACCTAACCCACGCCATGCACAACGGACTTCGTCACAGCGTCTGACTGTGAGTGTGATGATACTGGATAGGGCCGAAAGCATATACGACTACGAGTGGACTGTAGTCTTTAAATTGAAGGAGAATGACGGGACTGGACTTCTTTACATTTACAGTCAAAATATAAAACATAGGGGACAGAGTAGAGTGATCCTAGACATTCAAACTTGCAGCCGTCGCTGTACTTCCGGTCAGAAGGCGACAGATTGAAGTGCAGCGTGCTGCACTCGATCCTTCAAGGTGGATGACGTAAGAACCGGAAATGACAAAAGCTGCAGACGGAGAATAAAATCGCAACATTTGAAATCATTCGCTTTTTAAATGTTAAATTCGAAAAACCCCGGATATGATAGATTTGCTATTTTTTTTCGCTTTATTTTGCTATTTTATGATTTCAAAATACTGTTATAAAACTTTTTCTCTTATATCTAGCTACCTACGTCACGGGAAGGCGGCACTTTGATGAGGAGATCAGTCTAATCACTGGGGTTTTTTCCATCCTTCCCCTGCTTTCATTTGTGAAGCTTCAGAATGAAAGACTTATTATGTCTTCGGCCTAAGACTGCAAACTACTCAACGCCTTCACACTCTCCCCCGATTTCCACTTGTCATTTTGTGAGAGTAGACATTGAATTGATTCTGCAATCGGAACGCCTCCTATCATTTTGTTTGTTGTGGGGTGTGTTGGGTTTGTTTTTGTTGTTTTGTTTTGTTTTGTTTTGTTTTTTGTTTTTTTTTGTTGTTTTTTTTTTTGGGGGGCGCGGGTTGTTGTTTTTTTGGGTTTTTTTAATAGTCCGTCTAAAGCGACAAAGCATGTAAGTTAAAGAAGGGGCAAACATAGTGGCATCACTTTCTGCCCGATTTCCACTTGCGATTTTTGAGAGAGAAGACATTGCAATCCGAGTGCCTCCTGTGCGAAACTCACGTGACCCCATATTTTACAACCTTTGTAGTACTAGTAGTATATCACGTGACCCCATATTTTACAACCTTTGTAGTACCAGTAGTATGTCACGTGACCCCATATTTTACAACCTTTGTAGTACCAGTAGTATGTCACGTGACCCCATATTTTACAACCTTTGTAGTACTAGTAGTATGTCACGTGCATGTGACTCTACACGGAAAATAGCAACATTTAAAAAAATGTTTTTTTTTCAAACTAAAGCTCATAATTGTACTTTGGGAATTCTATACATCCATACGTAATTTGAGTCCTAGAATTCAACTATGAAGTAAACAATAACATAACTAGAGTCCTAGAATTCAACTATGAAGTATAAAATAACATAATTAGAGTCCTACAATTCAACTATGAAGTAAACAATAACATAATTAGAGTCCTAGACTTCAACTATGAAGTAAACAATAACATAATTAGAGTCCTAGACTTCAACTATGAAGTATAAAATAACATAATTAGAGTTCTAGACTTCAACTATGAAGTATAAAATAACATAATTAGAGTCCTAGACTTCAACTATGAAGTAAACAATAACATAATTAGAGCCCTAGAATTCAACTATGAAGTATAAAATAACATAACTAGAGTCCTAGAATTCAACTATGAAGGATAAAATATCATAATTTGAACTAAATTTGCACCAAAAAGCTTGGGATTGTCACGTCCCACCCACCGTGTTGCTAATTTTAGACCTTGTAACGTCACTGCAACGCTTTTGTCATGTGCAGCGAAGAGAGCCAGACTGGTTAATGGGTCTCGAGGGGGACGCGTGAAGAGCCTTTATACGCTAGTATTACAGTGGGCTGGAACAGAGAAAATATCGGCTACGGTAGGCCTACATTAAGGAATGGGTTACTTAAAATTGTTTTATTTTAATTGTTGGGGGTCAAGACACGTTTTCGAAAAGAAAGGAGTAGCCACTTTTAAATACAACAGTTTTTTTCTTCTTTTTTAAGAACAATCTTATAAGAACAAAAGCCTTGTTTTTCTTAAGAACAAAAGACATGCTAAGGTAAAAATAAGAAGAAAAAAGAGTTGCCTTGAAATTTGCTGATTTATTTTTTTATCCTTTCTTAAAAGATGAATCTTACATTACATATATTTGTAAATGTACCTGGAGTGTATCTTTCATTTGATCAACGAAAAAACAAAAAGTTGTCAAATTTTAAGAACAACATTTTTAATGGCATATCTTTGGTTGTTTGTTCTTAAGGCTTGAAGTAAAAAAAACAACAACCAAAAAACATGGTTCTTTTATTGAATGTCACTGATGTGAAACCTTAAGTAGCTTAAAAAAACACGGCTCTTATAAACTTTACTTTTAATGTTGAATGTCACTGATGTGAAACCTTAAGTGGCTTCCTGTTCTTTTTGACACCTTCCTTTGCCTTCTTTTCATGTTCCATTCTTTCATTCATCATTCTGATTTCATGATGCAATCTAACAGTCAAGAAAATGTTCATTATGAGGTCGATTGTTGGACATCTGCATTCATCACCTTTCAATTATGTCGGTGTGTGATCTACATGGAGCAGCGTTTGTTTGAATAGTTTTCTGATGTTTCTCTTATTCCTATAAAGTTTGAAATTATTTTCAAATGCAATCTCAAAACATCCAACAAGATTGTAACTAGGTTTTCAAGCCACCATGTAGGCAATGTTCAAACTGTTTCTGTTCAATTAATGTCAGGTGGACTGGTGTAGGTTGGCCTTCTTGGGGTGTGGTACTCAAGCTTTGCTATGCAGTCCCCACAAACTGTGGAATATACTTTTTTCAAAATGTACCCACTAACATAGGCAACAGCATTTTCAAGATGAATGATATTAGTCGCAGAACAGGATTTCACAAGACTGGTTATGTGATGGGGCTCACTATCATGAGGTGCAACTATTAGTGTGGCTTTATGCATGTCTTTGGGATGTTGAGTCAGATTGATGAGGAAATTGTCAATATCATCCTTACAGTTACTTAATTTTGATGGTATGAGGATTTTATCCACCATAATCTGGCGCAGCCTATATCTAAATTGTTGAGGGTCTGGATTGTCATGAAATGCACCTTTTCCTCTTATCACTGAGAAGAGATTTTCAAGAGCATCTTGATTGAGACGGTTGGTAACAAGGAAGTCAACTTCAGGCTCAACTCCCACAATTTCAGGGACAAATTGTTTTAAGGCATTGATGTTGTGGATCCAACCATCCACACAGGGTAGTTTCTGTGCTGGGAGTTGTTTGGTGGTAGCTGTGCCATACGTCATGTTTTTCAACCAAACCAGTGTGGTGTCCAAAACCCTGTGATGTGCTGAATTACGTGTGATTGGATTGCGATATTGAGCAGGAGATTGCACAAGGGATCCATTGAAGACATTAAACAAGCAGTCAAATGTCTCAAAAAAAGGGTGATGTTGCCAAGTGTGATGGAGGATAAATTCCATGAGCACATAATGTCCCAATTGCTTTAGCAAGGCAGTCTCTCTCTCTACATTATACACCACTTTTTTGGCCAACGTTATCTCATCGATGAGAAGGACACGCAATTTGTCATTTTGTCTACTTTCACTTTGAAAGCAGCTAGAAGCTTTGGATAGAAACCAGGATATATTTCAATCTTCTGCATAACTCGCCTCAAAGTCTCAACCAATGGCAGATGGAATATCTTTTTAAGCATTCTGTATGCTTTTGGAGATGTGTGGTATAGTGTTAATGCAAAGCTTTTGTCACGTGCACTCCATCTGGTTGTCTTGCTTAAAGAGGCCTCTTAAAGAGGTTTGCAAAAAAAGAAATGTGCATCTTGGTTTAAATATTTCAAAGTCAATTCTTTAATGTGTGCAATCTCTTGTTTGGAAGTTTTGAACTTTTTCTTTGTGAGAGAAGTGTGAAGTCGTTTCAACCTCATGCGTTGGCAATTTAACTTCTTAGTCAGCGTCTTTATTCTTAAAATATCCTTTTTGGTGGGGGTTTGAGTGTTTTGTTTTTGGTGTGGAATTATTTGTGTCACATACATTATTCCATACATTATTCCAGTCATGCTCAGGTAAGTCAAGGGCGGTCAGTTGTAGTCTTTTCTTTAGAAGCGGGAGGTATGGCCGAGGCTTGGGTGGCTTTCTTGATGGTGTCGATTTCTGAGGTGGATTTGAGACATTGAACTTGAACAATGTTGGCACAGCGTTTCTTTTTAAGAAATGTTTTCTTTGATGACGTGAATCGGTTTGCTTCAAAGTGGTTTGCACACAGAACAGATCCCTTGTGTAGTTGCTCATTTGGCTTTTTAATGATTTTATCCTTTCTTCTTGTATTTTGAACCCATTGTTTACATCTTATTTCGTCTTTTGGGACTTTCAAGAAAGACAGGTTTGGGTTGTCATAACGATTATTATTACAATTTCCACCAGCACAACGCTGAACATGATGTTTCTTGCTTTTTTTAAAATAGTTTTAGTAGGCTGACAATGATCAACATTGACAACAGGATCTGCATGATTCACATTATCACTCAACGTATTTTCATAAGACCTAGATTCTAGATCTAGTTTCACTTTGGGGTGATTCGGATTTATTGTTCAGTACCCTGATCAAACATGGAAATAAATCCTCCATATCAATACACTGAATTGTCCCTTGAACAAATTGTTCATCGAATAAAAAAAAAACAAAAACAATATACTTTACAACAAAACTCCAAGTCCAAAAATGAAACAAACCGTCAGGAACAACGGCAACACAAGAACGCACGTTGGTTTGTTTACAACACACTACACACAGGATAAGCGGCTGGGCTTTCTGGGTCAAATATCACTGCGTTAGTTGGCGGTGGCCAAGGGGAACAATTCACGCACGAATTATTTTACTGCTGCATTAAAATTCAAATCGTCTTGAGTTTGCCTTGAAAATGAGAGGAGAGAGGATTGGTGTCGCTCCGATGTCGACTGGAGATTAATATCTATCTATCTAGATCTAGTAGATCACAAACACACCTTCATGGCGGCCATGTTGTCCGGAAGACGGCACGAAAACTTTTGTTTGTATTGTTACGCCTATTAGAATCTAGTATTATTAGATCTAATCTAGATTTAATTTCTCGATTTTCGGTCATTACAATAAAAAAGCTCACATAACTTCAGTATCGAGTACTAATTTGACCTAATATTCGTACTTGATATCACTCGTAACGGATACAATAGTTTTTGAGTCAACCGCAGTCAAAGTTCAAGAGACCCAGCTTTATAATTATGAGAACTCATAACCCAACATTATTTACGGGTATGCTTGTATATAAAGCTGAACATCTCTAACTTTGACCGCTTATAACTCAAGAACCACTGCACCTATAACCTCCATAGTTCACATGCAGATTTCAATTAACCTGCTTTAGGTTCTAAGCGAATGAATTTTTGGATCAAATTAGTATTTTAATTGATTGGAAAAGGATTGGGTTGCCTAGGATTCACGAGACTTTTTTTATTGTTTTTGTTACTCATTCCTTCATTTCCAGTCATTAGAGATCTGCAGTGAAAAGCCCGCCTTACCTAAGTATTGATGAATACACCGGTACTTGATACTACCCTGTACCCGACAACCTATTGTGTGGTACATCGTTGAAAGAAATAATGTGGTAAAAGAGTGACCATAATCATCATTGTCTACGGGCATGCTTGTACTTGTATTAAAGCTCGAAGTTTCGAACTTTGACCTCTCATAACTCAAAAACCACTGCACCTATAACCTCTGTATTTCGCATGTAAATTTCAAAAGCCTGCTTTAGGTTCTTAATCTTAGCGAATAAACTCTTGATCAAATCAATGTTAAAATTAATTGAAAAAAAAAGAGAGTTTTGCCGGCGATCCATCAAACCGTTTTTATTGTTACTAGATCTAGATCTAATTTCTCGATTTCCGGTCACTACATTTTTAAAAAAAAGTCTGCGTAACTTCGGCATCGAACATTACGTAAAAATTCCGCGTAACTTCAGTATCGAGTACTAATTTCATCTAATAATCGTACATGATATCACCCATAACTGATATAGTGGTTTCTGAGTTCACCACAGTCAAAAGTTCAAGAGATCCAGTTTTTTTGTTATAAGTTATAAGAAAGAAAAATCACAATCTAACATTATTTACCGGGTAGTGAAAATTAATAGAGATCTCGCCAATTCTGCAACTGCAAGTTGTGAATTGTTTCCCATTAAAAATAAAGAAAGGCGGAAAACGTGAAGTCAATGCGTTTGCAGCCAAAATAAGATCAACATTTTTGAATACCGGGTCATTGGTCAGTCACACACGTGTGTCTTGAACTCGAATAGGAGGCACTTCGATTGAAATGTCTCTCTCATCTCATCTATCGGCTTCGTGCCTTGTAACTTGTAGCACATACAGCCTTGATTGTCTTCGTTCCTCTTTGTTTGTTTGCATTGCGCTTGCGGTCCTTACTTCAGTCCTCTTCGCTTGCTTGCTGAGGTCCTTAGTTTCATTCCTTTGTTTGCTTGCTGCGGTCCTTACTTCATTCACCTTTGTTTGCTTGCTGAGGTCCTTACTTCATTCACCTTTGTTTGCTTCATTCTTTGTTTGCTTGTCCTTTACTTCATTCACCTTTGTTTGCTTGCTGCGGTCCTTACTTCATTCACCTTTGTTTGCTTCACCTGCGGTCCTTACTTCATTCACCTTTGTTTGCTTGATTGCGGTCCTTACTTCATGCATCTTTGTTTGCTTGCTGCGGTCCTTACTTCATTCACCTTTGTTTGCTTGCTGCGGTCCTTACTTCATTCACCTTTGTTTGCTTGCTGCGGTCCTTACTTCATTCACCTTTGTTTGCTTGCTGCGGTCCTTACTTCATTCATCTTTGTTTGATGCGGTCCTTTGCAACACTAACAGTCCTTACTTCATTTTTGCTTTGTTTGCTTGCTGTGGTCCTTACTTAATTCGTTTTTGTTTGCTTGATGTGGTCCTTTCTTCACCATTCCTCTTCACCTTTGTTTGCTTGAGGTCTTTACTTCATTCCTCTTTGTTTGCTTGCTGCAGCCCTTTCTTCATTCCTCTTTGTTTGCTTGCTGAGGTCCTTACTTCATTCCCCTTTGTTTGCTTGCTGAGGTCCTTACTTCATTCCCCTTTGTTTGCTTGCTGAGGTCTTACTTTATTCCTCTTTGTTTGCTTGCTGAGGTCCTTACTTCTTTGTTTGTTCACTTTTGTTTGCTTGCTGAGGTCCTTACTTCATTCCTCTTTGTTTGCTTGCTGACCTTTGTTTTTACTTCATTTCCTTTGTTTGCTTGCTGGGGTTTTTACTTCATTCCTTTGTTTGCTTGCTGTGGTCCTTACTCCATTCTTTTTTGTTTGCTTGCTGCGGTCCTTACTTCATTCCTCTTTGTTTGCTTGCTGAGGTTTTTATTCCTCTTGTTTTCATTCCTTTGTTTGCTTGCTGAGGTCCTTTCTTCATTCCCCTTTGTTTGCTTGTTGAGGTTTTTACTTCATTCCACTTTGTTTGCTTGCTGAGGTCCTTACTTCATTCCTCTTTGTTTGCTTGATGAGGTTTTACTTCATTCCTCTTTGTTTGCTTGATGCAGTCCTTACTTCATTCCTCTTTGTTTGCTTGCTGCAGTCCTTTCTTCATTCCTCTTTGTTTGCTTGCTGAGGTCCTTACTTCATTCCTCTTTGTTTGCTTGCTGAGGTCCTTACTTCATTCCTATTTGTTTGCTTGATGTGATCCTTACTTCATTCCTCTTTGTTTGCTTGCTGTGGTCCTTACTTCATTCCTCTTTGTTTGTCCTTACTTCATTCCTTGATGCTTGCTGTCCTTACTTCATTCCTCTTTGTTTGTTTGATGCAGTCCTTACTTCATTCCTCTTTGTTTTTGTTTGCTTTGTTTGCTTGCAGTCCTTACTTCATTCCTCTTTGTTTGCTTGATGTGGTCCTTACTTCATTCCTCTTTGTTTGCTTGATGCAGTCCTTACTTCATTCCTCTGTTTGCTTTTGCTTACTTCATTCCTCTTTGTTTGCAGTCCTTTATTCCTCTTCATTCCTCTTTGTTTGCTTGATGTGGTCCTTACTTCATTCCATTTGTTTGCTTGCTGTGGTCCTTACTTCATTCCTATTTGTTTGCTTGCTGTGGTCCTTACTTCATTCCTCTTTGTTTGCTTGCTGTGGTCCTTACTTCATTCCTCTTTGTTTGCTTGATGTGATCCTTACTTCATTCCTCTTTGTTTGCTTGATGTGATCCTTACTTCATTCCTCTTTTTGTTTGCTTACTTCATTCTTTGTTTGATGCAGTCCTTATTTCATTTTTCTTTGTTTGCTTGCTTGCTGCAGTCCTTACTTTGTTCCTATTTGTTTGCTTGATGTGATCCTTACTTCATTTCTATTTGTTTGCTTGCTGTGGTCCTTACTTCATTCCTCTTTGTTTGCTTGATGTGATCCTTACTTCATTCCTCTTTGTTTGCTTGATGCAGATCCTTACTTCATTCCTCTTTGTTTGCTTGATGTGGTCCTTACTTCATTCCTCTTTGTTTGCTTGATGCAGTCCTTACTTCATTCCTCTTTGTTTCTTTGCTTGATGATGTGATCCTTACTTCATTCCTATTTGTTTGCTTGATGGATCCTTACTTCATTCCTTCTTTGTTTGCTTGATGTGATCCTTACTTCATTCCTATTTGTTTGCTTGATGGGTCCTTACTTCATTCTCTTGTTTGCTTGATGTGGTCCTTACTTCATTCTATTTGTTTGCTTGATGTGATCCTTACTTCATTCCTCTTTGTTTGCTTGATGTGGTCCTTACTTCATTCCTATTTGTTTGCTTGATGTGAGGTCCTTACTTCATTCCTCTTTGTTTGCTTGATGCAGTCCTTACTTCATTCCTATTTGTTTGCTTGATGCAGTTCTTACTTCATTCCTCTTTGTTTGCTTGATGCAGTCCTTACTTCATTCCTATTTGTTTGCTTGATGCAGTCCTTACTTCATTCTCTTTGTTTGCTTGATGTGGTCCTTTCATTCTTCTTTTTGCTTGATGCAGTCCTTTTCATTCCTATTTGTTTGGTCTTTACTTCATTCCTCTTGTTTGCTTGGGCTTGATGTGGTCCTTACTTCATTCCTCTTTGTTTGCTTGATGAGGTCCTTACTTCATTCCTATTTGTTTGCTTGATGCGGTCCTTACTTCATTCCTATTTGTTTGCTTGATGCGGTCCTTACTTCATTCCTCTTTGTTTGCTTGATGAGGTCCTTACTTCATTCCAGGTCTTTCTCCATTCTACACTGACTTGTTCTTTCCTTCTCCACTTTTTCTTCTTCGTGTTATTTTTGATCGTCCTGTTCTTCGTCGTCCTTCTGCTCTGGTGTCCAAGTAGGTACCTGCGATATTACATTTTTACATTGCAGTCGTTCTTTTGGTCATGTAAAATAAATGTGTGTCCTAAAAAATTCCATTTTCTATATTATATCTCATTTATTTTCACGTTTTCATTCCTGACATTTTTTAATATCATTCATTCAATTTATATGTTGGTTACTCTTTATTGCCATTGTATTTTCACTACTTGTCTTAGCTCAACGATGTGTTGTTGAATGTGTCAAAGTTGTGATAATCTTTCTTAATCTTGCATGTGTCCTGCACAATATCTACTTCTAGTACTACATAATGTTCTCTCTCAAGAAATGGCAAGGAGAAATCAGGAAGACAGAGAAATCACTGTGGCTGCAGCCTAACACTAACACCATAATTAGCTATGAACTATGACTGACTGAACGCACTGTCACAATTGTGCTGACTGATAGAATAAATCTAATCCTTGTCAGACAGTGACATCTGTCGAAATGTTATCTTGTTTATGTGTCAATATGTCAGTTCCGATGCGTCATTGTATCAACATCCCTGTCATGTGACGATTATGATGTGATGTGTCATGTCATACTATGTCGATGACATTATCGACATTGACATGTGTTGGCGTTTGTCAAGTATCATCATGTTTTAATTTTAACACGTGTCACGTGGAATTGTGTCATGAATCGATATGTGTCGTGTGTTGATATATAATATATGTCATGTACCGATATGTGTCGTGTGCTGATGTCACGCATCGATATGTGTTGTGTGATGATGTCACGCACCGATATGTGTCATGTACTGATATATGTCACGCATCGATATGTGTTGTGTGCTGATATATGTCATGTACCGATATGTGTCGTGTGCTGATACCGATATATGTCATGCACTGATTAGGTGTCATGTGCTGATATATGTCATGTACCGATATGTGTCGTGTGCTGATATATGTTATGTACCGATATGTGTATGCTGATATATGTCATGTACCGATATTCCATATGCTGATATATTCATGTACCGATATGTGTTGTGTGCTGATATATGTCATGTACCGATATGCCATATGCTGATATATGTCATGCACCGATATGTGTTGTGTGCTGATATATGTCATGTACCGATATGTGTCGTGTGCTGATGTCACGATACCGATATGTGTCATGTACTGATATATATCATGCACCGATATGTGTTGTGTGCTGATATATGTCATGTACCGATATGTGTCATGTACTGATATATGTCATACACCGATATGTATTGTGTGCTGATATATGTCATGCACCGATATGTGTCATGTACTGATATATGTCACGCACCGATATGTGTTGTGTGCTGATATATGTCATGCACCGATATGTGTTGTGTGCTGATATATGTCATGTACCGATATGTGTCGTGTGCTGATACACAATATGCCATGTACCGTTATGTGTCATGTACTAATATATGTCATGTACCAATATGTGTCTTGATGTGCTAATATATGTCATGTACCAATATGTGTCGTGTGCTGATATATGTCATGTACCGATGTGTCGTGGTGATATATAGCATGTACCACTAGGTGTTGTGTGTTGATATGTGTCATGTGCTGATATATGTCATGTACTGATATGTGTAATGTACCGATATGTGTCGTGTGCTGATATATGTCATGTACCGATGTGTCGTGTGGTGATATATAGCATGTACCACTAGGTGTTGTGTGTTGATATGTGTCATGTGCTGATATATGTTATGTATCTGCTGATATGTAATGTACTGATATGTATCGTGTGTGATATATGTCATGTACCGATATGTCGCGTGTTGGTATATGTCATATACTGATATGTGTCGTGTGTTGGTATATGTCATATACCGATATGTATCGTGTGTTGATATATCTTATGTACCGATGTGTCGTGTGCTGATATATGTCATGTACCGATATGTGTCGCGTGTTGATATATGTCATATACCGATATGTGTCGTGTGTTGGTATATGTAATATACCGATATGTGTCGTGTGTTGGTATATGTAATATACCGATATGTGTCGTGTGTTGATATATCTCATGTACCGATGTGTCGTGTGTTGATATATCTCATGTACCGATATGTGTCGCGTGTTGATATATGTCATATACCGATATGTGTCGTGTGTTGGTATATGTAATATACCGATATGTGTCGTGTGTTGGTATATGTCATATACCGATATGTGTAATGTGTTGCTATATGTCATATACCGATATGTGTCGGGTGTTGGTATATGTCATATACCGATATGTGTCGCGTGTTGGTATATGTCATATACCGATATGTGTCATGTGTCGATATATGTCATATTCATATACCGATATGTGTCGTGTGTTGGTATATGTCATATACCGATATGTGTCGTGTGTTGCTATATGTCATATACCGATATGTGTCGTGTGTTGGTATATGTCATATACCGATATGTGTCGTGTGTTGATATATGTCATATACCAATATGTGTCGTGTGTTGATATATGTCATATACCGATATGTGTCGTGTGTTGATATATGGCATATACCGATATGTGTCGTGTGTTGATATATGTCATATACCGATATGTGTCGTGTGTTGGTATATGTCATATACCGATATGTGTCGCGTGTTGGTATATGTCATATACCGATATGTGTCGTGTGTTGATATATATGTCATGTACCGATACGTACCGGGTATTGATATATGTCATGTGCCGATACGCGTCATGTGTCGATAAGCTATGTTTTGATATATAATATATATATCTGACATGTGCCAAGCATTGCACGTTAGTACTGTTAGCTGCCAATATGTACATGTCAATATATCATTTTCGACAATATGTGTTTGGTATCATCTAACTTTCCTGGAAAAATCAGACCTTTTTAGTATATATGGTAATCTTTGAGCTTAGGAGAAATTTTATTTAGCAAAATAACAACAATTTGAATCATTAAATGGTCATATATGAGCTTAAGATTAACTTTAATATTAAAAACAA
The DNA here is from genome assembly GCA_037039925.1 of Doris montereyensis. Taxonomy (NCBI): domain Eukaryota; kingdom Metazoa; phylum Mollusca; class Gastropoda; order Nudibranchia; family Dorididae; genus Doris; species Doris montereyensis. The sequence continues at coordinate 126,444 of JAXRKP010000521.1, forward strand.
GATTCTATTAGCCTTTTTATTTTACTGTCATCTATGAGCTTAGGACTAACTTTCTTCAAAGAAAGTAATACTAGTTCTCCGGCGTTGCCAGTTCACCGATTAGTAATTTGTACATCAATTTTCTGTTAATCTTTTGTCTGCGCCCTCGGGTTGAATAAAAAGACATGTGTATGTCGTAACACTATTGGATACACGTGTATTGTTATGAGTATGTTGGCACTATTGGATATGTGTATTGTTATGAGTATGTTGTAACACTATTTGATACGTGTATTGTTATGTGTATGTCGTAACACTATTGGATACACGTGTATTGTTATGAGTATGTTGTAACACTATTGGATACACGTATATTGTTATGATATCATTGTAACACTATTGGATACACGTGTATTGTTATTAGTATGTTGTAACACTATTGGATACACGTGTATTTTATTAGTATGTTGTAACACTATTGGATACACGTGTATTGTTATGAGTATGTTGTAACACTATTGGATACACGTGTATTGTTATGTGTATGTCGTAACACTATTGGATACACGTGTATTGTTATAGTGTATGTCGTAACACTATTGGATGTTGTATATTGTTATGTGTATGTCATAACACTATTGGACACGTGTGTATTATTATGTGTATGTCATAACACCATTGGACACATGTATTGTTATGTGTATGTCATAACACTATTGGATACACGTATATTGTTATGTGTATGTTGTAACACTAGTGGATACACGTATATTGTTATGTGTATATATAACACTATTGGATACACGTGTATTGTTATGTGTATATTGTAACACTATTGGATACATGTGTATTGTTATGTGTATTATGTAAAAACTCTGTGAACTATGAACTTTGGCAAGTCATTATGGCTTTAGAAATATTTTTACAAAAATTTTGAACAAAACCCAAGTTCTGCGCAGTTATGAGAACCAAAAAGAAAAATAATGCAAAAAAGACATATATACATACATGGCATGTACATAACAGAAAACAACACCCTGTCCGGAGGATTCGAAAGCAAGGAGATAGATATTACAATCATATTAGTATTACATCAACCCCACTACACTAACCACTTCACCACGGTGGTTAGTGTCTAGGTGGAGTTTTTTTTAACAGACTTCAAATTAACTGCTGACACTGACAGTGACATAGATCTTTAATCTTTTGTTTCGCTTTTCCCTACCTTCGAGTCACCCTGATAATTATTAGATCTAAATAAAACTTGCGAATGCGACCCATCTTCGATAATGTTTCCATCAATATGGTTTTATCATACCGGTACTACGGATAGAATCTAGAACTATATACATGGTCCCTCAATCCATGTGACTGTATTTGTTATTTGATGTACTACATCAACAACGTACAATGTGTTTCGTACCGTATTACAGCGTGTTGAACAAAGGAGGCATAATAGTCATATGTGGTTGCCACCTACCTCCCCCTGCTCGCCCGCTTTCACTTTGACCTGTACAGTCGCAACTGGGTACCGATTGACTGGGACTAGGAAGGGGAAGGAGAGATATGAGAGAGAGAGAGAGAGAGAGAGAGAGAGAGAGAGAGAGAGAGAGAGAGAGAGAGATAGAGAGAGAGAGAGATATGAGAGAGAGACAACAGGCAATATGGTCAACCATAATTATGCCAACACCGATTTTATTGACTTGGTCTAGTGTAATCGAATCTTATGATGTAGAGTGAGGACAAGTGGAGGAAAGTTTAATAATCATTAATGCAGGTACATCTACATTAATTTTTGTATTGATCATGTTCTCTAGCTGTGGGTTCAAAAGACCGGGGATGCCATAGAAATTGTAACATAGATTTATGCAATCGTATTTTCATTCATTTTACTATCTGTAGACCGTTTTTTATTAACTAAAAATGTGGGATGGGGACCATAAAAAAACAAACTTAGATAAAAATCGACTTATGCAGTATCCACTGTGGTATGTAAAATGCATGCGTGTTTGTGTATTTGTATGCGCAGCAACACTTATGTCAATGTTTTAATTAGACTGACAAACCAAAAGACACAATAACCCTCAATCCATAAACATAACATTATATTTGTTACAAATATAAAAAAAAAAAAAAGTCTAGGGCACATCTAAGATAATCTATAAAGTATAAAGTTCAAGGCAGCAGGTAGTTTATTTTCTACGACTTTAACTGACTTTCTGCCGCATTAAAGAAAATGATGCAAAACAGTTTCGTGTCTCTCCCGTAAAATTCTTTGAATGTGGAATTGGGGATTTCGTCTTCATCACCAAGTCGACGACGTTCAACTTGATACCACAGAACTACCAAAAACACAAGAAGGCTTGTTCTTCGGCCGTTATTGAAAGCAGTAAGAGCCGACTAGGAACAAATTTCAATTTCTGTGAAATGTCTATAACTGTCTCATCTAGATCCTCACAGGAATACGTTGCTGACTCATCATGCACTGAATGGGCAAATGGATAAAAATGAGAAAAATTACTATTCTCGTTCATTTCATTTAAAACATCAAAACTATGAGTATGAGTATAATAATATATTTCTTATTATACTAAAATCTTCAAGGAGAGAAAGAACATTTACATTATGTGTGGTTATTATATGCAACAGACGCTGGTTGAAGATATAGTAATAGCAAATATTTTATGGGCTGTAATATAGTTTCGACGTAAGTCAAACATAGCAACCAGAGTTGCAGTTCCACCAAAAGTTTTTGACTTTAGTCGGAAGTTATGTTATAAACCAAAGTGGTAAGCGTTTTTTAGCTTAAAAAGGTGTAATGTAACATCTGATTTCCATCGTTGTTTGTTTCATTGGAATTTACCATGTCCACCAAACTTGGTGATCTAAGGGTAAAAGAGGTGTTGTAGCGAAATCGTGTACTGTTGTGAGTTTGTAATAACGACGACACTGGTTCAAGCTGGGAGTTGAGAAGGACCTTTGAATGAAATGGCCTGCTGGGGAATAAATTAATGATGTATAGTATAGTTGGTAAGCCTGCACTTGTGCGGGGATACAGACTGTAAATCCATCGTTATCTTCTCTAAATGTAGAAGAAACGGCGTGATGAAAGCTATTGCTAAGTGAAAGATAAGAAGTAGTACCTATCAACAGCACTTGCCAACCGCCCATGTCCTTTGTCATGCATCATTGAAAAGATTAAACAATAGCAACTAGATGCTTACTCATATATTATAAATCAATTGAGGAAGAGGCTCAAGGGATAACCGTTCGGTCAAAGGCCTGTTGGAGTCAAGTTTTGTGGGAGGATTGGGCACATTGAATATAGTTGGGACAGCATTCAATTCAGCCGTTTTTTCTTTCACTACTTTCAGTGGGAACAGTGAATTGGCTGTTCTCAAATGAATGGCACAAATTTTAATCATGACTTGACCATGATTTTTCACAGATTCCTTTTTTAAATCGGCACGACCTATATTCTGTATCCACTGTCTGCACCTGTTGAGAAAAGTCAAAGTTAGAAATTAACTTAGTTACTACCATTACCAACACATGTATTAGGTTCTGTCATTAGGCCATTGCCTGCCAAATAACACATGTTTGCACGGAGACATGACATAAAATTATCTGCTGTCAGTATGCCGTCTGCTGGAAGTGGAAGTAACGAAAACAGAGGGACACAGCTCTAGACTAATAGTCAATAATAGTGCCCCTTGAAAATAAACAATTCCTTTTAACCCAAGAATTGGCTCTAAATCTACGAACGGATCTGATTCTGAATTATCAGATAGTAATCTGAATCATCATTTTGCTGGGTTTTTTAAAAAGCCAAACACTTTGATGTGCTTAAAGCTAAATCTACTACCGAAAGAGATGGTCCAGAGGCAAGGTGTTAGCCTTTCTACTAAAAGGTCATGGGTTCGTGTCTGACAAATCGAACATATTCTCGAGCAGAACCCACCTCGCCTGGTCCAGGTAGATGGATGGACACCTAGTCCCATTGGAGGTGGACAATCACAGCACTCTGTGCATATTAAAGAGTCCTGGGCTGTTTACAGGGCAGTCCGGACAACAACAAAAAAAAGGTGCCATAAAAAACCCCAAAATCACCTTAATTGTGGGTGTGGGTGAAAATATGCTTTTTAAATTATGTATCAACCCCTCAAATAGCAGAAGATACAGTGATATCTTTTATTTACGTGTACCAAAATGTCTGACGTTTCTCAGTCGCCTGAGTGAGTTTGTTAAGAAATACGTAGATTTTCTTTCTAAAGACAACACATTGCAAATTAGAATATCTTTTCCTTTTGAAAACATAGCATTTAAATGTACCAAATCATTGATCCCAAATTAGACATGGTATCAGAATCAGATTCCTTAAATTTGACATGGTATCAGAATCAGATTACTTCAATTTGACATGGTATCAGTATCAGAATCAGATTCCTTAAATTAGACATGGTATCAGAATCAGATTCCTTAAATTGAAAACATAGTATCAGGAATCAGATTACCAAATTTGATCAGAATGGTCAGAATCAGAATCAGATTACTTAAATTAGACATGGTATCAGAATCAGATTCCTTAAATTTGACGTGGTATCAGAATCAGATTCCTTAAATTTGACATGGTATCAGAATCAGATTCCTTAAATTAGACATGGTATCAGAATCAGATTCCTTAAATTTGACATGGTATCAGAATATTCTTAAATTTGACATGGATCAGAATCAGATTCCTTTAAATTTGACATGGTATCAGAATCAGATTCCTTAAATTTTTGTAATCTGAACAGAGAAATCAGATTCCTTAAATTTGACATGGTAATCAGAAAGAATCCTTAAATTTGACATGGTATCAAATCCAGATTCCTTAAATTTGTCTCTGAACAGAGAAATTTGGTAGGCAAATCTTTGTCATTGTTGTTGTGCGTAAGAACAATCATGAATCAGTTTTTATGAAAACTGGTTGCAAATTGTGTTAAAGTTAAAGAAAGCAATCTACAGTCTATCAATCTAGAGTGAATTTAGATCTACATAATAGTAATAATACAGGAAAATCTATATCATATTAAAAGGATGCCCAATGAATCAGTACTTGAAACTAAGGCTTTTTATTGTAATGACTAGATATTGAGAAATTAAAACTTGTAACAGTACTAACACTACAAAGTTTCCTCAATCGCAGACAAGCAATCTTTTTACAGACAATTCAAATCCTGATTTGATCTAATAGTTCTTTCACGTGGGTGAAGTGATTCCTGAGTTTATAGCGCTCAAAGAAAGAGAAAGTCAGCTTTTATATAATTCTGAGTTGTTACTCTAATAAGAGTAACCATATTTTGCATGTAGGTTCTAAATGACACCAAGACCAATAAACTGTCTGTTGTCTTAGTCCGACACTGTGTCCAAGGGACATAAATGAGGAAAAAGTTGGAGTCAAAAAAGAGAGGGGTTGCTTTCACTTGCAGCAGTGTCTTGTGACTGGTTTCAATTACTTATGCCAATCTGCCACAGTGTCAGACTAAGACAACAGACAGTTTATTTGAACTTGAATCCAGCAAGCAGTGCAAAAGTTATTGACATTCGGAACCATTGATTCAATAATTTTTGACTTTCGTTTGCTTATATAAGACCGTATTACTCAACATGAAACTCAGAATTATCTAGTTTGTGTAATGTTGCATAGATGCTGATTAATAACAAACTTAACCTTTCGTAAAATCTATCAGAATATACGAGGACTGAACCCTCTCAAAAAACATCTATTTTCGTTCTTATCTTCTTTTATCCACCAGAAATTCCAATCTCCTTCTCATCTCACCCCTTCAAATTAAACCCTCTTTACATTCTCTCTTGGTGTGTGCCTGACTGTGGGAGTTCGGCACAATCGCACTTTAGCACAGCAAGGCAATATCGAATTTGGAAATGGTTAAACGATATTGTTCACGAAGTATCACCGATTAGACTCACTGAAAAACACACACCATGCGCGATCATGCTCTCACATGACAATATTTGCACCGCTGCATTAAAAGAAACAGTATTTCCATCATATGTTGATATTAGGCTCTCACTCTCTCTCTCTCATGATGATACTTGCCCCGCTGCATTAAATGAAACAGTGTTTCCATCACATGTTGATATTAGGCTCTCACTCTCTCTCATGATGATACTTTCCTCCTGCATTAAAAGAAACAATGTTTCCATCATATTTCCATATTACACTCTTTGTGTCTGCCTTCTTCTTCTTCATAATAGCTTACCTACTCAGTTCTTGTTTCCTGATGGCAGAGCAGAATATAAATATGGACCCCATTACAGTTCTGTTTCCCAGTTCCCTCTTCATGAGGAGTGTGATGCATTTAAATCTAAACAAAAACAAAAGCTCCACTTTCATGTTTCCTACTTGTCATCCTATTATTACTAATATTACTCCAATGGAAACAGTGTAATTTCCTCTGTGGTGCCTTTGGTCAGCACTATTGTTGGGAGTAGTTAGAGGAACAACTGACTTGGGAACACGCTTTGTTACGTATGTCTACTCGTAGAGTTGGCAAGGTGACAGTATCCACTTTAAAATAGTTTGTAATCATATTTGGTGTGATATGGTGCAAAAGTGCGATTATCCCGAGAGTCCTTGCGAGTTATGATTATCCACCTTGGTATATCAGCTGTGTAACCTGAAAAAAGGAAGCCCTTTGCAACTCTTTTTATTACGGGCATTCTGGCATCTAAGCCGAGCAAAAATCACCACCTTGGGATGTGCGGTCTGATTTAGAAGGTCTTCTACATCTAAATATAAGTGTCACCACCTTAGTCTTCAGTGCTGGGCAGGAGTTGGACTTGTCACATGTCCTAACTACAAATCTAGATTTGAGTACAATACAGATCACCATCAGGAAAATCCTTTAGACAACTCGAACAAAGAGCTAGATCTAAGTTTAGGAAACAAACAGAATTATTTTTTAAATATCAAAAGCTCATTAATTATTAAGGCCAACTCTATTCGTCATTACGATGGATAGACTTTGCCACTATTCGTCATTAGTTACAATGGTGAAGGAACTCATCTCTCATTCGGTTCGCCATTAATGACAGATGGACGGAAGGAATAGGGCTAAAAATCTGATGTCACGTCACTTCCTGTAACAACCTCGACCTCTGGTTCTAAACAATGAATCGAAATGGCAGCCATCATGGTGTTTCTCTATACTTTGTAGCAGGTTGCAATAGTCAGTCAACGTAATCAATTCATGGCATACGCTGACTTATGCCTTCTTGTCCTTTGCATTATCATCTACGTGATGAATTAATAAACCCAAATAAACTTATTTGACATTTTGCAAGGTCTTTTACGGAAACCGGTGCATGATCAATTACACCATAGTTGGGGTTCCACCCAAGGGACATAATAAAGAGGGTTTATTTTGAAGGGGTGAGATAAAAAGTTGAAGCTTGGTTTTGTGGGGATAAAGAAAGAAAGCAAAATAAAAGACGTAGTGGGAGGAGTTACATTCAATTTGGGCCAATCGGAGATTGTGTGACTTATAGCGACAACAGATGGGACTGAAGACTGTGCCAGAATAAGAGCAGTTCAAGTGTAAGTGACGATAGACTGACTGATTGATGACAATGACAAGAGACTCGAGACTTTATCATTGAATCAGATTGAGACTGAAACCAACCATGTAGTTCTAGGAAGCCTTGGACTATGGAAACATGTTGTTACGTGGGAAAGGTGTTAATATATACAGTATGAACATGTTTGACTTGGGCATACAAAGTGCTCTGTTGTGTATAATGATTGATTGACGTGTTGATGGCAATTTGTTGGAAAGTTTATATATATATAAAATGGTACAATATACTTACTCATACAAAAAAAAATTCGGAAAACCAATGGGTAAAATTTTGTTAAAAGGAGGGGTGAACATACGTGTTTTATTGTTAACCATCTCTATCAACCATCCCTTACCCTGAAACGGAAGCTCCTCTGAACGACCTCTCCACCCCGATGATGCAAATGTAGGCTGGCGGTGAAACGCATACTTTGTTGCTAGACACATAAAGTTGGACAGTGAATATTCTTTAAACTTTTATCTTGTTGACAGTGAAACCAGTGAAAAAAAGAAGAAGGCCGCTGTATGGAAGCTATATTAAGCTCCATTTGGTATTTCTTTATGGCTTATTGTGTCTAAAAAAAGGATTTCTGTCCATTGAAATGTTCTAGAATAATATTGTAAAGATGGTTTGGTAAATAGTATCTGTACATTATTATATTGAATTAAAGTCACCAGCGAAAAAAAATAATAAATCCAAGTATGGAAATCCTTCCCATCTTTCTTTGACCCCCCCCCCCCCCCCACAAAAATCAAGTCCCAACTGTTTAAGTTTATCTAGAAATTAAAAGTAGAGGCTCCTCATTGTAATCCTTAACAATTGGTGTTCCATTTACCTGGAAATGGTTGCAGGTAGGGTTACCTCCAAATTTTCTAAAATGGGAATGAAGTGAAAATAAAGGAGAGAGGTTCACCATTGATTATGTGAAAACAAAGGGATTATTGGAGAAGAAGCTACTTAAAAACCAAGAGGGGCGGGGGGGGGAGGGGGTCTTCCTCTAAATGAAACCGTAAGATAGAATAGATTTAGATTCTAAATTAGGCCATTAATACTCAATAAAATACTTAGATTCACTCGTTTGACATAAACTAATTTATAAAAACACCACTTATCTAGATTCTAGATCTCTAGAAGCCACTAGAACCTAGTTTTTTAAAAGTTAAAGTTAGATCTAGTTCTAGATTCTAGTATACATTCATTCCGGGGTCAAACGGGACATCAGTTCTTAAAGGGGGGGGTTCTGGGAGTGCCATTTTAGCCGAAAATGGGACAAATCTAGTCTATCATACTCGTGGATAGAGTAGTTCATTCCCGTCATAATGATATATAAAAAAGGCTCAGTTTTTAATTCAATTGGATGGACGGACGAAATTCCCACGTGAGGAAAAAAGCCTTCGGGGGAATTCCGTCAGTCCAAAAACATGACAATAAATCCTGTGTTGAATTTTCACATTGTTTGTCTTATCTCTTGTTTGTTATTTATTTGTTTAAATTATGTTTATCCATGGTTGCGCTTCGATGCGTTTTGTTTGTTGGAACTACTTTTTTTAGCCTGGAAGTGTGGAAGAGGATGAAGACCATATGGAGGACCTGCAAATTGCAAATTGTAAGACATTTATGCAATATCTTTATTATTTATATTATAATGCACCTCTACGAGAGAAAAAAGCAAACACATTTTTATTTCTATATATTTCTTAATATGGATGATATGATGACAGACTAGTAGTTAAGTGTAAAAGCCTAGAAGAATGACAGATTTCTAACATTATAAGTAATATGTTGTTTTTTGCAAAACGATCTAAGCTAAACTCTTTGCCTTTTTGATAGCGATATTATTTTGATTTGGATGCCTTTATCATCATCTTTTTTTATAACCACCACCACCATCATCATCATTTTCATCTTTATTTCTATCATTATATTTTTTTATCAGATAACAATACTTCTTACAATGGGCAGACAAAGCAAGGGTATTTACAACAAATACACACATGAATCATTTAATGATGCCATCAAGGCTGTGCAGGATGGGATGAGCAAGGACAGCTCAAAGGAGTTTAAGGTCCCTCGCAGCACCGGAAACCATGTGATGGGCATGATCAATTACACCAGGAATTGGAGGTGGTAGTGGACCATCCAAGGGACATTGACAAACCGAGTTGTTTAGTTGGTCTCCTGGCCAAAAGATGAACTTGAAGACACTCTTCAAGAACAACAAGTTGACGACTATTGGTTTGTGTCAGGGGATGGAAGAAGGGATGCAAACTAAAGGGTGTGGGGTTGGAGGAGGTGGTCAACCGGTATTTGACGAGATGGAGACCATCATTACCAGGCTTGATTGTGTGACTGGAATGCAGATGAAACAGGGACAATTCAGTTCCAATCCATCTAAGGTCCTTGGAGTGAGGAAGGGAGCTCTTGGCCCAAACAAACAATATAAAGGATAGCATCACATTAATGATGACCATCAAGTGAAGGGTTCTGTGGTGACGTCACGAAAGGAAACAAGAGCATCCAGTCCTTGAAGTGATGCCCCCAAGGGAACGATAGAAAACACCTGGATGACGTCATTGATGACAATGATCTTTCTCAAGAATTGAGACACAGATCACAGACTTATCCTACTCGTGAATCAGAGGTTTGAGCTGTTGGACTGACAAAAAATATCAGCATCCTGGCGCTTCCACCCCGAGCACATACTCCAGCCTTTGGACCGAGTTGTCTTATTCAAGAAGGCTTATAGACGTCTCTGCACGGAGTTCATGACTGAACATCCCGGACATGTCATCAACAAGATGACATGGCCCAGACTCCTGAAAAGTACTTGGGAGGCTGTGATGAAACCTGACCTCTTGACAAAATCATTTGAGGCGATGGGAATTTTCCCATGCAACAGAAACACCATCCCAAGAATAGCATTTGCCCCATCTCAAGTACTTAACCGTTGCTCCCCAGCAGTCACCCAAGACAATGATGAAGATGGACAGGAAATCATGCCATCAGATTGTGTGACTGAAGAAACGGGAGAAAATGATGTCCAGGAAGATGAGGAAGATATTCTGCTTTTGAATATCACAATGGAAGATGTTGCTGGTCTAGATGGGTTTCTAATTGAAATGGAGAGAGGTGAGATTATGTGCATGGACTTGAATTCAGAATCTGATTTGCCAATCTTGGACTGGAACAAAGACATCAATGCGATGTTTGATACATGTATCCCCACAGCGGATGCCTCAACACAAAAAGGTCCAAACAGCAGAGTGATCACAGGTCATAGGTTGCTTACAAGTGAGCAGATTTATTAACATAAAGTGGCACAAAAGGGGGAAAAGGAAAGAAAAGAAAAGGAAAAAGAAGAGAGAAAGGAGTGTCAATTGCAAAAACATCAGCCATCATAATTTAATACATGTATCACTATCATTATCAATATCATAGAACTATACTGTTTTTTTGTACATAACATTACTTTTATAGTTGAAAATTCTGTTGACACTCATTGATCTTTGCAATTATTGATTCCTGAAATTTTAAATATTGACTGTTAATGTTCAAGAAGATGATTGTTGAAACATAAAATCTTATTCCTGTAATATAAATATTGTTTAAATGTTTATTGTTATCATTTTTGTTGTTCATTATGGTTAATATAAATAAATGAATAATAAACAGAAAATAAAAAACAAAACAAAAAAAAAACAAAACAAAGGAACAGTATTGACTGGATGGGTGAGCATCTGCACGGGGGACGAATTTCCCCAAGCCTGGACGGAATTGTCCCCTGTGACTAGTTAGTTTCGTACTTCAGTTCTAACTTCCATTCCCTATATTTAGGCATGAAATAGGGTGCAGTGAACAGCAGAGGACAGGGACAGATAAATTGGCGCCTCCTTGGCTGTTATTCAGTCAAGTGGACGAAATAGTACCAACCTACCCTTTTGAATTTATACGAATGTTTTAAAAACGATACAGGCCTATCTTTCAACACAGCTATTACACGGTAAAAGCCAGAAATATTATCTAAAATACGGCACATTGATACTCATTTTGATCGCCACAATAAACGCTATCCAATAAATCCATATTTGAGGATTTATTATGAATATTGCCTTAGATCGTCCAGAAAATACGGAACATATTCTGCGCACCTATTATCAAAAGGTACCATCTCAAAATGAGTAAAAAGGTGCTGGTGCCCTTGAAACAGTATCAATAAGAAGTAGTTGAGAGCTCTCGAGGTTTTATAATGTTTCAAAGTATTATCCTACTCTTTTCTTAGGTTTATGGGAGAAAGCTATATTCAAACAACAGAAAATAAGAGAAAAATACGATTTTATCAAAATGTCCTTTTTGTTCATTATTTCCTATCTCCTTTTTTATTTCTCAATGTATCTTCATGAAATTTGGTATGAATGATGAATGGGGGAAAACAAAGAAATGATCAGATGCTTTTTTGATATACGTATTATAGTTTTGGACAAATTGAATTCTTTGTACAATATTTTTGTATATTTTTGGTTGTTCTCATGCTATTTTAAAAAATTAGCAAAAACAAAACTTAGTAATAAAACAAAAATCCGATCTGTTCACATTTAGATATTGTATCCAATAAGGCGTGTGCCAAGTTTGAAAGGAATTAGTTGAAAAATGAAAAAGCCTATCGATATTGAACTTGGTAAAATTTTGAGGTAAACTTCAAGATGGCCGCCGTTTCCATGGCAACCAGAAGTGACAGAAAAAAACGAAATATTTCAACTCAGTACACCATGCTCTTTACAACCATTCATAAGTTAAATTGATAGGAACAAACAGGAAAATGTTTACTCCATGACCCCCCCCTTTTAAGGAGTGCCCCCCTCCTCCCACTCATTATTAATATCTCCCTTGGTGTGTGCCCGACTATATTCTAGATCTATGGGAATCCTTGCAAATGTGTTCAAAGTAGTCTTACTCAGTCTTAGGCATTTTATTGTGTCACTGACAGAGTGGGTGGTGAGAGAGAGAGAGAGAGCGACTGAGAAGCGTACGCACTGCACGGGGGAAGCAATTTCACATGGAGGGAAAGACCTAATTTTGAAAGCGGGCGGCTTGACAGCACAATCCAGGGACATTACTCTCGTGTCTTATATTATCATGTCGAAAAACTAGGAAGGCCAAAAGATTTAATCTAGGCCTAAAACTCAAGCACGATATGATCAGCTTGCTATTTCTTGTAGATCTAGAATCTAGATCTATTCCTAGTTTAAGTATCTAGATCTATTGCTAGTTTTGCACACATAGGTTTATATAATATTATCTTTAATAATATTTAAGCACAGATCAGGTTTCTGGCTGAATGACAAACCAGTAGCCTAAAACGACAGGCCTGGATTCTTTAACTCGACTATGACTATATGTTTATAAAACAAGGAGGTCAGAGGTTACAACCGTTTAGCAGTCAATATGTTTCGAGGTCAGAGGTCATACAGTGTCCAAGAAAGGCTAGATCTACGTCGCCACGCACGATATGCACACAACAAACGTGTTGAGATTTCAGGCCTAAACGATAAAGCGTGTAGATCTATTAGCTCTACATGCTGTCTTTGTGTCCAGTGAAGTATTTTTATGTGTGAAATGAGTCTCATCACCACTAGCATTGTCTAATCTAGACTCGAGAAGATCTCTGAAACTAGAGCTAACAGTAGGCTTACACGAGTAACAGTAGATCTAGAATCTAGATGATCTAGATGATGCTCTAGTAACAGTAACACTAGAGCTGATACAACATAACGTCCCCAACGATGAATACATCTCTTCACTTGTGACTTTGCCGTCTGTTGTTGTACATTTGTGACTTGAAATTGGAATGGTAAACAGAAGGCAACATACATCTATTTATGAAGTTATTGTGGATTCTAGATGGCAGACCCTCCTGAACCTCGCACCCCCCTCTTTGTTTTTTAGCAGCTTTTCACATAACTTCTCTCTCTCTATGACAGACTGACACTTCATTATAATATTATATGCTTCTACCTCTCTCTAGGTGTCGTTCTCCTCTCTATCTCTATCTCTCTCCACAATTAACAAACAGTGATATAATGTAATAACATACTCATTTCTCCACCCTCCCCCCCTTCCCCCTTCTCTATCTCTTTATAATTGGTGATACATATTATAAATATGTTTTTATCTCTTTCTTTCTATCTCACACTTTCACACTACTTTCTTTGTCTCAATGAATAGCAATACAGGGTATAATACCCCCTCCCCCACCCATCCCTCCCTCCCACCCATCCCTCTCCTCTCTCTCTCTCTCTCTCTCTCTCTCTCTCTCTCTCTCTCTCTCTCTCTCTCTCGCTCTCGCTCTCTCGCTCTCTCTCTCTTAATGAACGGCAATACATATATCGTAATTGGGTGTTCCACAGACGAGGTGTCGGCCTCCCAACCAAAAGGCTGTGGGTTTGTAACCAACCAGTTGAAATTATTTCTCATGTTTTTTTGCGAGTTAGAGCAAGATATAATTTACATGGCAAATGCCCTTCAGTTATTTCTTTCGTATTCTTCCTTCTAGAACAATATTTTCCTCCTCTCTGGGGAAGGAGGGGTTTAAAGAAAAAGGGATGGTTGGTAAGGAAAGGATTGGGGGGGGGGGGTCGAAGGGCAGTGAAAGAAGAGTTTTCTTTTTCTTTTGAAAGATCGTACTAAAACATATCAGATATAATATATTTTACCAGCAATATTTCAATTATTGGGGAAGATCTTGTTCAATTATTTCCTTCATAGTTTTCCTTCCAATATAAGGATTTCCTTTTCCATGTTCTCACCTGGGATTCTGTGTGATGATTTAACCCTCTTCAATTTCAATTATTTCCTTCATGCATAGTTTTTTTTTCTCCAAAACAAAGAGTTACTTTTCCATTCATTCACCCAGGCTATTGTCTGGTAGTTTGATCCTGTTTAATTATTTCCTATATATTTTACCTTTAAGAATAAAGATTTTCCTCTTCAATTATTTCCTTTGTATTTTGCCTTCCAGAACAAAGATTTCCTTTTCCATTTTCTCACCTTGGTTGTTGTGTGGCTGTCTATGAGCTGCTTTGTGCTAGCATCAAGCCGTGATCACCAGTGTCCAGGGCAACCAAGCCAGAAAACTATACAAGAAGGCAGACATTTGAGAGACCCAAACAGTTGTTTTATCAACCCTGACTTATTCTTTATGCCATGTACGATGTCGTCAGAATGTAATTTCATACAGTAGATGCTGTATAAATCAATGTTGCATAGGTTGATTTTGATCTAAGTCGATGTTTTTGACATCCCATCGCCAATACTTTCTTTTTTCTTAAAAACTGTTTATGCCAACTTGGGGTTAAGTAACACTGCCTTTCAACACACACATGTGAGCACACGTTAGTCAGTAATAATACTCAAGACCATAGCATCAAAGGAGAAAGATGGGGCGTCAGAGCCAAGTGGTTAGGTTGCTGGACTGGGAATCATGAGGTCCCGAGTTTGAATTCTAGCAAAGCTAGGTCCAACATTGTGTTCCTTGGGAAAGTTACACAACATGTATTTTCCTCACTCTACCCAGGTGCAAATGGGTACAAGCACTAGCTTGGGAGTAAAACCCTGTGTCAGACTAGCGTCCTGGTCAGAAGTTGATTATTGTTCCACTCCACGCTATATTGAAACCAAGATAAACTCGGCCTCTATGGGCCGTAACGGCCTTGAAGGAACTTTACTTACTTACTGACATCCGTAATACGTTTTTTGTCATGAGAAAATGTTTATGTTGACATTGAGTTAAGTAACACTGCCTTTCATTACTTTCAACATACGCATATAAGCATATGTCAAGTGGGGACTTGGTGGACCAGAGGAAAGGTGTTGGCCTCTCAACCAACAAGTAGTGGGTTCAAACCCCGCCAATGTTGTGACAAATTTTTTATTTTTTTTCCAGCAAAATTACCCCTGGTCCAGGTAGGTGGATCGACACCTAGTCCCATCGGAGACCAACAGTAAAAAGGAGGTCCAGTGTACAGATCACAACACTCTGTGCATGTTAAAGATCCCTTGGCTGTTTACAAGGCAGTCCGGGCAAAATTAAAAATCCTAATAAAAATCCAGAGATCACCTTAGTTGTGGATGTGGGTAAATCAAATCAAATAAAAATTCTTAGTTGTGGATGTGGGTAAATCAAATTAAATGAAAGCACACAAGATCATTACATTAGGTGTCAAATTTTTACCTAGGTCGATCTTTTGAACATCACCTTATGTGGCATTCACTGTAATAATATAATATTCTCAGTTGGTCGTTATATTTGCGGCAAAGGCTCTGTTGCCAGGTCACTAAAGTAACCATATTTTGCCTGTATGCTCTACTAAGTGATCCACACATTATTTTCATGTGAGAAATTTTTCTATCAGAAAAGATACTTAATTGAAGTTGAAGGAAAATTCATTGTTTCCCCGTCTTTGAGTAGAATTTTCTCTCACTTAATCCAACATTTTAAACAGGTTTTGTCATTGAAAAGTTGGAATAGTATTGTACAAGCCTACTCACTTTACCTCAGTACCGAGTACTGACTTCATCTAATAATCGTACTTGATATCATGCTTGTAATATTAGTAATAAACATTTCCAAACGGTGTCAAATCTTGCGTCCTTTTTCCTATCAGATAATTATCAAGGGAAACAAATAATAGTTTTTTCATACTAGTAGAGTTAAGTTTAATGGTTTGGGACTTTTTGAGGAGATGGAACAGGGCGGAGAAGAAAAGGAAATGTCATTTGCGGTTTCGCCTGTTCATTTCTATGAGGAGCGGATAGCTCAGTAAATATGGCACTTATTATAGCCATATTATGTTGATTTCTGAATTTTCTTTTGTGGTTACTTGTTCATTTCTAATTTTTTTCCTGGTCGGAGATAGGGAGGATGTGCAACAGCAAAGTTTTTCTTTTCCTTGATTCTAACATCTAGACTATCATTCCATCACTTTTGTTCATATGGGAGTAAAACAATTGCCAGTGTCCTTACTTCAATCCTGAATCGCAATGACATCAACATCAATTCAGGCTTAAATTATCACCATCCAAACACCAGGAAAAATGAAAGGGTCAGTTACAAATCTTTGTTTAATAACATGGCAGAAAAATGAAAGAAAATTTTATTTACTATAGCAGAAGAAGAAGATAGTATTGAACCGAACAAAGACAAATTCTGATGAATGTTTGGATCCAGGTCAAAGTGGTTTTAGAAAGGGTAAAAGCACATCCAATATAATTAGGACCAGCAAACCTTTCTCAAGTTTTTTTTATAGTAAAAACTATCCCTCTGGTCCAGGTAGATAGATCGACACCAAATTAGAAGGTCACATGTGCAGATAACAACACTCTGAGCACGTTGAAGATTCCTTGGCTGTTTACAAGGTAGTCCGGGCAAAATTAAAGATCCTACCAAAATCAACTCAAATCATAATCGCAGAAGAGGTGGGAATATTTCTCACAGGAATCGATATGTCAATTGCTTTTTGATACTTATGATACCATTGATCGACATCTGCTCTTGAACATTGCGAAAAGCTTTATAACTGTCACAGATAAAGATGAGGCCTGTATGATGATATTGATCTTCTCAGCAAATGCAGACCTACGACGGCTCAAACTGAAAGTTCAACGACAGCTGAAAATCTTTTATTTCTAATGCAATAAATATAAAACATGATTTTAAATTTCATTTCTTTCAGATGGTTTTTGTTTTTTCAGTCATGGAAAGTGTTGTCAGCACTTCTGTATGTAAAAATTCAGAAATTTTTATTACACTCATTGCAACATAGTCTGAAATGTGTAACTGAGCTGGTGAAAAAGAAAAGAAGATGAATACCAAGAGTAAGTCTGAGAAGATGTGCAGTTTTGATGAAATTTAGTTCCATAACCAAATCCGATAATTTAGTATTGCAGTGAGTATTGTCTTTTAAAATTCATATATTGAAATTTTGTTTCACCAGATACCCACCAACACGGCTTAGATGACAAAGCGGCTAAAATGAGAAGATCTAGCTGTGACACACATTCCAATGCCAAGGATCCTGTAAGCCGAGACGGATCCACAACGGTTTTCACCGTCCACAGCTTTGGCCATAGTGTTGTATGACGAGGATAACATTCTCCCCATGAGAAACCGAGTCGTGCCTTTCATTTGGCGGGCCGGGACTTTCAAATTCACCAAAACTGGCAACATGGAGGAGTGGCTGCTGTCGTTTGGGATGCTGTAAGTGAAGATGATGTTTGTTATGCCATGCCAACATAGCTGCTGTCAACTCTAGTGTAAAGTGTGGAGACTCCAGAACTTGTGTCCCTCTACTGAGAGTTTTTTTTTATTTTGGGGAACAGATCTTGAGTCTTTTCAGTCCGTTTGGGAATTCATATGAACTTTCGGGCATTTGTTTACTGTAAATATTGGAAGTGAGTTTTAATGTTTCGGCAAGGTCAATACTGCATTGAAGAGGGCTAACACTTTCTCCACTCTTCACAAGGACAACTGATAAATGGATGTCGAATTATCCAAAAACAAAGCTGATTATTATGAAATTCAAACTTTAACAGAACCGCTCCTTGTCTTTTTCACTTCTGTTCACTTGTCTGATTTTGACTGGCAATCAACGTTTGAAATTTCATTTTATTTTAACATCTCCCTCATTTTTGTCCTTCCTTCCTCATTTCCTTACCACGTCTCCCTCTCAAGTGGCTTTGGGGTTGGTAGCTATGTAATTTTTGATTCCATACAACTCTTTCTTTTGATGCTGTATTGAAAAAGTATGCAACTCAAAAATACTTTAAAATTATGAAAGGTGCGCCTCATGTCCTCCATTCCCAAATCGAGACAAGTAGCAAGAGTGGGAGACTTATAAGTAAACATCTGTGCATCGTTATTTTCATTCATTTATACCTTTTGCCATACGGAATTGTGATCCATTTGAATTAACATCTCATTTTTTTGTATGTGTACGTGTACTATGATGTCTTTAACACTACAAGAGTAAAAGGCCTGTGGTGAGTGAATGAGAAAGAATATGAGCTATGTTATACATGTTGAGTCATTTTTCTGTTGTGATTATTTATTGTGAGCCTATTATTATGCCAACAAGCACAATGTCATTTCCTGTTCAAGGAGCAATAAAGGTTATCTTATCTTTTTCGCCTCTTATGTCTAAAGGGGCCTTTAAATGTATAGTTGATTCATCGACAAACTAACAGTTTAACAGACAGACGCTAGATCTGGGTCATCGTTGAACTGACAGTTTGTAGACAAGAGAAGTTCCGTTCAGACAAACAGTTTTTATCTTTAAACTGTCAGTCCTTGGACTGTTGTACTTTAGTTGTAACTAGTTTGCGCGAAATTCAAAACGTCAACAAAAACAAAACAAAACACACAAAATTTTTAACTTAGTAATCTGGCATTAAATTGCGTTCCCTCGTGATTTTCACTAATTTTGGGTCGCTGATCAAGAAAATCATATTATTTTTCTGATTTTTCAGTTTGCCTGCAGGAAAATATCTGGCGCCTGGACTGAGAACCCTTCGATATCGAGAGGATTGCTCGTTTCTACGCTCAGGTTTATTGAGAAGTTGATAGGATTCCTGCCATCCTTTTCCATATCGTACAGTTTGTCGATGAATCAACTGTACATGTAAAGGGGCCTTAAGAAAGCTCAGAAACATTTTGCATTATACGAAAATTAATGAGTCATATCGCCGGTGAGACTGTCTAAACGCGTTAGTCTGCACGACATAATTTTTCAGCAAAAAACGTAATAAATCATTGAATAGGGCTGGAAACACTATTTGTTTATGCTTTTTGGATAACAATTCAATAAGTACTTTAGTCTTTAGAATGTCGTAAAGGGAATAATTCATCTGTGTATCCAAGATGGACTTCTATGGCTAGAGTTGAACTTTTCTAAAGTGCTGGTGCGTCTGGTGGGTCCTACTTCTTTCCTTTTACTCTTTCACTTACCTTTCATCTTTGCTGTTTCCTGCTAAGTCGCCTTGATTTCACCACATATTGTGGACAGGGTAAATGTCGACGCAAGCAAACGAGTTGTATTTCCATTTTGGTTTCCTTCCAGGCTGTTGTCTTAGGTGAATATCTGTCAGATAATGCAGAGATTGTGAGAGGGAAGAGAGTCCTTGAACTCGGTGCTGGAACGGGACTAGCAGGAATGGTTGCTGCTTCCCTGGGTAGGCAGAAGTCATTTGCTTCTTTGTCTCTTTGATTGTTATTTGTTTGAAAATTTATATATTTGTATTATGAAGACCCTTTAGACGAATTCGATTTGATATTGATTTTACCCACATCCGCATCTAATAACTAGGGTGATCTTGGGGTTTTCGATAGAATTTTTTTAAAGGTTGTGGGTTCAGGCCCTGCCAACGGTTGAACATTTTTCTCAAAGTTTTTCAAGTGAAATCTACCCCCCCTCCCCCCACCTCCCGGTCCAGATAGGTGGATCAACACCTAGTCTCACCGGAGACAGATGATAAAAAGGAGGTCCTGTGTGCAGATCACAACATTCTGTGCACGTTAAAGATCCCTTAGCTGTTTGCAGGCCAGTCTGGGCAAAATTATTTTTTTAACAAAAGCCGGAGATCACCGAGCTGTGTATGTGGGTAAATCAAATCAAATCAATCCATGGGATTAGATGTTAATTCCCTACCTGGACCAAAACTTCTTCATTGTAAACAAAATTTGAGCTACTTCCTTGTTAACAAAACTTGAGCCACTACCTTGTAAACAAAAAAACTTGTAAACAAAACTTGAGCCACTACCTTGTAAACAAAACTTGAGCCACTACCTTGTTAACAAAACTTGAGCTACTGCCTTGTTAACAAAATTTGAGCTACTACCTTGTTAACAAAACTTGAGCCACTACCTTGTTAACAAAACTTGAGCTACTACCTTGTTAAGGGGGCGTCCTACTGAATTTTCACTTTTTTCCCTAATGCATTTTTGGCAAATTTTTTCCTGCCAGTGTGTTGCTTGCATCTAAGTTACTATGTAAATGTAAAAACTTTTGGGAAAAATTATTCGGTTGCCATGGTAATGGCGGCCATGTTGAATTTTGATGCCGAAATTTAAAATCTTAAAATCTCAAAAAGTATATGGGCTAGCAATGAAATTCTTTTTCAGACATATTCTTTAAACCATTAAATAAGGAGTAAGGCATATTTAATTTATCTCAGCTGTTTTTAAATGTGCTTAAAAAAATCAGTATTTTATTAAAAAATAACTATTGATAAATTTTGTAATATTTTGATTTTAAAGGTGCACAAAAGATATGAAAATCAAAATAAACCAGTGAAAATCTCTAGTTCCCAATAACAAATACTAGTCTAGCTGTGTACCAAATTTCAACACTCTGGCATGAATACTTTCTGAGATTTTAAGATTTTAAAAACGTTGTTTGCTAGAAATCACATCTTTTGAGAAAAACGGGTTTGAAAATTCAACTTTCTTCAGAATGATACAGCCATATTAAAGTTGGCCATAGAATTAGTACCTTTTCAGGCTTTATATAAAAATCAACTGATGTACTCGATTCTAAAGATGTTGAAGTAGCATTCTAGAGTGGATTTGGAAAATGGGTATTATGAGCCCAAGACTCTACTAAACACTGTTACAGCTCACCCGGACGCCCCCTTAACAAAATTTGAGCTACTTCCTTGTTAACAAAACTTGAGCCACTACCTTGTTAACAAAACTTGAGCCACTACTTTGTTAACAAAATTTGAGCTACTACCTTGTTAACAAAACTTGAGCCAATACCTTGTAAACAAAACTTGAGCCACTACCTTGTTAACAAAACTTGAGCTACTATCTTGTTAACAAAACTTGAACTTCTACTTAACTTTGTAAACAAAACTTGAGCTACTTCCTTGATAACAAAACTTGAGCCACTACTTTGTTAACAAAACTTGAGCCATTGACTTGTTAACAAAACTTGAGCTACTTTCTTTTTGACAAAACTTGAGCTACTATCCTGTTAACAAAACTTGAGCTACTACCTTTTTAACAAAACTTGAGCTACTACCTTGTAAACAAAACTTGAGCTACTACCTTTTTAACAAAACTTGAGCTACTACCTTGTAAACAAAACTTGAGCTACCACCTTGAAAGCAAAACTTGAGCTATTTCCTTGTTAACAAAACTTGAGCTACTACCTTGTTAACAAAACTTGAGCTACTACCTGGTTAACAAAATTTGAACTACTACCTGGTTAACAAAATTTGAGCTATTACTGTGTAAGCAAAAAGTCATAATCAAAACTACGTTGTATTTTGTGTTTCCGTCAAATTTTCATTCAAATACATCTATCTATATTATTCTGAGTAGGTTGATTTTTGTTCATCAAAGTTTCTGTTTTTTACATCATCCCATGATCGTTTTCATGTCAGGAATTGTTCTACCAGAAGTGACGTTTAATTAAAGGAAAATTATATTGTTTCAACATCTTTGAGTAGAATTTTCATTCACCTATGCCGCCATTTTCAACAGGAACTATAATTAAAGAATTAGAATAGTATCGTTTACGCCTGTGTGTGTAACCTCAATATCAAGTTTAATCAGACAGAATCTAATAATCGTACTTGATATCACTCAGGGTGTAACATGCTTGTTTATCCATATTTATCATCAGGTGCAAATGTCACTGTGACTGAAAGAGCAGAAGCACTTCGACACCTGGAGGCATCAATCAGTTTGAACCAAGGCAATGAAGAGTGGAATATCATGGCTAAACTTCTAGATTGGACAGATGGCATTGATACCTGTATTTGGCGCGACTTTGATGTCGTTATAGGTGCCGACATTATATACATTGAAGACACCTTCATTGATCTGTTGCGGACAATATCGGCCATGGCCCCAGACATGAGGACTATCGTTCTCCTCTCGTGTCGGATTCGCTACGACAGAGATACAAAGTTCATACATATGTTGAAAGATGTTTTCACTGTTGACGAAATCTTCTACAATTCACGATTGGACATTAAAATCTTTTCTGCTCTTCGCAAACCTAATTCGTGACACTAGTGTGGACATGTAAACATGAACAGTAATGCAAGGGTGCTTTGAGAAAAAATAATCATGTAAGAGCCCCATAGAGATGAAAACAAATACAATGTAGCTTGTTTCATTAACATTGACCCTGTCTCAGGGAGAGTTAAAAAAACAACTCAGAAAATGAAAGATTGCGGGGGAGGGGGGGGAGTGATTGGAAAGAAGTAGGACCTGCCAGCAGCACAAGGCGTTGTTAGGAAAGTAACCAAATATAGAACAGATGTTAGAGCTCAGTATTGACGAAGACAAACGGTGATCTCAGGGACAATTAAGATTTTGATTTGATTTGATTTTACCCACATTCACGACTAAGGTGATCTCGGGGAGGGTTTCGGTAGGATTTTTGATTGTTCCTGTAAACAGCCAATGGATCTTTAACATGCACAAAGTGTTGTGGTGATCTGCACACAGGACCTCCATCCTATTGGCAGTCGCTAATGGGCTAGGGGTCGACAAACCTACCCGGACCAGGTTTGTTTTACTTTTTAAAAAAGCTAGAGAAAGCTTTTTAACCTGCTGAGCACGAACCCATAACCTTTTGGTTGAGAGACCGACACTTTGCATCCGGACTACCGAATCCCCAGGGAGAATTTAAAAGAAACAGAAAGTGGGGAGATTTAAAAGAAACGGAAAGACGAAAGATTGAGGGGAAAAGAGCCAAAGGAAAAAAGTAGGATTTACCAGCAGCACACAAAGTGATGCAAGGGGTTGTGGGGTAAGAAATCAAATAATATAGATAGGTTGTATACGAAAAGAACAGGACTTGAAACTTCAGTCGACTAAAAAGAGTGTCGACATAAATAGTGCCCACTGTGAAGACGGTATATGTGAATGTTATGATTAGGGCCGCATACC
>JAXRKP010000521.1:155000-177500 GCA_037039925.1 Doris montereyensis
CTGCTGACAGTGATAGGTCTTCCTGTAAAACATGACACTGCTGACAGTGATAGGTCTTCCTGTAAAGCATGACACTGCTGACAGTGATAGGTCTTCCTGGAAAACATGACACTGCTGACAGTGATAGGTCTTCCTGGAAAACATGACACTGCTGACAGTGACAGTGATAGGTCTTCCTGTAAAACATGACACTGCTGACAGTGACAGTGATAGGTCTTCCTGTAAAACATGACACTGCTGACAGTGATAGGTCTTCCTGTAAAACATGACACTGCTGACAGGTCTTCCTGTAAAACATGACACTGCTGACAGTAATAGGTCTTCCTGTAAAACATGACACTGCTGATAGTGATAGGTCTTCCTGTAAAACATGCCACTGCTGACAGTAATAGGTCTTCCTGTAAAACATGACACTGCTGACAGTGATAGGTCTTCCTGTAAAACATGACACTGCTGACAGGTCTTCCTGTAAAACATGACACTGCTGACAGTGACAGGTCTTCCTGTAAAACATGACACTGCTGACAGTGATAGGTCTTCCTGTAAAACATGACACTGCTGACAGTGATAGGTCTTCCTGTAAAACATGACACTGCTGACACTACTGATAGGTCTTCCTGTAAAACATGACACTGCTGACAGTGATAGGTCTTCCTGTAAAACATGACACTGATGACAGGTCTTCCTGTAAAACATGACACTGCTGACAGTGATAGGTCTTCCTGTAAAACATGACACTGCTGACAGGTCTTCCTGTAAAACATGACACTGCTGACAGGTATTCCTGTAAAACATGACACTGCTGACAGCGACAGGTCTTCCTGTAAAACATGACACTGCTGACAGTAATAGGTCTTCCTGTAAAACATGACACTGCTGACAGTGATAGGTCTTCCTGTAAAACATGACACTGCTGACAGTGATAGGTCTTCCTGTAAAACATGGCACTGCTGACAGGTCTTCCTGTAAAACATGACACTGCTGACAGGTCTTCCTGTAAAACATGACACTGCTGACAGGTCTTCCTGTAAAACATGACACTGCTGACATGTCTTCCTGTAAAACATGACACTGCTGACAGTGATAGGTCTTCCTGTAAAACATGACACTGCTGACAGTGATAGGTCTTCCTGGAAAACATGACACTGCAGACAGTGATAGGTCTTCCTGTAAAACATGACACTGCAGACAGTGATAGGTCTTCCTGTAAAACATGACACTGCAGACAGTGATAGGTCTTCCTGGAAAACATGACACTGCAGACAGTGACAGGTCTTCCTGTAAAACATGACACTGCTGACAGTGATAGGTCTTCCTGTAAAACATGATACTGCTGATAGTGATAGGTCTTCCTGTAAAACATGACACTGCAGACAGTGATAGGTCTTCCTGTAAAACATGACACTGCAGACAGTGATAGGTCTTCCTGTAAAACATGACACTGCAGACAGTGATAGGTCTTCCTGGAAAACATGACACTGCTGACAGTGATAGGTCTTCCTGTAAAACATGACACTGCAGACAGTGATAGGTCTTCCTGTAAAACATGAAACTGCTGACAGTGACAGGTCTTCCTGTAAAACATGACACTGCTGACAGTGACAGGTCTTCCTGTAAAACATGACACTGCTGACAGTGATAGGTCTTCCTGTAAAACATGACACTGCTGACAGTGATAGGTCTTCCTGTAAAACATGAAACTGACAGTGACAGGTCTTCCTGTAAAACATGACACTGCTGACAGTGACAGGTCTTCCTGTAAAACATGACACTGCTGACAGTGATAGGTCTTCCTGTAAAACATGACACTGCTGACAGTGATAGGTCTTCCTGTAAAACATGACACTGCTGACAGTGATAGGTCTTCCTGTAAAACATGACACTGCTGACAGTGATAGGTCTTCCTGTAAAACATGACACTGCTGACAGTGACAGATAGGTCTTCCTGTAAAAAACATGACACTGCATGACAGTGATAGGTCTTCCTGTAAAACATGACACTGCTGACAGTGATAGGTCTTCCTGTAAAACATGACACTGCTGACAGTGATAGGTCTTCCTGTAAAACATGACACTGCTGACAGTGATAGGTCTTCCTGTAAAACATGACACTGCTGACAGTGATAGGTCTTCCTGTAAAAACATGACACTGCTGACAGCTGACAGTGATAGGTCTTCCTGTAAAACATGACACTGCTGACAGTAATAGGTCTTCCTGAAAACATGACACTGCTGACAGTGATAGGTCTTCCTGTAAAACATGACACTGCTGACAGTGATAGGTCTTCCTGTAAAACATGACACTGCTGACAGGTCTTCCTGTAAAACATGACACTGCTGACAGTGACAGGTCTTCCTGTAAAACATGACACTGCTGACAGTAATAGGTCTTCCTGTAAAACATGACACTGCTGACAGTGATAGGTCTTCCTGTAAAACATGACACTGCTGACAGTGATAGGTCTTCCTGTAAAACATGACACTGACAGTGATAGGTCTTCCTGTAAAACATGACACTGCTGACAGTGACAGGTCTTCCTGTAAAACATGACACTGCTGACAGTGATAGGTCTTCCTGTAAAACATGACACTGCTGACAGTGATAAGTCTTCCTGTAAAACATGACACTGCTGACAGGTCTTCCTGTAAAACATGACACTGCTGACAGTGACAGGTCTTCCTGTAAAACATGACACTGACAGTGACAGGTCTTCCTGTAAAACATGACACTGCTGACAGTGATAGGTCTTCCTGTAAAACATGACACTGCTGACAGTGATAGGTCTTCCTGTAAAACATGACACTGCTGACAGGTCTTCCTGTAAAACATGACACTGCTGACAGTGACAGGTCTTCCTGTAAAACATGACACTGCTGACAGTGACAGGTCTTCCTGTAAAACATGACACTGCTGACAGTGATAGGTCTTCCTGTAAAACATGACACTGCTGACAGTGATAGGTCTTCCTGTAAAACACACTGCTGACACTGTAAAACATGACACTGTGACAGGTCTTCCTGTAAAACATGACACTGCTACTGCTGCAGTGACAGGTCTTCCTGTAAAAAACATGACACTGATGACACTGCTGTCTTCCTGTAAAACATGACACTGCATGACAGTGATAGGTCTTCCTGGAAAACATGACACTGCTGACAGTGATAGGTCTTCCTGGAAAACATGACACTGCTGACAGTGATAGGTATTCCTGTAAAACATGACACTGCTGACAGTGATAGGTCTTCCTGTAAAACATGACACTGCTGACAGTGATAGGTCTTCCTGTAAAACATGACACTGCTGACAGTGATAGGTCTTCCTGTAAAACATGGCACTGCTGACAGGTCTTCCTGTAAAACATGACACTGCTGACAGGTCTTCCTGTAAAACATGACACTGCTGACAGGTCTTCCTGTAAAACATGACACTGCTGACATGTCTTCCTGTAAAACATGACACTGCTGACAGTGATAGGTCTTCCTGTAAAACATGACACTGCTGACAGTGATAGGTCTTCCTGGAAAACATGACACTGCAGACAGTGATAGGTCTTCCTGTAAAACATGACACTGCAGACAGTGATAGGTCTTCCTGTAAAACATGACACTGCAGACAGTGATAGGTCTTCCTGGAAAACATGACACTGCAGACAGTGACAGGTCTTCCTGTAAAACATGACACTGCTGACAGTGATAGGTCTTCCTGTAAAAAACATGATACTGCTGATAGTGATAGGTCTTCCTGTAAAACATGACACTGCAGACAGTGATAGGTCTTCCTGTAAAACATGACACTGCAGACAGTGATAGGTCTTCCTGTAAAACATGACACTGCAGACAGTGATAGGTCTTCCTGGAAAACATGATACTGCAGACAGTGATAGGTCTTCCTGTAAAACATGACACTGCAGACAGTGATAGGTCTTCCTGTAAAACATGAAACTGTAGACAGTGACAGGTCTTCCTGTAAAACATGACACTGCTGACAGTGACAGGTCTTCCTGTAAAACATGACACTGCTGACAGTGATAGGTCTTCCTGTAAAACATGACACTGCTGACAGTAATAGGTCTTCCTGTAAAACATGAAACTGTAGACAGTGACAGGTCTTCCTGTAAAACATGACACTGCTGACAGTGACAGGTCTTCCTGTAAAACATGACACTGCTGACAGTGACAGGTCTTCCTGTAAAACATGACACTGCTGACAGGTCTTCCTGTAAAACATGACACTGCTGACAGTGATAGGTCTTCCTGTAAAACATGACACTGCTGACAGGTCTTCCTGTAAAACATGACACTGCTGACAGTGACAGATCTTCCTGTAAAACATGACACTGCATACAGTGATAGGTCTTTCTGTAAAACATGACACTGCTGACAGTGATAGGTCTTCCTGTAAAACATGACACTGCTGATAGTGATAGGTCTTCCTGTAAAACATGTCACTGCTGACAGTGATAGGTCTTCCTGTAAAACATGACACTGCTGACAGTGATAGGTCTTCCTGTAAAAAATGACACTGCTGACAGTGACAGTGATAGGTCTTCCTGTAAAACATGACACTGCTGACAGTGATAGGTCTTCCTGGAAAACATGACACTGCTGACAGTGATAGGTCTTCCTGTAAAACATGACACTGCTGACAGTGATAGGTCTTCCTGTAAAACATGACACTGCTGACAGGTCTTCCTGTAAAACATGACACTGCTGACAGTAATAGGTCTTCCTGTAAAACATGACACTGCTGACAGTAATAGGTCTTCCTGTAAAACATGCCACTGCTGACAGTAATAGGTCTTCCTGTAAAACATGACACTGCTGACAGTGATAGGTCTTCCTGTAAAACATGACACTGCTGACAGGTCTTCCTGTAAAACATGACACTGCTGACAGTGACAGGTCTTCCTGTAAAACATGACACTGCTGACAGTAATAGGTCTTCCTGTAAAACATGACACTGCTGACAGTGATAAGTCTTCCTGTAAAACATGACACTGCTGACAGTGATAGGTCTTCCTGTAAAACATGACACTGCTGACAGTGATAGGTCTTCCTGTAAAACATGACACTGATGACAGGTCTTCCTGTAAAACATGACACTGCTGACAGTGATAGGTCTTCCTGTAAAACATGACACTGCTGACAGGTCTTCCTGTAAAACATGACACTGCTGACAGGTATTCCTGTAAAACATGACACTGCTGACAGTGACAGGTCTTCCTGTAAAACATGACACTGCTGACAGTGATAGGTCTTCCTGTAAAACATGACACTGCAGACAGTGATAGGTCTTCCTGTAAAACATGACACTGCTGACAGTGATAGGTCTTCCTGTAAAACATGGCACTGCTGACAGGTCTTCCTGTAAAACATGACACTGCTGACAGGTCTTCCTGTAAAACATGACACTGCTGACAGGTCTTCCTGTAAAACATGACACTGCTGACAGGTCTTCCTGTAAAACATGACACTGCTGACAGTGATAGGTCTTCCTGTAAACATGACACTGCAGACAGTGATAGGTCTTCCTGGAAAACATGACACTGCAGACAGTGATAGGTCTTCCTGTAAAACATGACGCTGCAGACAGTGATAGGTCTTCCTGGAAAACATGACACTGCAGACAGTGATAGGTCTTCCTGTAAAACATGACACTGCTGACAGTGATAGGTCTTCCTGTAAAACATGACACTACTGACAGGCCTTCCTGTTAAACATGACACTGCTGACAGTGATAGGTCTTCCTGGAAAACATGACACTGCTGACAGTGATAGGTCTTCCTGTAAAACATGACACTGCTGACAGTGATAGGTCTTCCTGTAAAACATGACACTGCTGACAGTGATAGGCCTTCCTGTTAAACATGACACTGCTGACAGTGATAGGCCTTCCTGTAAAACATGACACTGCTGACAGTGATAGGTCTTCCTGTAAAACATGACACTGCAGACAGTGATAGGTCTTCCTGGAAAACATGACACTGCTGACAGTGATAGGTCTTCCTGTAAGACATGACACTGCTGACAGTGACAGCGATAGGTCTTCATGTAAAACATGACACTGCTGACAGTGACAGTGATAGGTCTTCCTGTAAAACATGACACTGCTGACAGTGATAGGTCTTCCTGTAAAACATGACACTGCTGACAGGTCTTCCTGTAAAACATGACACTGCTGACAGTAATAGGTCTTCCTGTAAAACATGACATTGCTGACAGTGATAGGTCTTCCTGTAAAACATGCCACTGCTGACAGTAATAGGTCTTCCTGTAAAACATGACACTGCTGACAGTGATAGGTCTTCCTGTAAAACAATGCACTGCTGACAGGTCTTCCTGTAAAACATGACACTGCTGACAGTGATAGGTCTTCCTGTAAAACATGCCACTGCTGACAGTAATAGGTCTTCCTGTAAAACATGGCACTGCTGACAGTGATAGGTCTTCCTGTAAAACATGACACTGCTGACAGGTCTTCCTGTAAAACATGGCACTGCTGACAGTGATAGGTCTTCCTGTAAAACATGACACTGCTGACAGTGATAGGTCTTCCTGTAAAAAAACATGACACTGTAGACAGTGACAGGTCTTCCTGTAAAACATGACACTGCTGACAGGTCTTCCTGTAAAACATGACACTGCTGACAGTGATAGGTCTTCCTGTAAAACATGACACTGCTGACAGGCCTTCCTGTGTAAAACATGACACTGCTGACAGGTCTTCCTGTAAAACATGACACTGCTGACAGTGACAGGTCTTCCTGTAAAACATGACACTGCTGACAGTGATAGGTCTTCCTGTAAAACATGACACTGCTGACAGTGATAGGTCTTCCTGTAAAACGTGACACTGCTGACAGTGATAGGTATTCCTGTAAAACATGACACTGCTGACAGTGATAGGTCTTCCTGTAAAACATGACACTGCTGACAGGTCTTCCTGTAAAACATGACACTGCTGACAGGTATTCCTGTAAAACATGACACTGCTGACAGTGACAGGTCTTCCTGTAAAACATGACACTGCTGACAGTAATAGGTCTTCCTGTAAAACATGACACTGCTGACAGTGATAGGTCTTCCTGTAAAACATGACACTGCTGACAGTGATAGGTCTTCCTGTAAAACATGGCACTGCTGACAGGTCTTCCTGTAAAACATGACACTGCTGACAGGTCTTCCTGTAAAACATGACACTGCTGACAGGTCTTCCTGTAAAACATGACACTGCTGACAGGTCTTCCTGTAAAACATGACACTGCTGACAGTGATAGGTCTTCCTGTAAAACATGACACTGCAGACAGTGATAGGTCTTCCTGGAAAACATGACACTGCAGACAGTGATAGGTCTTCCTGTAAAACATGACGCTGCAGACAGTGATAGGTCTTCCTGGAAAACATGACACTGCAGACAGTGATAGGTCTTCCTGTAAAACATGACACTGCTGACAGTGATAGGTCTTCCTGTAAAACATGACACTACTGACAGGCCTTTTCTGTTAAACATGACACTGCTGACAGTGATAGGTCTTCCTGGAAAACATGACACTGCTGACAGTGATAGGTCTTCCTGTAAAACATGACACTGCTGACAGTGATAGGTCTTCCTGTAAAACATGACACTGCTGACAGTGATAGGCCTTCCTGTTAAACATGACACTGCTGACAGTGATAGGCCTTCCTGTAAAACATGACACTGCTGACAGTGATAGGTCTTCCTGTAAAACATGACACTGCTGACAGTGATAGGTCTTCCTGGAAAACATGACACTGCTGACAGTGATAGGTCTTCCTGTAAAACATGACACTGCTGACAGTGATAGGTCTTCCTGTAAAACATGACACTGCTGACAGTGATAGGTCTTCCTGTAAAACATGACACTGCTGACAGTGATAGGTCTTCCTGGAAAACATGACACTGCAGACAGTGATAGGTCTTCCTGTAAAACATGACACTGCTGACAGTGATAGGTCTTCCTGTAAAACATGACACTACTGACAGGCCTTTTCTGTTAAACATGACACTGCTGACAGTGATAGGTCTTCCTGGAAAACATGACACTGCTGACAGTGATAGGTCTTCCTGTAAAACATGACACTGCTGACAGTGATAGGTCTTCCTGTAAAACATGACACTGCTGACAGTGATAGGCCTTCCTGTTAAACATGACACTGCTGACAGTGATAGGCCTTCCTGTAAAACATGACACTGCTGACAGTGATAGGTCTTCCTGTAAAACATGACACTGCTGACAGTGATAGGTCTTCCTGGAAAACATGACACTGCTGACAGTGATAGGTCTTCCTGTAAAACATGACACTGCTGACAGTGATAGGTCTTCCTGTAAAACATGACACTGCTGACAGTGATAGGTCTTCCTGTAAAACATGACACTACTGACAGGCCTTCCTGTTAAACATGACACTGCTGACAGTGATAGGTCTTCCTGGAAAACATGACACTGCTGACAGTGATAGGTCTTCCTGTAAAACATGACACTGCTGACAGTGATAGGTCTTCCTGTAAAACATGACACTGCTGACAGTGATAGGTCTTCCTGTAAAACATGACACTACTGACAGGCCTTCCTGTTAAACATGACACTGCTGACAGTGATAGGTCTTCCTGGAAAACATGACACTGCTGACAGTGATAGGTCTTCCTGTAAAACATGACACTGCTGACAGTGATAGGTCTTCCTGTAAAACATGACACTGCTGACAGTGATAGGCCTTCCTGTTAAACATGACACTGCTGACAGTGAAAGGCCTTCCTGTAAAACATGACACTGCTGACAGTGATAGGTCTTCCTGTAAAACATGACACTGCTGACAGTGATAGGTCTTCCTGGAAAACATGACACTGCTGACAGTGATAGGTCTTCCTGTAAAACATGACACTGCTGACAGTGATAGGTCTTCCTGTAAAACATGACACTGCAGACAGTGATAGGTCTTCCTGGAAAACATGACACTGCTGACAGTGATAGGTCTTCCTGTAAGACATGACACTGCTGACAGTGACAGTGATAGGTCTTCATGTAAAACATGACACTGCTGACAGACAGTGACAGTGATAGGTCTTCCTGTAAAACATGACACTGCTGACAGTGATAGGTCTTCCTGTAAAACATGACACTGCTGACAGGTCTTCCTGTAAAACATGACACTGCTGACAGTAATAGGTCTTCCTGTAAAACATGACATTGCTGACAGTGATAGGTCTTCCTGTAAAACATGACACTGCTGACAGTGATAGGTCTTCCTGTAAAACATGACACTGCTGACAGTGATAGGTCTTCCTGTAAAACAATGCACTGCTGACAGGTCTTCCTGTAAAACATGACACTGCTGACAGTGATAGGTCTTCCTGTAAAACATGACACTGCTGACAGTAATAGGTCTTCCTGTAAAACATGGCACTGCTGACAGTGATAGGTCTTCCTGTAAAACATGACACTGCTGACAGGTCTTCCTGTAAAACATGGCACTGCTGACAGTGATAGGTCTTCCTGTAAAACATGACACTGCTGACAGTGATAGGTCTTCCTGTAAAACATGACACTGCTGACAGTGATAGGTCTTCCTGTAAAACATGACACTGCTGACAGGTCTTCCTGTAAAACATGACACTGCTGACAGTGATAGGTCTTCCTGTAAAACATGACACTGCTGACAGGTCTTCCTGTAAAACATGACACTGCTGACAGGTCTTCCTGTAAAACATGACACTGCTGACAGTGACAGGCCTTCCTGTAAAACATGACACTGCTGACAGTGATAGGTCTTCCTGTAAAACATGACACTGCTGACAGTGATAGGTCTTCCTGTAAAACGTGACACTGCTGACAGTGATAGGTATTCCTGTAAAACATGACACTGCTGACAGTGATAGGTCTTCCTGTAAAACATGACACTGCTGACAGGTCTTCCTGTAAAACATGACACTGCTGACAGGTATTCCTGTAAAACATGACACTGCTGACAGTGACAGGTCTTCCTGTAAAACATGACACTGCTGACAGTAATAGGTCTTCCTGTAAAACATGACACTGCTGACAGTGACAGTGATAGGTCTTCCTGTAAAACATGACACTGCTGACAGTGATAGGTCTTCCTGTAAAACATGGCACTGCTGACAGGTCTTCCTGTAAAACATGACACTGCTGACAGGTCTTCCTGTAAAACATGACACTGCTGACAGGTCTTCCTGTAAAACATGACACTGCTGACAGGTCTTCCTGTAAAACATGACACTGCTGACAGTGATAGGTCTTCCTGTAAAACATGACACTGCAGACAGTGATAGGTCTTCCTGGAAAACATGACACTGCAGACAGTGATAGGTCTTCCTGTAAAAAACATGACGCTGCAGACAGTGATAGGTCTTCCTGGAAAACATGACACTGCAGACAGTGATAGGTCTTCCTGTAAAACATGACACTGCTGACAGTGATAGGTCTTCCTGTAAAACATGACACTACTGACAGGCCTTTTCTGTTAAACATGACACTGCTGACAGTGATAGGTCTTCCTGGAAAACATGACACTGCTGACAGTGATAGGTCTTCCTGTAAAAAACATGACACTGCTGACAGTGATAGGTCTTCCTGTAAAACATGACACTGCTGACAGTGATAGGCCTTCCTGTTAAACATGACACTGCTGACAGTGATAGGCCTTCCTGTAAAACATGACACTGCTGACAGTGATAGGTCTTCCTGTAAAACATGACACTGCTGACAGTGATAGGTCTTCCTGGAAAAACATGACACTGCTGACAGTGATAGGTCTTCCTGTAAAACATGACACTGCTGACAGTGATAGGTCTTCCTGTAAAACATGACACTGCTGACAGTGATAGGTCTTCCTGTAAAACATGACACTGCTGACAGTGATAGGTCTTCCTGGAAAACATGACACTGCAGACAGTGATAGGTCTTCCTGTAAAACATGACACTGCTGACAGTGATAGGTCTTCCTGTAAAACATGACACTACTGACAGGCCTTTTCTGTTAAACATGACACTGCTGACAGTGATAGGTCTTCCTGGAAAACATGACACTGCTGACAGTGATAGGTCTTCCTGTAAAACATGACACTGCTGACAGTGATAGGTCTTCCTGGAAAACATGACACTGCTGACAGTGATAGGTCTTCCTGTAAAACATGACACTGCTGACAGTGATAGGTCTTCCTGGAAAACATGACACTGCTGACAGTGATAGGCCTTCCTGTTAAACATGACACTGCTGACAGTGATAGGTCTTCCTGGAAAACATGACACTGCAGACAGTGATAGGTCTTCCTGTAAAACATGACACTGCTGACAGTGATAGGTCTTCCTGTAAAACATGACACTACTGACAGGCCTTCCTGTTAAACATGACACTGCTGACAGTGATAGGTCTTCCTGGAAAACATGACACTGCTGACAGTGATAGGTCTTCCTGTAAAACATGACACTGCTGACAGTGATAGGTCTTCCTGTAAAACATGACACTGCTGACAGTGATAGGCCTTCCTGTTAAACATGACACTGCTGACAGTGAAAGGCCTTCCTGTAAAACATGACACTGCTGACAGTGATAGGTCTTCCTGTAAAACATGACACTGCTGACAGTGATAGGTCTTCCTGGAAAACATGACACTGCTGACAGTGATAGGTCTTCCTGTAAAACATGACACTGCTGACAGTGATAGGTCTTCCTGTAAAACATGACAATGCAGACAGTGATAGGTCTTCCTGGAAAACATGACACTGCTGACAGTGATAGGTCTTCCTGTAAGACATGACACTGCTGACAGTGACAGTGATAGGTCTTCATGTAAAAAAACATGACACTGCTGACAGTGACAGTGATAGGTCTTCCTGTAAAACATGACACTGCAGACAGTGATAGGTCTTCCTGTAAAACATGACACTGCTGACAGGTCTTCCTGTAAAACATGACACTGCTGACAGTAATAGGTCTTCCTGTAAAACATGACATTGCTGACAGTGATAGGTCTTCCTGTAAAACATGCCACTGCTGACAGTAATAGGTCTTCCTGTAAAACATGACACTGCTGACAGTGATAGGTCTTCCTGTAAAACAATGCACTGCTGACAGGTCTTCCTGTAAAACATGACACTGCTGACAGTGATAGGTCTTCCTGTAAAACATGACACTGCTGACAGTAATAGGTCTTCCTGTAAAACATGGCACTGCTGACAGTGATAGGTCTTCCTGTAAAACATGACACTGCTGACAGGTCTTCCTGTAAAACATGGCACTGCTGACAGTGATAGGTCTTCCTGTAAAACATGACACTGCTGACAGTGATAGGTCTTCCTGTAAAACATGACACTGCTGACAGTGATAGGTCTTCCTGTAAAACATGACACTGCTGACAGGTCTTCCTGTAAAACATGACACTGCTGACAGTGATAGGTCTTCCTGTAAAACATGACACTGCTGACAGGTCTTCCTGTAAAACATGACACTGCTGACAGGTCTTCCTGTAAAACATGACACTGCTGACAGTGACAGGCCTTCCTGTAAAACATGACACTGCTGACAGTGATAGGTCTTCCTGTAAAACATGACACTGCTGACAGTGATAGGTCTTCCTGTAAAACGTGACACTGCTGACAGTGATAGGTATTCCTGTAAAACATGACACTGCTGACAGTGATAGGTCTTCCTGTAAAACATGACACTGCTGACAGTGACAGGTCTTCCTGTAAAACATGACACTGCTGACAGTGATAGGTCTTCCTGTAAACCATGACACTGCAGACAGGTCTCCCTGTAAAACATGACACTGCTGACAGGTCTTCCTGTAAAACATGACACTGATGACAGTGATAGGTCTTCCTGTAAAACATGGCACTGCTGACAGGTCTTCCTGTAAAACATGACACTGATGACAGTGACAGGTCTTCCTGTAAAACATGGCACTGCTGACAGGTCTTCCTGTAAACCATGACACTGCTGACAGTGACAGGTCTTCCTGTAAAACATGACACTGCAGACAGGTCTCCCTGTAAAACATGACACTGCTGACAGGTCTTCCTGTAAAACATGACACTGATGACAGTGATGACAGGTCTTCCTGTAAAACATGGCACTGCTGACAGGTCTTCCTGTAAAACATGACACTGATGACAGGTCTCCCTGTAAAACATGACACTGCTGACAGGTCTCCTGTAAAACATGACACTGCTGACAAGTCTTCCTGACAGATCATAACAGTTCTTCTTAGGTTGTCTGTGTTTGTCAGAAGCGTGTTGGTTGTATGTGCATTTTTGTATCTGTGTTTGTGTACATTTGCCTATCTGTGTTTGTGTGTACATTTGCCCATTTGTGTTTGTGTGTACATTTGCCTATCTGTGTTTGTGTATACATTTGCCTATCTGTGTTTGTGTACACATTTGCCTATCTGTGTTTGTGTATACATTTGCCTACATGTGTTTGTGTGTACATTTGCCTACCTGTGTTTCTGTGTACATTTGCTTATCTGCGTGTGTGTATACACTTGCCTACCTGTGTTTGTGTGTACATTTGCCTATCAGTGTTCACGTGTACATTTGCCTATCAGTGTTCATGTGTACATTTGCCTATCAGTGTTTATGTGTACATTTACCTACCTGTGTTTGTGTGTAGATTTGCCTATCTGTATTTATGTGTACATTTGCCTATCTGTGTTTCTGTGTGCATTTGCCTATCTGTGTTTATGTGTACATTTGCCTATCTGTGTTTATCTGTACATTTGCCTATCTGTATTTATGTGTACATTTGCCTATCTGTATTTTTGTGTGTACATTTCCCTATCTGTGTTTGTGTGAATATTTGCCTACCTGTGTTTTGTGCACATTTGTTTACCAGTGTTTGTGTGTACATTTGTTTACCTGTGTTTGTGTGTACATTTGTTTACCTGTGTTTGTGTGTACATTTGTTTACCTGTGTTTGTGTGTACATTTGTTTACCAGTGTTTGTGTGTACATTTGTCTACCAGTGTTTGTGTGTACATTTGTTTACCAACCAGTGTTTGTGTGTACATTTGTTTACCTGTGTTTGTGTGCACATTTGTTTACCAGTGTTTGTGTGTACATTTGTTTACCAGTGTTTGTGTGTACATTTGTTTACCAGTGTTTGTGTGTACATTTGTTTACCAGTGTTTGTGTGTACATTTGTTTACCAGTGTTTGTGTGTACATTTGTCTACCAGTGTTTATGGGTACATTTGCCTATCAGTGTTTATGTGTACATTTGCCTATCAGTGTTTATGTGTACATTTGCCTATCACTGTTTATGTGTACATTTGCCTACATTTGCCTATCAGTGTTTATGTGTACATTTGCCTATCACTGTTTATGTGTACATTTGCCTATCAGTGTTTATGTGTACATTTGCCTATCTGTGTTTATGTGTACATTTGCCTATCACTGTTTATGTGTACATTTGCCTATCTGTGTTTGTGTGTACATTTGCGTATCATCAGTGTTTGTGTGTACATTTGCCAACTAGTGTTTGTGTGTACAATTGCCTACCAGCGTTTGTGTGTACATTTGTCTATCATCAGTGTTTGTGTGTACATTTGTCTATCATCAGTGTTTGTGTGTACATTTGTCTCTCATCAGTGTTTGTGTGTACATTTGCCTATAATCAGTGTTTGTGTGTACATTTGCCTATCATCAGTGTTTGTGTGTACATTTGCCTATCAGTGTTTATGTGTACATTTGCCTATCAGTGTTTATGTGTACATTTGCCTACCAGTGTTTGAGTGTACATTTGCCTACCAGTGTTTATGTGTACATTTGCCTATATGTGTTTATGTGTACATTTGCCTATCAGTGTTCACGTGTACATTTGCCTATCTGTGTTTATGTGTACATTTGCCTATCAGTGTTCACATGTACATTTGCCTATCTGTGTTTATGTGTACATTTGCCTATCTGCGTTTATGTGTACATTTGCCTATCTGTGTTTGTGTGTACATTTGCCCATCTGTGTTTGTGTGTACATTTGCCTATCTGTGTTTGTGTATACATTTGCCTTTCTGTGTTTGTGTACACATTTGCCTATCTGTGTTTGTGTATACATTTGCCTACATGTGTTTTGTGTACATTTGCCTAACTGTGTTTCTGTGTACATTTGCTTATCTGCGTGTGTGTATACACTTGCCTACCTGTGTTTGTGTGTACATTTGCCTATCAGTGTTCACGTGTACATTTGCCTATCAGTGTTCATGTGTACATTTGCCTATCAGTGTTTATGTGTACATTTACCTACCTGTGTTTGTGTGTAGATTTGCCTATCTGTATTTATGTGTACATTTGCCTATCTGTGTTTCTGTGTGCATTTGCCTATCTGTGTTTATGTGTACATTTGCCTATCTGTGTTTATCTGTACATTTGCCTATCTGTATTTATGTGTACATTTGCCTATCTGTATTTTTGTGTGTACATTTCCTATCTGTGTTTGTGTGAATATTTGCCTACCTGTGTTTGTGTGCACATTTGTTTACCAGTGTTTGTGTGTACATTTGTTTACCTGTGTTTGTGTGTACATTTGTTTACCTGTGTTTGTGTGTACATTTGTTTACCTGTGTTTGTGTGTACATTTGTTTACCAGTGTTTGTGTGTACATTTGTCTACCAGTGTTTGTGTGTACATTTGTTTACCAACCAGTGTTTGTGTGTACATTTGTTTACCTGTGTTTGTGTGCACATTTGTTTACCAGTGTTTGTGTGTACATTTGTTTACCAGTGTTTGTGTGTACATTTGTTTACCAGTGTTTGTGTGTACATTTGTTTACCAGTGTTTGTGTGTACATTTGTTTACCAGTGTTTGTGTGTACATTTGTCTACCAGTGTTTATGGGTACATTTGCCTATCAGTGTTTATGTGTACATTTGCCTATCAGTGTTTATGTGTACATTTGCCTATCACTGTTTATGTACATTTGTACTGTTTATACATTTGCCTACATTTGCCTATCAGTGTTTACGTGTACATTTGCCTATCACTGTTTATGTGTACATTTGCCTATCAGTGTTTATGTGTACATTTGCCTATCTGTGTTTATGTGTACATTTGCCTATCACTGTTTATGTGTACATTTGCCTATCTGTGTTTGTGTGTACATTTGCGTATCATCAGTGTTTGTGTGTACATTTGCCAACTAGTGTTTGTGTGTACAATTGCCTACCAGCGTTTGTGGGTACATTTGTCTATCATCAGTGTTTGTGTGTACATT
This sequence comes from Doris montereyensis, assembly GCA_037039925.1. Taxonomy (NCBI): domain Eukaryota; kingdom Metazoa; phylum Mollusca; class Gastropoda; order Nudibranchia; family Dorididae; genus Doris; species Doris montereyensis. The sequence goes on from JAXRKP010000521.1 coordinate 171,248, forward strand.
TGTCTATCATCAGTGTTTGTGTGTACATTTGTCTCTCATCAGTGTTTGTGTGTACATTTGCCTATAATCAGTGTTTGTGTGTACATTTGCCTATCATCAGTGTTTGTGTGTACATTTGCCTATCAGTGTTTATGTGTACATTTGCCTATCAGTGTTTATGTGTACATTTGCCTACCAGTGTTTGAGTGTACATTTGCCTATCAGTGTTCACATGTACATTTGCCTATCTGTGTTTATGTGTACATTTGCCTATCTGCGTTTATGTGTACATTTGCCTATCAGTGTTTATGTGTACATTTACCTATCTGTGTTTATGTGTACATTTGCCTATCAGTGTTTATGTGTACATTTGCCTATCAGTGTTTATGTGTACATTTGCCTATATGTGTTTATGTGTACATTTGCCTATCTGCGTTTATGTGTACATTTGCCTATCAGTGTTTATGTGTACATTTGCCTACCAGTGTTTATGTGTACATTTGCCTATCAGTGTTTATGTGTACATTTGCCTATCAGTACTATCTGTGTTTATATGTACATTTGCCTATCTGTGTTTATGTGTACATTTGCCTATCAGTGTTTATGTGTACATTTGCCTATCAGTGTTCACGTGTACATTTGCCTATCTGTGTTGATGTGTACATTTGCCTACATGTGTTTATGTGTACATTTGCCTATATGTGTTTATGTGTACATTTGCCTATCAGTGTTTATGTGTATATTTGCCTATATGTATTTATGTGTACATTTGCCTACCAGTGTTTATGTGTACATTTGCCTATCAGTGTTTATATGTACATTTGCCTATCAGTGTTTATGTGTGCATTTGCCGATCTGTGTTTATGTGTACATTTGCCTATCTGTGTTTATATGTAAATTTGCCTATCTGTGTTTATGTGAACATTTGCCTATCTGTGTTTATGTGTACATTTGCCTATCTGTGTTTATATGTACATTTGCCTATCAGTGTTTATGTGTACATTCGCCTATCTGTGTTTATGTGTACATTTGCCTACCAGTGTTTATGTGTACATTTGCCTATATCTGTTTATGTGTACATTTGCCTATCAGTGTTTATGTGTACATTTGCCTATCAGTGTTTATGTGTACATTTGCCTACCAGTGTTTATGTGTACATTTGCCTATCAGTGTTTATTTGTACATTTGCCTATCTGTGTTTATGTGTATATTTGCCTACCAGTGTTTATATGTACATTCGCCTATCAGTGATTATGTGTACATTTGCCTATCAGTGTTTATGTGTACATTTGCCTATATGTTTATGTGTACCTTTGCCTATCTGTGTTTATGTACATTTACCTATCAGTGTTCACGTGTACATTTGCTTATCTATCAGTGTTTGTGTGTACATTTGCCTATCAGTGTTTGTGTGTACATTTGCCTATCAGTGTTTATGTGTACATTTGCCTATCTGTGTTTGTGTGTACATTTGCCTATCGGCGTTTATGTGTACATTTGGCTATCTGTGTTTATGTGTACATTTGCCTATCTGTGTTTGTGTGTACATTTGCCTATCTGTGTTTGTGTGTATATTTGCCTATCTGTGTTTATGTGTACATTTGCCCATCTGTGTTTGTGTGTACATTTACTTATCTGTGTTTATGTATACATTTGCCTATCAGTGTTTGTGTGTACATTTGCCTATCTGTGTTTGTGTGTACATTTGCCTATCTGTGTTTGTGTGTATTTTTAACACCTGTGTTTGTGTGTACATTTGTTTATGGGTGTTTTGTGTACATTTGCATATCTGTGTTTCTGTGTACATTTGTTCATCGGTGTTTGTGTGTACATTTGTTTATCGGTGTCTGTGAGTACATTTGTATATCTGTGTTGGTGTGTACATTTACCTATCTGTATTTGTGTGTACATTTGCCTATCTGTGTTTGTGTGTATTTTTAACATCTGTGTTTGTGTGTACATTTGCCTATCTGTGTTTGTGTGTATTTTTAACATCTGTGTTTGTGTCTACATTTACCTATCGGTGTTTGTGTGTAAATTTGTTTATCTGTGTTTGTGTGTACATTTACCTATCTGTTTATGTGTACATTTGTTTATCGGTGTGTGTGTGTGTGTGTGTATGCATTTACCTATCTGTGTTTGTGTGTACATTTAGCTATCGGTGTTTGTGTATACATTTGCCTATCTGTGTTTGTGTGTACATTTGCCTATCTGTGTTTGTGTGTACATTTGTTTAAAGGTGTTTGTGTATACGTTTGCCTATCTGTGTTTTTGTGTACATTTGCCTATCTGTTTTTTTGTTGTACATTTGCCTATCCGTTTTTGTGTACATTTGCCGATCTGTGTTTTTGTTGTACATTTGCCTATCTGTGTTTTTGTTGTACATTTGCCTATCTGTTTTTTTGTGTACATTTGCCTATCTGTTTTTATGTTGTACATTTGCCTATCTGTTTTTTTGTGTACATTTGCCTATCTGTTTTTTTGTTGTACATTTGCCTATCTTTTTTTGTGTACATTTGCCTATCTGTGTTTTTGTTGTACATTTGCCTATCTGTTTTTGTGTACATTTGCCTATCTGTTTTTTTGTTGTACATTTGCCTATCTGTTTTTTTGTTGTACATTTGCCTATCTGTTTTTGTGTACATTTGCCTGTCTGTGTTTTTTGTTGTACATTTGCCTATCTGTTTTTTTGTGTACATTTGCCCATCTGTTTTTTTTTGTGTACATTTGCCTATCTGTTTTTGTGTACATTTGCCTATCTGCGTTTGTGTGTACATTTGCCTATCTGCGTTTGTGTGTACATATGCATATATGTGTTTGTGTGTACATTTGACTATCTGTGTTTGTATATACATTTTCCTACCTGTGTTTGTGTGTACATATACATACATGTGTTTGTGTGTACATTTGTCTACCTGTGTTTGTGTGTACATGTGCATATCTGTGTTTGTGTGTAGGCGTACACATGCATATCTGTTGTTGTGTACATATGCATATCTGTGTTTGTTTGTACATATGCATATCTGTGTTTGTGAGTACATTTGCCTATTTTATGTTTGTGTGTACATTTGCCTACCTGTGTTTGTGTGTACATTTGCTATTTATGTTTGTGTGTACATTTGCCTACCTGTGTTTGTGTGTACAGTTGCCCATTTATGTTTGTGTGTACATTTGCCTACCTGTGTTTTGTGTACATTTGTCTACCTGTGTTTTTGTGTATATTTGCCTATTTATGTTTGTGTGTACATTTGTCTACCTGTGTTTTTGTGTATATTTGCCTATTTATGTTTGTGTGTACATTTGCCTACCTGTGTTTGTGTGTGCATTTGCCTAGCCATGTTTGTGTATACATTTAGTTTACCTTTCTGTGTTTGTGTGTATAATTGCCTAACTATGTTCGTGTATTCATTTGTCTATCTGTGTTTGGTGTTCCATTTCATTATGTGAAAATGCATGAAGCTCTGCTTCTACATTTATGTAGTATCAAGACACGTAAAGACATGTAAACACGCATACACACATATTGTGTTATCTCTCTCATTCTCTCTCTCTCTCTCTCTCTCTCTCTCTCTCTCTTCTCTCTCTCTCTCTCTCTCTCTCTCTCTCTCTCTCTCTCTCTCTCTCTCTCTCTCTCTCTCTCTCTCTCTCTCTCTCTCTCTCTCTCTCTCTCTCTCTCTCTCTCTCTCTCTCTCTCTCTGTCTCTCTCTCTCTCTCTCTCTCTCTCTCTCTCTTCTCTTTCTCTCTCTCTCTCTCTCTCTCTCTCTCTCTCTCTCTCTCTCTCTCTCTCTCTCTCTCTCTCTCTCTCTCTCTCTCTCTCTCTCTCTCTCTCTCTCTCTCTGTCTCTCTGTCTGTCTGTCTGTCTGTCTGTCTGTCTGTCTCTCTCTCTCTCTCTCTCTCTCTCTCTCTCTCTCTCTCTCTCTCTCTCTCTCTCTCTCTCTCTCTCTCTCTCTCTCTCTCTCTCTCTTTCTATCTCTCTCTCTGTATATATATATATATATATATATATATACATATATATAAAGATCTATACTGAAAGGCAAAATGTACGTTATCGTATTTCCACGTACACGTGCGGGACCACGTACTGCACATCATACAGTTTACCCGACAGTGCGTTATTTCATTCATAATCGATTTCAGCAGGGGAGCTACTTGTCTGTTGGTGACTCGTTTTTCCACAGGCAAGATGTCAGATTCTCGGTAAAAAAAACCGTGTGTTCGTGCCTGACAGTTTGAACATTTTTTCGAGCAATTTTGTTTAGTAAAACCGCCTAGATAGATGGTTCAACTCAATGGCTGATCGGAAAGGGACACTAAAAAAGGAGGGTCCCATGTACAGATTACAATACTGTGCACATTAATTAAGGATCAGTTGGCTTATTATTTTTAAATTCCTATAATTCAAGCCCCCCAAATATCACTTAAGATGTGGATGTGGGTAAAATCTCCATATTTACACTTACACCATTTCAAGAGCCTTGGTACTACGCTAGTAATATCCACTCTCTTAAAAAAGGGTAACCACAAATGGTATGTTCTGAAGTGGGGACCTAGGTATTCCACCGTTGTGGACCGTTTTCTCACAAATCTCACAGGAACGACAAAATCTCGCGACATCTCTTCTATTCCAAATCAGTAGAAATTATTGACGACTTTATCTCTCGTCTTCCGAATTCCTTGATGTCCTCCTATAATAGAGTCATGAGCCACCGACATCACATAGTTTCTCAAACTCTGTCGTAAAACTACCTGCCTCACCTTTGTTCCTCGGTCATCGTCCTCATAAATTATGTACACGACACTTTGTCGCTTTTCGAAGCGAGCAGTCTGCTTGCCTCTCGCTTTTGGTACTGTAGTCTCTGTCAGCTTCACTACCGTCTGGTCTTCCTCTTGCAGTCGAATCAGTTCCCTCCGATCGACGCCTACGTGCATCTCCACCTTTAGGCACCTGCATTCTAGCCTTTCTCTTCCCTCCGTCCTGCCTGGTCTCTCATAGCTACTGCACCTACCATCCAGTCATTCGGATCGTCAGAATGTTTTTCTCCATCCATGTTTCTGACAACTAAATCAGAGATGGCATCAGGGATACATAATGCTCTGGCCATTTCCTTCAGGTACGGTGTCCTTACTGACTTCGATTATTGTTTTCACCGCCAGCAGCACCGTGCTATCAATTCTCGCTATAAAGTGCTTCTTTCCGGTGAGCTGCTCATCTCTTTCTAACCTCCGACGCACTATAACACCTTCACGGCCTGTGTCTCTCGAGACACTTACCTCCTGGTCTTCTATGAAACCCCGCAACACCGGTAACTTCGTATCTTCCACATGTCTACTCTTGTTGCAAATTCCACAATTTGTTATCACGGACAAGTTCAACTGCAGCATCCCGTCCGTAATCTCGACCTTGACGTTCATCATTGCATTTTCCATCGAATCAACATCTTTCGACACTATCTTCGCGGGCCTCATTACCACTGCACTCGCCTTCCTTGGTGCGACTCCATGCTTCTGATTCCATCCCTCACAGTCACAGTACTTCGCCGTATGACCTTGTTTTCCACACTTACAACACTTGAGGTCATAATCTCATCTATCTCCGCCAGCTCCAACACAACTTTTCATCGTGTGGCTTCGTTTCCCACACTAATACATCTGAAGTCCTGGCCTTTATTTACTTCCGCCAACTTTACATTTCATCGATCTGTGTCCAGGCTTCCCACACTTACAACATGTTGTAGCATATTTTGCATATGTCTCCGCATTGTTTCTTTTTGCATTCCTTCCATTACTGTTGACACTTTGCTGTTTCTACCACACCTTCCTGTGAGTGTGACGATAGCTTTTTTCTTTCTCAGGGATATATTGTGTTTCCAGATCGTCCGGGCAGGTATCCATAATTATTCCAATACGAAATGATCTCTTAAGCCGTTCTAGCTTTCATCAATCTCCGTTAATACCATGTATTTCAAGGTAGTCCTATATCTTGAGTCTAACGATACACATACTGCAGTGCAACAGACTGTACCTTCCCATGTCTTTCAAGGTAGTCCTATATCTTGAGTCTAACGATACACACACTGCAGTGCAACAGACTGTACCTTCCCGTGGTCAATGCGTGCTCTCTTTTCTTTTAATCTTCGGCAAGTCGTAGATTTTTAAACTCTTTGTTAGTCAGTGTTGTCTAGCTTCTCGTTCCCTTTCCCTTTCCTCACGCAGTCCGTCCTTGATTCAGTCTCTTCTATCTTCAGCCGATAGGTCATGAACTCACACTCCA
>JAXRKP010000521.1:182500-242500 GCA_037039925.1 Doris montereyensis
AATGTTCACCAGGACTACCATGTTAACAGCCCATGTATATTTAACGTGTTGTCATCTACACCCGTGATCTCCGATGGGCCTATCCACCTATGTGCACCACGGGATGGGTTTTACTTCCTTTTCATGGTGAGTCGATGGGTGCTGACGTGGAGGTCGCAAGTTCGTTTCTATTGGTACCATTATATATTTTTTTCTGTCTATTCCTTGGTATTTGTCTCGAATTTGTTCACACGGGGGCTACAATATTATTTCATGACCTTATCACTAATTGGTGTTCATTATTTGGTCTCTTCGTATCTTTTTATAAAGTAATTGGTTTTTACACAGAAAGAGAGAGAGAGAGAGAGAGAGAGAGAGAGAGAGAGAGAGAGAGAGAGAGAGAGAGAGAGAGAGAGAGAGAGAGAGAGAGAGAGAGAGGGGGGACAGAGAGAGAGAGAGAGAGAGACAGACAGACAGACAGACAGACAGACAGACAGACAGACAGACAGACAGACAGACAGAGACAGAGACAGAGATAGAGAAAGAAAGACAGACAGACGGACAGAGACAGACAGATAGACAGAGTCAAAATCAATGATACGAATTTGGATTTCTCATGACAGCTCTCTTAGGTAAAACATGCTTTCCTAAACTTGGTGTTGTATTTGTAATAAACAAAGAAATTGACAGCAGCGTTTATACTTTCCAGAACACCTGTCACATTTTCAAGTGTCGCAAAGATATAGAATAGGCTTTTGCTCAACTCTCGAATCTGAGACAATACATTTAGTATAGCCACGAGAGAATGAAATAAATTTGTAATAAGGTAAATTGTTGATACAATGGCAACTTGAACGATAACCAACTTTTCTTTAGAATTCATGGAAGATTGCGTCCCTTTGTTTTTGACATCATTCAGCTCATTCGACTGTTGTGTCTTCCTTTGTGTTGAGACAGCATGTAAACTTGACGCCTTTAGTCGGAATTGGGCAGATTTTTTCAGAGAATAGGTCAGTATAAATACACAAACCAACACTGTGAACTGACACAACAAGTTAAAGACAATGCCTTCAACGAAATTGATAAATGCTACAATGTTTTTCATAAGCGGTTTGAATACTACGATGAACGTTGAAGAGTTCGTACGAGGATTGATTGATTTTATGAATTCTACTTGTGACATAAAGATAATGAAGAGTACCAAAGGATAGGCCCATGTCACCAGTACGATAATGATTGTCCTGGAACGAGTAAACATTCCTTTGACACGGAGAGGTACCATCACACACAGACTTCGTTGAAGGGCAATGAAAGCTGTCAATACGGAAGAAACTATTTTGAACATTCGTTCGCAGACATAGCTAAATAGTTCAATTTGTGGACTTGGTAACTTAAAGACAATGTTTTGTTCAATTTCCAATACCGCACACAGAAATCCTATTGCGTTACCAACTGTTCCGAAAACAATCAGGAGATCAGACACAGCTATACTAAAAAAAAATATAGTCACGCTGTCTTTGAGACCCATTCGAAAAAAGGTTCGAATGTTTACAATGTTGGCCAGTATACCGCCCAAACAAATTACAAATCGTGGCGCAATGAGACATTTCTTCCCAGTAAGATATTGGCTCGCCGACATCAGAGAGCTTTGACTGTTAGTGACGTCACGCTCTTGGGGCAACAATGTGGTGGTATCGTGGGTAGTGGTCAGTAGACTGTTCAAAAGAAACATTTAGTAAAGTCATTTTCTGAAATGAAAGATGTAATATGATTATTGACTTAGGTTAGGCATGGTAGTGGCAGCATTCATTATATTGGCACAAGATTACAGAAGGCTCATAAATATATAATACTATTATTTTGCTCTACATTGTGTTCTTTTAAGGAATACCATAGTTCGTCCTTCTTCACAATGTCAAATGCCTTTTCTACATCTATGAAACACAGATGCAAGTCAATTTTTCTCTCAAGGAATATTTCTATTATTTGTCTAATCATTTCTTCCTGGTGTAAATCCACTCTGATGTTCTTCAATCTGATCCTCTACTCTTTTCTTTAATCTCATTTTCAGAATCCTGGCATACACTTTTCCTGGCACGCTACGTAGTGATATCCCTCTATAGTTTGAGCATTTCATAGTTGACCCTTTCTTGTGTATTGGTACTACCGTTCCCGTTTTCCAGTCGTCTGGCACCTGTTTGGACTTCCATGCTTGTTGACCTCCTCTGTTTACTCTTGCATCCAATGTACAGTAAAAAAGGGAGATCCTAACTACTATGTAGTCTATCATTGACTTTTAATACCTGTCTTCATTTATTCTTGTATATTAGTTTGATATCTTTATGAGGAAAAAAGGTGTTATTCTTTAGGCAAAAATATATCAGTCTCTCATTTGGAGAAGTTGTTGTCTCTCCTTCTTTACCTATTACCTTTCCTGATGTTTCTAGGGTTTAAATCTCCTAAAACCATTAGTTCCTGTTTGTGTTTAAGATTTTTTGCAACTATGTGTAAATCATTTTCGAAAGTATATTTTCTTCTTTAGCGGCGTCTTCGTTTGGTCCACAATCAATCAATAATTTAATTTCTCTTCCTTTTGGTTTAATATTTACCTCTAATAGCCGTGGGCTTATACATTTTATGCACTAATAGACCTACTCCTGCTCTAGCTCTATCTTTGACATCTACTCCTGGGAACATTAAAATATTATTTGGTCCTACATTTTCTAATCCTTGTCCTTTTTTCTTTGTTTCTGTAATAGCCAAAATGTCTACTTTGAATTTTTCCATTTCTTCAACTAATTCTAACTCTTTTCCATTTATTGCCCGAATATTTCATGTTCCAAAAATTACAGTCTGTGTTCGTTTCCATTTTCGTCGTTGAAATGTCAAGCCGGGTATATTATATTTATTTCTCTGCATCAGTTAGGTTTTGGATAAGCAGAGGATTAGCCCACTCTACCCTAGGTAGACGGTGGGACTGCCACCTTGAGGCCCCTACCAGGCCTTGTTCTATTCTTCCTCAGCCTTTGGTCATTCAAGACCAGCCTGCAAAGCAGCAGGTTGTTATTTTCTGTCAGGGTTAACTCCCTAAGCCTTTGGTCAACCAAGACCGACCTGCAAGGCAGCAGGAGACTCGTGCAGCGTCACCCAATGGTATTTTTTCCAAATTTTCACGCCATTCACATGACATGAATTGCTATCTTGTCTTATCGACTGGGTGTTTTAGACTCGTGCCAATTCATGAACACCGAAACTGAAACCGAAACCGAAAATGTATGTGTTGTTTGATTAAAGTAAAAACGAAATGTTTCAATTTGAGGGGTTGAAAAAGGACTTCTATTTATTAATTTGCTAGCTCATATCACGTGTTTTGCTAGGTGAGTTGAAACTTTCTCCTAGTGACTTCAACAACTATTTATTAATTTGCTAGTCTCCCATCACGTGTTTTGCTATGTACAACTATTTATTAATTCTAGTCTACGTGTCTCGTACAACATGTGTTTTGTTATGTACAACTATTTATTAATTCACTAGTCTCCCACCACGTGTTTTGTTATGTACAACTATTTATTAATTCACTAGTCTCCCATCACGTATTTTTGCTATGTACGACTATTTATTAATTTGTATTTTCTCCCATCAGTCTCTAGTCTCCCATCACGTGTTTTGCGTACAACTATTTATTTTAGTCTTGTACCATGTGTTTTGTACGACTATTTATTAATTCACTAGTCTTGTACCACGTGTTTTGCTATGTACAACTATTTATTAATTCACTAGTCTCGTACCATGTGTTTTGTTATGTACAACTATTTATTAATTCACTAGTCTTGTACCACTACAGCTATTTATTAATTCGCTAGTCTCGTACCACGTGTTTTGCTATGTACATGTGTTTTGTTATGTACAACTATTTATTAATTCACTAGTCTCGTACCACGTGTTTTGCTATGTACAACTATTTATTAATTCACTAGTCTCGTACCACGTGTTTTGCTATGTACAACTATTTATTAATTCACTAGTCTTGTACCACGTGTTTTGCTATGTAAATAATTTAACAAAAATAGAGGCTTACCATGTCTAAAGTAGTGAAAAAAGTGGAACGCATGATGTTTAAGTATCAAATCATAGGAAAAATCCAACGCACTGTGATGTTTTTTGATGTAAAATAAATAGCGAAACAATTCACTTTAATGATTATTTTACTTGTTATTTTGAGTGGCCACTCTTCCAGAACCCAGACCGGAGAAGAACGTATTTGGAAAACTTGAAATGTCTTGGCCTAGGCGACACCCCACGCCTCACTCCATGAAATCGCTTCCACACGCAGGTTTGTTTTGACGGTTTTCATAAAACCGATGCCATGCGCGTGGTCAAACCCGTACGTGTAGAGGGATCTTAAAGTGGAGGGGGGAGGAACGGGTCCCAAGAAGGCAGTTTTACCACAAATGGAACAAAACTGTTTTATTACACTACTGAAGGAAGCAGTTCATTTCCTTGACATCCATGCCATAACAAAGGCTCAGTAACGATTCTTTCATTTTATACGATTTTTTTTAGATAAATGATACCGGCCTAACCTGCAACACATCGGCTGTACTATAAAAGCCAGAAATTTTGTCTAAAGTTGGTACTCATTTTAATCACCTCAAAGTACACTATCTGACGAATCTACTTTTGATTAATTATTGTCAATATTAACTAAGATCGGCCGAATATCACGGGAAACATTCCGCGCACCTGTTATAAGAAAAATGCCATCCCGACATGCGTATAAGGGATCTACAGCAGTTGAAATAGTGTCAACATGAAGTCTTTGCTAGCAACCTCTCGTGATTGTATGATGTTTCAATGTATTATATTATTCTTTTATAGGTTTATGTGCGAAAAAAACATTGAAATAGCGGAGAAAAATGTTTAAAATGCGATGTTCTCAAAACGTTACTTTTTGACAGTGATATGCCATCTACTTTTCATTTATTGTTCGATTTACCCCTCCCCCCCAAATTTGGTATATAACATTTATTAAAGAAATTAAAAAAATGTATGCAGTAGCTTTGTTTGATATCTCTTCAAAGTTTTGTAAAACGAATTTTTGTGTGAATAAATTTGCCAAAAATTGGAAAGATTACTACTATATGAATTTTCAAAAAATTTATAAAAGGAAAACTGTTTCATTTATCAAAAAAACCTACTGAATGAGCCTATATATTGAACCAAATAACGTTTGTGCAAAGTTATAGCCAGTTTTATATATAACTGAAAAAGACTATTTGAAATGAAGTTGTTGTTATTTTCGTACTGAACATCAAGATGGCGGCGTTCCCAAGGCAACCATATGATAAAAAAAACAACTTTTTCAGCTAATTTAGACATCCCAAGTACAATGGTATTGGTTAAAATTGTCTCTATCAAATAATGAAGAAGAAAAAAACATGCTCAGGAATCTGACGTTTTGTATGACTGGGTGGTGGTGCAATAGCGACGAGAGCCCCGATGGGACGGAAGGAAGAGAAAGATAGATTGAAAGTGCTGAAGGTGGAGAGGCACGTAGGCGTCAATTGGAGGGACTGAATTAACTCCAAGAGGAAAAGGCTACAGTACCAAACATGAGGGGCTAAGAAGTCTGTTTGCTTTGAAAAACGACAAGGTGCTGTGTATAGAATTTACGAAGACGTCAGGCAAGGAATAAGTGTAAAACAAATAGTTTTGCCAGGAGTTTGCAGAACTATGCGATGTCGGTCGTTCACGACTTCAACATGGGAGGACAAGAAGGAATTCCGAAAGCAAGAGATACAGTCATCAGTCATTTCTACTGGCCTGGAGTACGTGCAAATGTCGCGAGATTTTGCCTCTCATTTGAGTTTTGATAAAAGACAGATCACAGGGGAGCAGTACCTAGGGCCCCACTTCAGAAGATATCGCTTGTGGTAACCCTTGTGGGAGACGGGTCCTGAATATGTCTTTTTTAAATTATTATTTGATATAGACAATTTTAACCACTACCGATGTACTCGGCATGTCTAAATAAGCTGAAAAAAATATTAAATTGTTTTTTTTTTTGTGTCACGTGGTTGCCATGGGAACACCGCAATCTTGGGTTTTCCTTATGAAAATGCCTACACATTCATTTCAAATAGGCTTTTTCAGTGTTGAACAAACGGCTATAACTTTGCAAACATGTTCTTTGGTTCAATATCTAGCCGCACCCAGGATAAATTTAACGGTTTTGATTTTATGCATTTTTTTGAAAATGAATATAACAACCTTAACAAAATTTTGGCAAATTTAATCAGAAATAAATTCCTTTTGCAAAATTTTGAAGAGATATAAAAAATCGTCATAAAAAGTACATTTGCCAGATAGAGTACTTTGAGGTGATTAAAATGAGTACGAATTTTTTATACTTGAGACAAAATTTTCGGATTTTAGAGTACAACTAGTAGTGCAATAAACGAGAATGGTCCGATTTGCGGTAAATCTGCCTTCCTCAGGACCCACCCTGCCCCCCCGACAATGGCCATTGACATTGATATTTTAGTAGGCCAACTCCGTCCATCAGCACAACCTGACGCTGGTACGTAGATGGCGCCACGAGATATCCGTAAACTTCTGTGTCCGTAACTCTTTTACATTTAACACAATACATTTTACATATAAGATTGTTTTTCTTTTTAATATAAAAATGGAAGTGAAAGATCTTTCCTAGATCGTTTTCACAACTAGCTATTACCAACGAAGATAAAGGTAAAGATGAAGGTGAAGATGAAGATAGACCTGAAATGATTGGCAAAATATCTTCGAAATATTTACGGAAGTTTTGCAACTAAAGACGCTGATAAAATTTATGGTGTGTATGATAAGGGCGGGTAGTTTAACATTGGTGATACACGCATTGGTGTGATCAATAATAATATTATGGTTGGGAATGAAAAATATGAAGGAACACCAGGTATTTGGAAACTTTTAATTATGAAAAACCCCAATGAAGACCTATATACATCAGATGACTACAAAAATTATGCCCGAATTTTAAGCTTAACAATCGCTTTGAGACAAGGTTACACAGCACAAGGTAATCCAAAGTCTAACAAGGGGGAAAAGTGGAAAATCCTCATGAAAAAACATATGGGATGAGCGTAGGCAATTTGAAGGTAATGGGATCTCAACAGTTGTGATCCTAATGCTTTACTTGAACGTGTTGATCTATTAATGGCTAGTAAGGACGCCGGAAATACTGGTGTGATGAATGAAATTGTTTCGATTTGTGATGAGTTGAAGAGGCAAAGCGTAATTGACGCAAACACATATAAACAATAATGTCCTCTCTATAAAAATAAGATGTTTATACAAAAAAATCAGGGTTTCAAAAGACAATACGTTTACGGGGGATCAGGAATCTTTGACAGTGTTTCAAGCTTTTGTTTCTAAGCTGTTTTCGAGTGGGGTGGATAAACAACTAGTTTCTTCAGCTCTCTCAGTAGGAAAACAGCTGCCAAGGATGTGGGCTTGATGGCTCTTAACGCCGGAAAAACAGCTGCCGTCGATGCAAGCAAGAAGCTAATTGAAAAGAGCGTCACAAAGGTTCTTACACCTAAATCGCAATCAATACTTCAAAATCATGCGGGTGTGCCATTGCAAAAATCATCACCTGATAATGTTGCAAAGAAAGCATAAGATATATTCAGTAAATACATAAACTCTAAGGCGCAGAACATCAACTCATTAATAGATGGATCAAGTCTACGACCCCAAAAGGCTATTGCAATTCAAGAATTTATCAAGAGATTTAATACTGGGTCTGAATTGAAGAGTGTATGAAAATAAAATGACTTAAAGAAATGGGAACCTTAACAAAATGAAGTTCCCAGAGATGTCTACGGGAAATACAATGCATCTACGATACACACCCATGGTGCTGTAGTAAGTTTAAAAAGATGTGAGGTTCTAGATGTTGAGGAAACAAAGTATGGACGTCACAAAGTTGTTGTGGCCCTCAGGGGCCGGGCATGTACTAAGATAAAAGAAATTGAAGATGAAGTGAATGAGCACCTCTCCGACTTTTCAATAAAGCTGGTGTACGGAGATAAGATTTATGCAAAGAAGGTGTCTACCCCTAAGAAACACATTAGCCAAATATAGTTATTAAGTGTCTGTATTTGTAGCGACAACACGGCTTTCCCCAGCTTCGGGTAAATTAAACACATGTAACACTCAAAATGTTACATCTGTTATAATGATTTAAAAAATATTATTTTGTGGAAAATAAAATGGATATCCTGAATTTTACTGAAAAACCAATGAAAGATGAGAGTATTGAAGAGTACAAACATCACGAGTATGAGCCAGTCACAGGCGCAAGTCTGAACAACCCCGATGAGATCCAAATTAACATTGAATCCCAAGATCTCTTTACTCACCCAAGCGAAATTTACTTGATTGTTGAAGGCCGGCTTACTAAAGCTGATGGCACCGCGTATGTTGATGATGATGTTGTTACACTAACGAATAATGCTACATATTATACGCACTTGTTTAGTAACGTCAAAGTACCAGCTTTCAGGGCAAAGATTGAGTCTCTATTTTATCCCGGGCAGGGAACAACAATGATGGGCCTCTTGAACTATTCCGATGATTTTTCAAAGTCTAAGGTTTGAACCAGCTTTGGTATAAAGACACTACTAACACAGCAAGCATTGCCGACAACACAGGGTTTGCAGTTAGACAGTCTTATATCCTCCAGTCGCCAAACCCAAAAGGTACATTTAGCTCGAGAATCCCACTGAAACACATTTTTGGTTTCTGCGAAGACTACAACAATATTGTATATGGGTTGAAGTTGAAGCAGACCTTTACTCTCATGAGAAAATCTGCTAGTGATGCAATGTATAGAACAGCAGCAGCAGGTGAAGATAAAATTACTCTTGACAATGTGTCTTGGTTTATGCCTCATGTACTCCTGTAGATGCAGAGAAGTTCAGCTATTCAAGACAATTGAAGCAAAAGCTACTTTGTCGATTGCTTATAAGATACAGTGTGATACAATTTCTGTGCCCCAATCAACCAACTTCACCAGGAGGCTTTCTGTTAAATCTTCTCCTGGAAAACCTCGTTATGCGGTTGTAGGTTTCCAAACAGATAAGAATGCGGATCAAGAGAGCAAAATCCTTCAACCTTTGATAATATAGATGTGAGAAATATGTATGTGATGCTAAACTCAACTAGATACCCCACGGTTCATTACAACCTATCATTCCCTAAGCAACAGTTCAGCCGGGTGCACGGAGATGCGGTTGCATTTAGATCTAAGTTTTACCCCATGGATGAGCTTGTCAGCAATCCAAACATCACCCCTGTTGATTTCCAATCATTATACCCATTGTTCGTCTTTGATGTAGACAAACAGCGAGAGACTGAAGACCTCAGTTGTAGACATTCAGATCACAGCTCAACTTATGCAAACGTCCCAGCAGGAACAGAAGCCTTTGCTGTTGTTGTTAGTGATAAGATTATTAATTTCCAGTCCCACGGAAACAAGATGAGCGTCGTTTATTGAAAAATGATTTAAAGAAATACTATTATAATTATATATAAAAACGGAAACAATTCGCTGTACTCAAAAAACTCCCAGAGTTAAAAGAGATCCTTCACTAGAATAACATCAAAGGTTATTCTCACTATAGTAAAAAAACAAAAACAAACCCCAGTTAGTTAAGCTGTTGGGGGAAATGTCTTTTACCAAATGAAGCCCCCAAACATGTTAAAACCAAAAGCTGTTGTTGACCCGAAGTATGCGAGATCGAAAACAATCAGAACGAACCTTAAGCAAGCTACATTGAAAAGTGTTACGACAGAAGAGGTGATGTCATTTCCCTCTATCTACAATGCAGCGCAGTTTATTAACCAATCACCTAGGATAATCACGTTTTGGAACGGTAGAGTATGGGACAACAAGTACAAAGTTATGGTTACTGAGTCACAAGCAAAACCTCAACAAGACTCTTCTGATTCTGTGATAACGGCAATAAAGGACTTAGAGAATGAGATTAATACTATGAATGATAAAGCAGATAAGCTATGTGAAGAATGGCTTAGAGATTAAGAATATGGTATACAGTGTGTATAACATATCTTTGTGCCACTGTTCTCCAACCAACGCAAACTGCTCCCCCAACACAGGATGTAATGGAAAAAGCAAGGAACACGATTAAGGATAAATTTAATAGTTGGGCAGATTGGTTGATGGAATATATTTCACCCAAACCTAAGGTTGTAGTTGCAGTACTCGAGTCTTTCAAAACCAAAACTAAGAGCCTGCATGAAAAGAAAGAGACACTTGAGCTTAAAGAGAGTAGATCAGCCTTGAGAATATTTACTACACAATACCAGATTCAAGGAAGACAAGGTTATGACCCTCAGTCATTTCTTTTTTGAAGTAAGACATAGTAGTGACTAATCTTTTAAAGAATAGCCGAAAAACAAAAGTAAAGCTAATTCTTAGTTGTAATATGGAGATGGCTAGTATTGTAGATGAAAGTGGATTAATCACTGAACAAGCAGCTTTCCATTCTACTATCGAGGTTATTGAGAGTACTGATGTAGATGATGTGTATAACACTATGGTTGACAGAGTTCTAGAATTAATGGCAAATTTCCAGATGCGTGGTAATAACTGGGCTTCCAAGTCGATCGTCGCTCTTGAGATCCACGCTGCTGCTTATGACTATTATGAGCCGTTGAGAGGAAACTCGTATGTACCACTCCCATCTACTCTAATGCAGAAAAGGCCACAATCAATATTAAGAATGAGGACGACAAATGTTTTGTTTGGTCCGTTCTTCGTGCTCTAAACTTGAGGGGAAAAGATAATGACGTTGAGGGGCTGAAGAAAAAGGAAAGCCAACTGAATAATGGAATTGAGTTCCTGTGGTGTTGACACTGACAATTAATAAGTTTGAGGGCATTGCAATCAAAGAAGAATCAGAGGGGACTAAGGCCAACTGACCGGACTGATGTAAATTGGCAATGCTAATGAAGATTCCTGCCTCATTAAAAACCATGGTAGGTTGTTGACACTGATCATATCATTCAATAACACAATGCTCCCAAACCATGGGAAAGTTACACGAAGCAATACAAAAAAGTTTTTGGCACCTCTGTTCGAAATCAAATATTCACAGCATCCACTGAGACTGCGAGATCAGAAGGAGAAGATGTCTTAAACAGCTGGAAAGCAACGTCAAGACCATTACAAAACAGTTGCGGGCAAAAGAAGATGAATGCGGAAAAGAGACGATCATGTTTGAAAAATCCACAAAGTGTTGTTTGGGGCAAATGATAAGAAGGTTAGAGATCAATGTCCTTTCACTGGTAAAGAGGAGCTGCACACAACAATGTGACCTTAAGTCAAGGGTACCAACGTTCATGCCAGTTGTGTTTCATAATCTAAGTGCGTACGGTAGTCATTTGTTTAGTAAGAATCTAGCAGTGAGCGAGGGGAACGTAAACATCCCAAACAATGGGGAGAGATACATTAGCTTCAGCAAAGATGTTAGGACTGGATAGATTATCAATTAAAGTTTAATGCCCCCATAAAGATAAATTGCCACAAGGTCTCTCATCAACTCAATATTTTGAAGAGAATCGGTAGATATCTCTCAAAATTAAACAAACTAGCTATATTTCATACGTATATTCTTTCTAACTTTAACGTTTGTCCTTTAGCATGGCACCTCTGTTCGAAATCAAATATAAGGAAATTAGAAAAAATTCAAGAACGAGCTCTTAGATTTATATACAATGACTAAAGTAATTCATATGAAGCTCTCTTGGGGTGGCACAAATTCCAAACCCTGGAAGTGAAACGAATGCGAGCTATGGCCATTGAAACGTTCAAATGTTTGCATAAATTATCGCCATTTTGTCTCCAAGATTTAATACTGATACACCGAAAGGTAGAAGGGGAACTGATAAAGAAAGAAAGATTTAATATCATTTCAGCATAGAAGATATAATTTCAGATATACAAATGTAGTCAATATCCCTAAACCTAGAACCACTGCTTTCGGAAACAATCATTTGAATATGCTGCTGCGGTTCTGTGGCACAAATTACCTGAACATTTAAAATCTTAAACAAATTTTAATCAATTTAAAAATCTTATTTCGATGTGGAATGGTAAAGATTGCCAGTGTGTCATTTGTTCTATATAATTGTGTATCATATTTTGTTAACTATCCTTTTTTTAAAGACTACATTCTTAATCTCATCTTAGATGTCATTTTGGTAATATTTTCTATTGAAATGTCTGTGAAAAGTCCATAAGGGTTTATTAAGTTATTTCCCTTTGTGATATCTGTATGTCTCTTTTTGTAATAACAATGTATAATGTTACCGACAATAAAGACATTTTTGAATGGAATTGAATTGAATTGGTTGGTGAGAACAAAGATGGAAAGCCCATCAAACATCAACTACGATTCATTGACAGTTTAAAGTTCATGGCGTCTAGCTGGGAAAAAATCGGTATGTAATCTGGATAAAAGCTGTTGTGTAAACACCGCAAAGTACTACAAAGGAGAGTGGTTGTCCTTGTTGATGAGAAAAGGAGTGTACCCTTTCGAATATATGAGTTCAGTGAAAAAGCTCGAGGAGGCGCAACTGTCGCCAAAGATGCTTTCTACTCGAAGCATAGCGGTGAAGGTATCTCAGATGATGATTACACACGCACAAGCTGTCTGGAAGAGTTTGGAATGGAAACGATTAGAGACTATCATGATTTGTACAACCAAATCAGACGTGCTATTTTTGATTGATGTGTTTGGGAACTTTTGGGATGTGTGTACGAAGAACTACAAGCTTGACCCCTGCATGGTATCACACCTCCCCTGGACTGGCATGCGACGCTGCTCTGAAGATCACACGTGTATATTTAGAATTACTGAGTGGATCCAGACATCCTTCTCGTGATTGAAAGGGGACTAAGGGGAGGTATCTCTATGATTTCAAACAGACACGGGAATCATTCAACCCTTACATGGGCAAAACGTATGATGAACAACAACCTACAAAGTACATCTCCTATTTGACGCAAACAATCTTTACGGGTGGGTAATGAGCAAACCACTTCCACCCAATGGGTTTGAATGATGAACGGCTAGGAGTTGGGGGGCAAATAGAGACTACCATAATCCCATAATGATCATAATCTACGTGATGCCCATAATGACTACCAATACTACCATATTTGGGGCATAATGACTACCAATCTTTATCCATAATGGTAATGAGTATCCCGATAATGACTACCATAATGACTACTATAATGCCCATAATGAATGACTACCATAATGATGACTACCATAATGTGATTACCATAATGACTACCATAATGACTACCATAATGACTACCATAATGACTACCATAGTGACTACCCACTATATGATGACTATCATAATGACTATCATAATGACTACCATAATGACTACCATAATGACTACCATAATGACTACCATAATGACTATCATAATGACTACCATAATGACTACCATAATGACTACCATAATGACTATCATAATGACTATCATAATGACTATCATATAATGACTACCATAATGACTACCATAATGACTACCATAATGACTATACCATAATGACTACCATAATGACTATCATAATGACTATCATAATGACTATCATAATGACTACTCATAATGACTACCTGAGTAAATGATTATCATAATGACTACCACAATAATGACTACTAATGTGACTACCATAATGACTACCATAATGACTACCATAATGACTATCATAATGACTATCATAATGACTACCATAATGACTACCATAATGAACCATAATGATTACCATAATGACTACCATAATGACTACCATAATGACTACTATAATGACTACCCACTCGCATATGACCCATAATGAATGACTATCATAATGACTACCATAAGACTACCATAATGACTACCATAATGATACCATAATGACTACCATAATGACTACCTAATGACTACCATAATGGTTACCACATAAGAGTGACATAAAGATATAAATATGACACCATAATGACTATCACAATGAGTTGACTAATAAGATCTAAGAGATTTCAAGCTCAACAACAAACTACCAAGTTTGGGAATGATTACCATAATGGAAAATATCTGAAACAGAGTTAGGCTCATTCCAAACCTCAACAACAAAACAAGTATGTAATGCACTTGAGAATTTCAAGTTGTATAAAAGTCTTGAGTTGAAGATCACCACATCGAGGGATTAAGTTTGAGGAAAGGCGATGGTTGAAACAGTACATTGATTTAAATACAAATCTAAGAGCAAAGGCCAACAATGAGTTGAAAGACCTTTTCTAGCTCATGAACAACTCTGTGTTTGGGAAGACCATGGAAAATATCTGAAACAGAGTTAATATTAGATTAGTGAAACAAAGGCGAAGAAGTTGACGACAAAACCAAACTTCAAACACTGTACCATATTTGACGACAAAGCCAAACTTCAAACACTGTACCATATTTGACGACAAAGCCAAACTTCAAACATTGTACCATATTTGATGAAATTCTCGTAGCTATACACATGAAAAAGACAAAGCTGATATTCGACAAGCCGATGTACCTTGGGAATATGTATCCTCGATTTGAGCAAGACGTTGGTGGATGATTTCCACCACAACTTTGTCCAAGAGAAGTATGGAACCAAGGCAAAGCTGTTGTTCACAGACACAGACAGTCTTGCCTATGAGATTGAAACTGAAGATTTCTACAAGGATATCGCCGGAAGTTTAGCCAGTAACTTTGACACTAGTAACTTCCCCAAGCACCACCCATCAGGTATTGAAGTAGAATGTAACAGGAAGGTTGTGGGTATGTTTAAGGATGAAGCTGAAGGAGAGATAATTGAAGTGTTTGTTGGTTTGAGAGCAAAACTATATTCTTATAAGATGCTGAAGGGGGTCGATGAGAAGAAATGTAAAGGTGTGAAGAAGTCTGCTGTTAAAAAGTGTATTACATTGGAACATTACACAACATGCCTACTAACAGGTCTCCCTCAGAATCGAGGGATTAATGTGATTAAAAGTCACGGCCACGAGATCTTCACGGAGGAGGTAAATAAAGTTGCTCTCTCGGTAAATGATGATAAGAGAGTTATTTTGAAGACGGTATACATACTTTGGCGCATGGGCGTTATACGAAAAACATTTAATATAAAAAAAATGAATGCTATTTCAGTAGGAAATGTGGTTTTACCAAACAAACGCCTGATAAATATTGAATTATTACACGCTGCATTAGGGCAAACATACCAAACTTCAGGAGTGCTTTTCTACGAGACATTCTGCCTCACAAATATAACAGAAATGAATGTGGTATTATGAATTTGGATGAAAGTACAGGTTCACGCTCACACTGAGTTGTATTATTTAACAGAGCCGAGAAAAAACATTACTTTGATAGTTATGAGTTGCCCCCACCTGTTGAACTTGTAGATTATTTAAAATCACCAGTGCTATACAACTCTGAAAAAAATACAGCAAAAGGACCAGATTTTTTGTAGGCATATGTGTTTATATGTTTTAAAAGAGATGAGTAATGCAGTCGGGCTACAAGAAATAATAAATGATTTGATTTAAAGAAATCAAATTAATGCCTGTTGATAAGTTTGGTCGCCTGAGCGGAACAAGTGCAAATAATGATGCTGGCGTTTCAGTATCTTAGGGGAATAATAACTTTTTTTATGAAGAATTGGAACAAATGCTGTTAGTGGGTCTAGAGACATGACTGGTAATACACTACCAATCGTAAGTAAGCCTGTAAATGCACAAGATATTGCTACAACTATGTTGACACAAACAGTAGTACATCATCTTATGTGAGTTACAACAAGTAACATTAAACAGTACACAAGATATTGCTACTAAGAACATGACTGGTAATACACCGTACCAATCTAAGAACTATGTAAGTACATCCTAAGAGTTACAACAAAATGTACACAAGATATTGCTACTAAGAACTATGTTGACACAAACAGTAGTACACCATATTCTGTAAGAGTTAGTACACACAAGATATTGCTTAAGAACTGTATTGACACAAACAGTAGATTGCTACTAAGTTACAACAAGCCTAACATTAAATAAGAACTGTACACAAGATATTGCTACTAAGAACTGTATTGACACAAACAGTAGTACACCATCTTCTGTAAGAGTTACAACAAGTTGACACAAACAGTAGTAACACGATATTGCTTAAGAACTGTGTGACACAAACAAGATAGTTGCTGTATTAAGACACAAGATATTGCTACTGTGTTGACACAAACAGTAGTACACACGATATTGCATATGTGTTGACACAAACAGTAGTACACACGATATTGCTAGTAAGAACTGTATTAACACAAACAGTTACACAAGATATTGCTACTAAGAACTGTGTTGATACAAACAGTAGTACACATGATATTGCTACTAAGAACTGTATTGACACAAACAGTAGTACACAAGATATTGCTACTAAGGTTGACACAAACAGTAGACAAGATCTTCTAGTAAGAACTTACAACAAGCCAAACATTAAATAGTACACAAGATATTGCTAAGAACTGTGTTGACACAGTAGACAAGTACACCATCTTCTGTAAGAGTTACAACAGCCAAAGTAGTACACAAGATATTGCTATAAGAACTGTGTTGACACAAACAGTAGTACACAAGATATTGCTACAACAAGAACTGTATTGACACAAAACAGTAGTACTAAGATATTGCTACTAAGAACTGTATTGACACAAACATTAAATAGTACACAAGATATTACTACTAAGAACTGTATTGACACAAACAGTAGTACACTGGCTACTAAGTTAGTTAATATTTTGATGTATCGTGGGGGGTTTTATTGATAGCAGCTGGAAAGAGACAAGTAAGAATCATGCACCCAAATTCAACATTGGATGGGCTGTCTGTCGGCAACCAGATTTCTAACCCGACGATGTCTGATAACGACTTATATTTTGATGTATCTTATTCTAATAACGACTTATATTTTGATGTATCTTATTCTGATAACGACTTATATTTTGATGTATCTTATTCTGATAACGACTTATATTTTGATTTATCTTATTCTGATAACGACTTATATTTTGATTTATCTTATTCTGATAACGACTAATATTTTTGACGTATCTTATTCTGATGTGATTTATCTTATTCTGATAACGACTAATCTTTTGACGTATCTTATTCTGATAACGACTCATATTTTGATTTATCTTATTCTGATAACGACTTATATTTTGATGTATCTTATTCTGATAACGACTTATATTTTGATGTATCTTATTCTGATAACGACTTATATTTTGATGTATCTTATTCTGATAACGACTTATATTTTGATGTATCTTATTCTGATAACGACTTATATTTTGATGTATCTTATTCTGATAACGACTTATATTTTGATTTATCTTATTCTGATAACGACTTATATTTTGATGTATCTTATTCTGATAACGACTTATATCTTGATTTATCTTATTCTGATAACGACTTATATCTTAATTTATCTTATTCTGATAACGACTTATTTTGATTTATCTTATTCTGATAACGACTTATATTTTGATGTATATTATTCTGATAACGACTTATATTTTGATGTATCTTATTCTGATAACGACTTATATTTTTGATGCATCTTTTTCTGATAACGACTTATATTTTGATGTATCTTATTCTGATAACGACTTATATTTTGATGTATCTTGTTCTGATAACGACTTATATTTTGATGCATGTTATTCTGATAACGACTTATATTTTGATGTATCTTATTCTGATAATGACTTATATTTTGATGTATCTTATTTAAATAACGACTCATATTTTGAAGTATCTTATTCTGATAACGGCTTATATTTTTATGTATCTTATGCTGATAATGACTTATATTTTGATGTATCTTATTCTGATAACGACTTATATTTTGATTTATCTTATTCTGATAACGACTTATATTTTGATGTATATTATTCTGATAACGACTTATATTTTGATGTATCTTATTCTGATAACGACTTATATTTTGATGCATCTTTTTTCTGATAACGACTTATATTTTGATGTATCTTATTCTGATAACGACTTATATTTTGATGTATCTTGTTCTGATAACGACTTATATTTTGATGCATGTTATTCTGATAACGACTTATATTGTGATGTATCTTATTCTGATAATGACTTATATTTTGATGTATCTTATTTGAATAACGACTCATATTTTGAAGTATCTTACTCTGATAACGGCTTATATTTTTATGTATCTTATGCTGATAATGACTTATATTTTGATGTATCTTATTCTGATAACGACTTATATTTTGATGTATCTTATTCTGATAACGACTTATATTTTGAAGTATCTTGTTCTGATAATGACTTACATTTTAATTTATCTTATTCTGATAATGACTCATATTTTGAAGTATTTTATTCTGATAACAATAAAAACATTTTCGCTTATATCCAAGATTCTAGGAGAAGTACTCAGATGAATTTTACACTGCAGCATAGATGTTTTGGTCCCCGAAAATAGCTAAAAAGATGCAGGTAACATAGTGATAACGACTAGCGAGTATAGGAATATGCTAAGAAAAGGAAACAAGTGTAATCCTAGGAAACAAATGAAAATAAACCAAGCACTACCTATCGTTGAGATATGCTATGAACCAAAAAATCTAACAAAGTGTTTGGTGTTACATCCAAAAACGGTTGAGATATGCGATGAACCAAAATCTAAAAGTATTTGGTGTTACATCCAAAAACGATTGAGAGATGTGATGAACCAAAATCTGAAAAGGTTGGTGTTATATCCAAAAACGGTTGAGAGATGTGATGAACCAAAATCTGAAAAGGTTGGTGTTATATCCAAAAATGGTTGAGAGATGTGATGAACCAGAATCTGAAAGGTGTTTGATGTTATATCCAAAAAAGAAGAAAATTAAAGAATTTACGAAACTGGAACTTTTGTATCTGTTTTTTTCGAAAAATGAAAGGAGATAGAAGGCTTATAATAAATGGATTAGGCGAGGGTGCTTCTTGGAAGCAATGTTATGGGCAGAAGCAGGACTCTAATATATTCACAAACTCTACCGTGGCTAAAGCTACTATGGATTGTCATTTTAACTCTGAAAATGCTTTTATATACGATGTCAAGGAAGGGGTTGATTCTGAGGATGATGAACCTGTTAACGAATTGGTAAAAAGGAGAAGAGGTACAAGACCAAACTGTGGAAATAGACGCAAAATCTTGTAAGATCGCTATTATCGAGGTGACTTATCATTGCTCGTAAAAATCCTCCAGATGATAAGTTCAGGATGGAGGAAGACAAGATGGATAAGCCTGCCTTGTCCAACTAAAAGGATTAATGTTTTTTTTAAACCGCTGTCAATGAATCGTACAAATAGATAACTTTTGGGATGAGGTTTGGAATACGAGTTCTTTTAACTCTTTTTCTAATGGTTGAATATGGTGGGGTGTCTGTGTTCTAATGCCTTGAAATGAGAGATGGTTGCTATATGGATGGGTGTCTGTGTTCTAATGCCTTGAAATGAGAGATGGTTGCTCTATGGTGGGGTGTCTGTGTTCTAATGCCTTGAAATGAGAGATGGTTGCTATATGGATGGGTGTCTGTGTTCTAATGCCTTGAAATGAGAGATGGTTGCTATATGGTGGGGTGTTTGTGTTCTAATGCCTTGAAATGGAAAACGGTTGCTATATGGAGGGATTTCCGGGTTTTAATGTCTTTAAATGAGAGATGGTTGCTCTATGGTGGGGTGTCTGTGTTCTAATGCCTGAAATGAGAGATGGTTGCTCTATGGTGGGGTGTCCGTGTCCTAATGTCTTTAAATGAGATGGTTGCTCTATGGAGGGGTTTCCGTGTTTTAATTCCTTGAAATGAGAGATGGTTGCTCTATGGTGGGGTGTCCGTGTTCTAATGCCTTGAAAATGAGAGATGGTTGCTCTATGGAGGGGTTTCCGTGTTTTAATTTCTTGAAATGAGAGATGGTTGCTCTATGGTGGGGTGTCCGTGTTCTAATGCCTTGAAATGGGAAACGGTTGCTATATGGTGGGTGTCTGTGTTCTAATGCCTTGAAATGGGAAACGGTTGCTATATGGAGGGATTTCCGGTTTTAATGTCTTTAAATGAGAGATGGTTGTTCTATAGAGGGGTTTCCGTGTTTTAATTCCTTGAAATGAGAGATGGTTGCTCTATGGTGGGGTGTCCTTGTTCTAATGCTTTGAAATGGGAAACAGTTTGCTGTATGGAGGGATTTCCGGGTTTTTTAATGTCTTTAAATGAGAGAGATGGTTGTTCTATGGAGGGGTTTCCGTGTTTTAATTTATTGAAATGAGAGATGGTTGCTCTATGGTGGGGTGTCTGTGTTCTAATGCCTTGAAATGGGAAACGGTTGCTATATGGAGGGATTTCTGGGTTTTAATGTCTTTAAATGAGAGATGGTTGTTCTATGGAGGGGTTTCCGTGTTTTAATTCCTTGAAATGAGAGATGGTTGCTCTATGGAGGGGTGTCCGTGTTTAATTTATTGAAATGAGAGATGGTTACTCTATGGAGGGGTGTCGTGTTTTAATTTATTGAAATGAGAGATGGTTGCTCTATGGAGGGGTGTCCGTGTTTTAATTTATTGAAATGAGAGATGGTTGCTCTATGGAGGGGTGTCCGTGTTTTAATTTATTGAAATGAGAGATGGTTGCTCTATAGTGGGGTATCCATGTTTTAATTCCTTGAAATGAGAGATGGTTGCTGTATGGAGTGGGTTTTTTTGTCTTTGAGTTTAAGTTTTTGCTTTTAGTATGTACATGAGTAACTGTCAAATTACAGTCATCCTATATCATTGAAAAATTTGTAGCGTCCTTGCTTGCCATAGAAACGGCCGCCTTCTTAGATTTTGATTCAACTTTCAAAATTTATCTCCTCCTTAGTTATGAATAAAATCACTCCAAAACCTGTGCAGATCGTCTTTTCCATTCAATATCTAAAGAGTGACGTCGGGTTTTTTCGATATTTTGGAAAGTTTTTTTTTAATGCATTTTAAAAAAAAAATACTATATATAATGAATGTACAAAAACGGCGTTTTTATTACAAAAAATAATAATTTCTCAAAAGGTTTACAATTTATTTTAAAAAAACGACGTCATTCTATTAACGTTGACAAGAGGAACATGTGTGCCAAATATAATACAAATCGTTCGGTAAATGGCGGGAGAGATAAATTTTAGTGTGGAAAAACTACATTTCGAGAAAAATGCAAGTAAAAAAATCAACAGAAAATAACACAAAACAAACGCTTCAAACGGGTTTCCCTTGTTGTAGCAGCCCCTACTCTTTCGACAGTCTCTGGCATTGTTATTTATGTAAATAAGATTATAAATCTAGGTTTAGATGTGCACTGTTGTGAAAACAGACGTCGAAATGACCAGTTTTTCGATTTATTCCTCTATATCCTATGCTTGTGCGCGTGTTTACATACACACTGACGCGCAACGCCTCTTATATCACAGCGATGGGAGATGCGTTGATCGGCGTCGGCAAACAAGGTCAAATATCGATGTTGCCACATTTGGCGATTAACCGCCAATATACGGGTTTTACTGCCATTTTCTCAGTCAGTGTTAGGGTAATTTACGTCACAATTTTGACTGTTTTTTTTACTACCCTCGCCTACAAAATATTTTGTAAAAAAAAACAAAACAACGTCATATGGACATTTTTCTGCCATGAACTTGTAGTTAAATGATCGTTCTACCCGAATATGCAGAGAACAGAAAATCAACCTTTTGGTCCAAAACTCGCCAGTCCAGGTGCCGCCCCCCCTTTAAACAAACAGAACTAACGGTTTTAGGAGATTTAAATGCTAAAGTAAGAAACAATGCAGAAACGTCAGGAGGAATAATAGGTAAAGAAGAGGAGACAACAACTTCTCCAAATGGGAGAGACTAATAGATTTCTGCCTAAAAAAATAACATACAGAAATAACCAACACCTTTTTTCCTTATAAAGATATCCACAAATATACAAGAGCAAATGAAGACAGATGTGAAAAGTCAATGATAGATCATATAATAGCAGCTCTTTTTTACAGTGCATTGGATGCAAGAGTAAACAGAGGAGCAGAAATATTTAGTGATCATCATATAGTGATAGCCAAAATAAGATTATTAACTGAAAAAACAAACAGAAAGGGAAACAGAAGAAAGCTACTTAACTCAAAATAGAAGAACTAAATAAATAGGGGTAAAACAGATATACCAATCAAGGATAAAAATATCTATCATTGGAAAGGTGATGGATCTGAAGGAAAGCACAATAGAAGAAAGGGCAAATATATAAGGAAACACTCCTCAGTTGTACTGGAAGAGGTCTGTGGTAGAAACAAATTAAAAGAGATATGAAAAGAACAGCATGGTGGAATGAGAATATCAAGACTAACATCAAAAGAAAAAAAAGGATGCCTGGAAGAAATACTTGCAAACAAAGAGACCAGAGGTTAGGATAGATAACGTGAGTAAAAGAACTATCGCCAAAGAGGAAGTTAGGAAAGCAAACAGGAACAGTGGGAAGAGTTTGGAGAAAGGCTTCAAGAAAGCTATCAAAGGAAATCAAAAGCTGTTCTGGTGAGCAATGAAGACCATGAGAAAGACCAAAACATGCCCAATACGACAAATTAAGAACGCCAAAGGAGAGATAATGAAAGGAGACAGCGAAATCATGGAAACGTGGAGAAAGTATTTTCAACAATTACATAATCCCTCCAGAACATATGAAACAAGGAGTACAGTTCAATTATTAAGAGGAACAAGTAATCGAGATGAGACGGCTGAAGATGTAGATATATCAATGGAAGAACTTCAAACAGCTATAAGAAAAGTGAAATTAGGAAAAGCCCCAGGAGCAGATCAAGTTTATCCAGATATGGTTAAAAACCAAGGGAGAGAGGCAGACAAACTACTACATGCAATATGTCAACAAGCATGAAAATCCAAACAGATGCCAGACGACTGGGAAAGGGAACGGTAGTACCAATACATAAGAAAGGGTCAACTATGGAATGCTCAAACTATAGAGCGATATCAATACATAGCGTTCAGGAAACGTGTATGCCAGAATACTGGAAATGAGTAGAAGATCAAATTGGAGAACATCAGAGTGGATTTAGACCAGGAAGAAGTGTACAAAACCACATATTTACAATTAGACAAATAATAGAAAAAAAAATCCTTGAGAGAAACATTGACTTGACATGGGAACACAGGCACACAGAAGCCAAATATGGTCAATCGTCAGAGGCCGAAAACAATGGAGGGTCCTATCCTATCTGCGAAGAGAGCTGAGGTGACCTTGTCCGAAGACCAGGCTGCGACACGGACTAAAGTCAGTAAGCCATAATATCCTAGAAGGAGGAGAAGGAGGAGGAGAAGAAGAAGAAGAAGAAGAAGAAGAAGAAGAAGAAGAAGAAGAAGAAGAAGAAGAAGAAGAAGAAGAAGAAGAAGAAGAAGAGGGAGAATAATAATAATAATAAGAAACAAATAACCCAAAGTTTGCAGAACCCATCAGCGGTTGTTACCATCAACATCACTTCACTCACGTATCAGTCACGTTGAAATTGCCAAGAAGACTGAACATTTACTAATGTGGTGTAATCGGATCACACTTATACACAGACAGGCGGCGCTTTTAACCAATGGAATAGAACAGTTAATGAGGAATGATGGTGACATGGATGTATCACCCCCTCCACCCTCCTCTGTCTATCTGTTTCTTTCTCCCCTTCTCTCTCTCTCTCTCTCTCTCTCTCTCTCTCTCTCTCTCTCTCTCTCTCTCTCTCTCTCTCTCTCTCTCTCTCTCTCTCTCTCTCTCTCTCTCTCTCTCTCTCTCTCTCTCTCTCTCTCTCTCTCTCTCTCTCTCTCTCTCTCTCTCTCTCTCTCTCTCTCTCTCTCTCTCTCTCTCTCTCTCTCTCTCCCCCTCTCTCTCCCCTCTCTCTCTCCTCTCTCTCTCTCTCTCTCTCTCTCTCTCTCTCTCTCTCTCTCTCTCTCTCTCTCTCTCCCTCCTTCCTCTCTCTCTCTCTCTCTCTCTCTCTCTCTCTCTCTCTCTCTCTCTCTCTCTCTCTCTCTCTCTCTCTCTCTCTCTTCTCTTCTCTTCTCTTTCTCTCGGTCTTTCTCTCTCGCTATCTATCCATTCAACTATATCTCTCCCCGCCTTTCTATCTATTTTTGTTTTCCAGCACTCAGTGTGCATGAATTTTCTCGTGAACTGTTTTTTCGTTAATTAACTAATCGATTTCCCTCTCAAATTGTTGCCAATTAAATTTCATTACCAAATTGGTCGTCCATGTAAAAAGCCTCGTTTTCTCCGTAAAAGTAATGACAGTCTGTTCAACGACTCGAGGAATGGTGTACGGTAGAGTTTCGATTACATTTTCATAAATGCCACATATTGATTATACAATAATTGTGATCTTTCTTCCCGACGCTCTTTATTCAGTGTTATACCTAAGATTTTAATAAGATGATATGCCAAAGATTTTTTTTAATGTTTTCTCTCCAGTTATTCAAAACGTCAATTTTTATCAAAGCAGCTGCCTTTATTTGAATAATCTTCCATCTCACTCATGTGACAAGCCGTAGTCTCCATAGAGGCATCCGACACTGCAAACTGCAATCAATGATTACGATCAATGCGTAGCACACCAACAGCCACCTTCGCAATGAATGAACCGCCACGCTGGAAGGTAGACTGCCCGTGGACACTTTCTCAAAGAGACTCCGCCCCTTCATGACAGAACAGCAAACGCCTGTAAATCATTGTTCTCTCATACACTATCATCCCATGACATTGGCAAGAACCAGTCGCCCTGCTTTCACCAAATTGCCATTTTGCCAACGTCAGTGTAAAACCGGCATCGGACGCCAAGATTTAACTGAGGCAACACGATGCTTCTGTCGTATGTGTGTAGAATTCACAAGGCGTTTCTATGTGGACTCGGTTGTCCAGAGGTAAGGTGTAAACCTCTAAACCCAAAGGTCGCGAGTTCAAGCCCCGACGGTTGAAAACTTTTCTCGAGTTTTTCTAGTAACCCCCTCCCCTCAACCCCTTCTTCCCGGTCCAGGTAGGTGTATCGACATCTGGTCCCATCGAAGACGGACAATAAAAAGGAGGTCTCGTGAGCAGATTACAAGCATTCTGTGCGCGTTAATGCTCACTTCGGTGTTTACAGGGCAATCCGGACAAAACTAAAAATCCTACTAAAACATCCGAGATCACATTAGTTGTGGCTGTGAGGTAAAATCAAATCACATCAAAAATCAATCTAGGCTCAGCTATTAGCACACTGCAAAACCAAAACAAATAAATATACACTTTCTATCTCGCTTGGCTTAGCAGAGCACTAGCTTAGGAAAACTTTGTGAATAATGTCCATTACTGAGTAATAATAATAATAGTAAAACTGGGCAGTGGACAGGTAAGCACCTGTACGGGGATAAGTGATCCGCCCTCCACCAGTATCCTGCTGCCTTGTAGGCAGGTCTTGTTTGACCAAAGGCTAAGGAGTTAACCCTGACAGAAAATAGCAACCTGCTGCATTGCGGGCTGGTTTTGAGCAGCCAAAGGCTAAGGGAGTTAACCCTGACAGAAAGTAACAAGGCCTGGTAGAATCCAAAAGCAAGTCAAATATATAACCATCTGGGAAAGGCATTTGTAGTTAAACAAGAACTGTCAACAAAAACCAAAACGGCAGTATACAACACAGTTTTTTGTCCTACCTGGACCTTAGGCAGTAGAGAATACATTAGAGTACAGGCAGCCGATATGAAATATCTAAGAAGAGCAGTAGGAAAAACTAAAAGAGACAAAATCAGAAACACAACAATAAGAGATCAAACCAAAACAGATGGTATAAACACTAAGATAGAAATAAATCAACTGACATGGTTTAGGCATGTTAACAGAATGAATGACAATAGAATAGCTAAATCAGTATACAGTGCTAAGACTCCAAGGTAAAAGACCAAAAGGCATGCCTCGGAGAAAACGGGAAGTAGATATAAAAGGGGCATTAAAACAAAGAAATTTAACTTTCACGGAAGGAAACAGAAAATGCCAGAACAGGGCAGCCTGGAGAAAGATCATTTCGGGCATCTAAACCCATACACCGAAAGGTAGAATGGCAGCGAATAAAGAAAGAAAGAAAGAACTGAGTTGGCCCGAGTAGTGGACAGTTAAGCACCTGTACGGGGATAAGGTGGTCTCGTCCATTTCGTCCTTGCAGGCGAGTCTTGGCTGACCAAAGGCTAAGGGAGTGAACTCTGACAGAAAACAACCTGATGCCTTGCAAGCCGGCCTTGGTTGACCAAAGGCTAAGGGAGTTAACCCTGATAGAAAATACTAACCTGCTGCCTTACAGACTGGTCCTGAACGACCAAAGGCTAAGGGAGTTAACCTCAATAGAAAATAACAAGGCCCGGTAGGGGCCTCAAGGTGGCGGCCCCACCATCTACCTAGGATACAGTGGGCTAATCACCTGCTTATCAAAAAAACCAACTGATTCAGTGTGATAAATATGATATACCCGGCTTGAACTTTCGAAGACGAATCTGGAAACGAACATGGAGTGTGATTTTGGAACATGGAAGTTTACTTTATTTTGCATTAAACGTGGCCGTGAGAAGGAAGATTGTTTTTTTACATTAGACGTGGCCGGGAGAAGGAAGATTGATTGTTTTTTACATTAGACGTGGCCGCGAGAAGGAAGATTGTTTTTTTATATTAGACGTGGCCGTGAGAAGGAAGATTGTTTTTTTTGATTAGACGTGGCCGTGAGAAGGAAGATTGTTTTTTTACATTAGACGTGGCCGTGAGAAGGAAGATTGTTTTTTTTATATTAGACGTGGCCGTGAGAAGGAAGATTGTTTTTTACATTAGACGTGGCCGTGAGAAGGAAGACTGTTTTTTACATTAGACGTGGCCGTGAGAAGGAAGATTGTTTTTTTACATTAGACGTGGCCGTGAGAAGGAAGATTGTTTTTTTACATTAGGACGTGGCCGTGAGAAGGAAGATTGTTTTTTTACATTAAACGTGGCCTTGAGAAGGAAGATTGTTTTTTTTTACATTAGACGTAGCCGTGAGAAGGAAGTTACTTTTTTACATTAAACTTAGCCGTGAGTTTTATTATCTTTGGCACTAATATCGATTTTCTTGTTTGAAAATATGCTCACAGAAGATTCGTGAGAAAAATGCTCCAGTTGGAGCTTGGCGTCACCGAACTAATCGACATTGTCATTTTGTAATGATAAAGATAAAAAGGATGTATAGTCCGTATCACCGCATACGTGTAGATTCACTGACTGTACATCATCTACCCCACCCACCCCCCAAGAAGGCCATTTCATTCAAAGTCCTTCTCAACTCCCGGGTAGACCATACAGTACACAAGCATGTCAGGCCTTTCGCACTATTCTGACAAGATTTTTCTCTATCTATAGCTGAGTACTCATTCACACTTGAGTCAAGTGAGGAAAGAAATGTGAATCGGAACAGATGATAATAATCACCGCCTGAACAACAGGACGCTAGCCTGACGCAGGTTTTTACTCCAAAGCCAATGGTCATACCCATTTATCACCTGGGTAGAGTGGGAAAATGCATGTTGCGTCTTTCCAAAGGGAACACAATATCGCACCTAGCGGTGCCAGGATTCGAACCCGGGACCTCATGATCCCCAGTCCGGCAACCTAACCGATCGGCCACAGAAGGCACTATGATAACTGTATACAACCCTTACTTTACTGCCAAGTGCTGTGTTAAAGAAAACTTTGATACAATACTCGCCGGACGCTGGATTTCAGCACGGTCTCGGAGGAGCCAAAAAGTGTGCAGTATTACAGTGTCGATGGGAGGTAACCCATGTAACAACACAGGCCCTTCTAACTTCTAGCCTTCAATTCATTCATTATCACTATCATGTTTTTGCTTTTCCCCCATTTGTGTCCATTAATCTGCAAAGGCCTTTTGGCCTATCCCGCAGATGGTTTTACAGTTACAAGTTTGAAATGAATTCGTGTGGACGTTGTTTAGATTGTTTAGTAATCACGTTGTTTAGATTGTTTAGTAATCACGTTGTTTTAAATTGTTTTAGTAATCACGTTGTTTAGATTGTTTAGTGATCACGTTGTTTTTAGAATGTTTAGTGATCACGTTGTTTAGAATGTTTAGTGATCACGTTGTTTAGATTGTTTAGTGATCACGTTGTTTAGATTGTTTTAGTGATCACGTTGTTTTAGATTGTTTAGTGATCACGTTGTTTAGATTGTTTAGTAATCACGTTGTTTAGAATATTTAGTGATCACGTTGTTTAGATGTTTAGTGATCACGTTGTTTAGAATGTTTACGTTGTTTAAGAATGTTTATCACGTTGTTTAGAATGTTTAGTGATCACGTTGTTTAGAATGTTTAGTGATCACGTTGTTTAGAATTTTTAGTAATCACGTTATTCAGATTGTTTAGTGATCACGTTATTTAGAATGTTTAGTGATCACGCTGTTTTTGAATGTTTAGTGATAACGTTGTTTAGATTGTGATAACGTTGTTTAGTGATAACGTTGTTTAGATTGTTTAGTAATCACGTTGTTTTAAATTGTTTAGTAATCACGTTATTTAGAATGTTTATTGATCACGTTGTTTAAATTGTTTAGTAATCATGTTGTTTAGATTGTTTAGTAATCACGTTGTTTAGATTGTTTAGTAATCACGTTGTTTAAATTGTTTAGTAATCACGTTGTTAAGATTGTTTAGTAATCACGTTGTTTAGATTGTTTAGTGATCACGTTGTTTTAAATTGTTTAGTTGTTTAGTGATCACGTTGTTTAGAATTGTTTAGTGATCACGTTGTTTAAATTGTTTAGTGAACACGTTATTTAAATTGTTTAGTGATAACGTTATTTAGGTGTTTAGTAATCACGTTGTTTAGATTGTTTAGTGATCACGTTGTTTAGATTGTTTAGTGATCACGTTGTTTAGGTTGTTTGGTGATCACGTTGTTTAGATTGTTTAGCGATCACGTTGTTTAAATTGTTTAGTAATCACGTTGTTTAAATTGTTTAGTGACGTTGTTTAGGTGTTTAGTGATCACGTTGTTTAGATTGTTTAGTGATCACGTTGTTTAGATTGTTTAGTGATCACATTGTTTAGATTGTTTAGTAATCACGTTGTTTAAATTGTTGTTTAGATTGTTTAGTGATCACGTTGTTTAGATTGTTTAGTAATCACGTTGTTTAGATTGTTTAGTGATCACGTTGTTTAGATTGTTTAGTAATCACGTTGTTTAGATTGTTTAGTGATCACGTTGTTTAGATTGTTTAGTGATCACGTTGTTTAGAGATTGTTTAGATTGTTTAATCACATTGTTTAGATTGTTTAAGTGATTTAGATTGTTTAGTGATCACGTTGTTTAGATTGTTTAGTGATCACATTGTTTAGATGTTTAGTGCGTTGTTTAGATTGTTTAGTAATGACGTTGTTTAAATTGTTTAGTGATCACGTTGTTTAGATTGTTTAGTGATCACGTTGTTTAAATTGTTTAGATTGTTTAGTGATCGTTGTTTAAATTGTTTAAATTGTTTAGTGATCACGTTGTTTAGATTGTTGTTTAGTAATCACGTTGTTTAGATTGTTTAGTGATCACGTTGTTTTAGATTGTTTAGTGATCACGTTGTTGGAATTGTTTAGTGATCGTTACGTTGTTTAGATTGTTTAGTGATCACGTTGTTTAGATTGTTTAGTGATCACGTTGTTTAGATTGTTTAGTGATCACGTTGTTTAGATTTTTAGTGATCACGATTGTTTAGATTGTTTTGTGTTTAGTGATCACGTTGTTTTAGATTGTTTAGTGATCTCGTTGATTAAATTGTTTAGTGATCACGTTGTTTAGATTGTTTAGTAATCCGTTGTTTGGAATGATGTTTTTAGATTGTTTAGTGATCACGTTGTTTGTTTAGTGATCACGTTGTTTGATTGTTTAGTGATCACGTTGTTTAGATTGTTTAGTAATCACGTTGTTTAGATTGTTTTGATTTCATCTTTACTAACATCCACAACTATTATGATCTCGGGGTTTTGGTAGGATCTTAAACTTTGCCTGGACTGCCCAGTGTTGTGATCTGCACACGGGACCTCGTTTTTATCGTTCGTCTCCAATAAGACTAGGTGTCGATTCACCTGCCTGGACAGGGGCGGGGGCGCGTGGTTTACATTGAAAACAAATAAATCAAGAAAACCTTTCAATGTGTTGCGGCTTGAACCCACCACCTTTTGGTTGAGAGGGCAATACATTGCCTCTGAACTACCACGCCCCTTATAACTCAGAAATATTGCAAATTACCGTCCACCATATGTGTGATCTCAGGGTGAATTAAGAGGAAATAGCAAGAAAGAGTGAAAGGAAAGAAATAGGACCTACCAGCAGCCCCCGCCAACTGCCGGCCTGTTGGGGGTAAGTAAGTACAATTATATTATACACTAAAACATACAATACAAACTAAAACATACAATCATAAACTATGATATGATAGATGATGGATATAATCAAATGTGTTTTATTCAATAATCACATATTTTCCCTCTCAACTCTCAGCATTCAACATTGACATAATCTCTCAGCTCAACATTGACATAATCTCTCAGCTCAGCCGCACATTGCAAGGTATATGACTGTAGCATATGATTATGTTTGATTAGTATACAAAAAAAAGGACAAAAATAAGTCAATGTTGAAATTATACATCTATAAGAGGAATGCTACTGCAGAAGGCTGACTGATAGTAAATGAAAAAGAACATAACATGGACATCAGAGGCTTAAGAGGAATGAGACTGCACAACCTTCTTCAGCAACAAAATATAAAGATAAAGATAAAGATAAAGATGAATTTATAATCCGTATCCTTCACAAGTGCAGGCTCACTGACGGTACATCGTTTATTCTTCCCCCAGGCCACTTCATTTAAAGTCCCTCTCAACTCCCTTGGGGGGGGGGGGGACATACACTAAAGCAGCCTGTGAGGTGATTTGTACTAGCACTGCAAAAAGTCAAGTGAGGAAAGTAGAGTACAGTGGATAAATGATGTAAAACAGTTGGTAAACGTGCACTTGTGTGGGGATATGGACTATAAATCCATCCTTATCTTTAATAGATTTAAAACAGAAAAAAACTAGTGGTGCTGAGACATTGATCTAAATCTATCAGTTACTTTCATGGTCCTTTTATCACTGAAAAAGGAAGCGCAACCCGAAAATGTGTCTGCACTGTCCTGTTTTTTGTTCCTTGCAGGTGCCCGTAGCTCAATTGGTAGAGCGTCTGTCTATCACGCAGGATAGTTCGATTCAGTGTTGGTCTTCCTGTCGACCCAGCAGCAAAATAGGTAGCTAAGTCTATGCAGACTCTGCGAAAGTTAAGGCTGCGTGGAAAGCAATGGCAAACTACCACACTGTGCCGCATGCCTAGCAAAATCAATGCTCTTATCCTGATTACCTTAGGCTCAACTCTTGAGAATGGGACTTACTTTAAGCCTGTGGTTCCCCACCTTGAGAATGAGAATGGGACTTAATTTTGAGAAACCTGTGGTTCCCACATTGAGAATGGGACTTACTTTAAGCCTGTGGTTCCCACCTTGAGAATGGGACTTACTTTAAGCCTGTGGTTCCCACCTTGAGAATGGGACTTACAGTGCAATCCCCCGATAACGACATCTCCGAATAACGACAATCCCCGATAACGACATGGATCTCTGGTCCCGTTTTTGTTGCTATACATCGTTAGTAAAAAAAAACCCGAATAGCGACGTAAAACCTCCCAATAACGACATAAGTCTAGCCGTAAATACTACATTTGACAAGAAAATTTGATCAATATTGACAAAATTGAGACGTATTCTTAGCAATGAAAACACTTCTTTTTCGGCCAATGACAACGTGTGAGATTATTTCTCCATCTCTGAGGGTACCAAGGCCGTGACAACCAGCTAGTAAACCCATCTGCTGGCTCTACCAACCCCACCCCAACACACCGGCCCTTTCAGGGCCCCACCACATCTTCCCAATTGACTAGCCTCACTTGTAACGCCCCCTTTCGCCGCCATTTTGAAAATTCTGAATAACGACATCCCCCGATAACGACATGATTGTTCGGTCCCGAGCGATGTCGTTATCGGGGGATTGCACTGTACTTCAAACCTGTGGTTTCCACATTGAGAATGGGACTTACTTTAAACCTGTGGTTCCACATTAAGAATGGGACTTACTTTAAGCTTGTGGATCCCACCTTGAGAATGGGACTTACTTTAAACCTGTGGTTCCCACCTTGAGAATGGGACTTACTTTAAACCTGTGGTTCCCACCTTGAGAATGGGACTTACTTTTAAACCTGTGGTTCCCACCTTGAGAATGGGACTTACTTTAAACCTGTGGTTCCCACTTTGAGAATGGGACTTACTTTAAGCCTGTGGTTCCCACATTGAGAACAGGACTTACTTTAAGTCTTTGGTTCCCACATTGAGAATGGGACTTACTTTTAAACCTGTGGTTCCCACCTTGGAGAATGGGACTTACTTTAAACCTGTGGTTCCCACCTTGAGAATGGGACTTACTTTAAACCTGTGGTTCCCACTTTGAGAGAGAGAGAGAGAGAGAGAGAGAGAGAGAGAGAGAGAGAGAGAGAGAGAGAGAGAGAGAGAGAGAGAGAGAGAGAGAGAGAGAGAGAGAGAGAGAGAGAGAGAGAGAGAGAGAGAGAGAGAGAGAGAGAGAGAGAGAGAGAGAGAGAGAGAGAGAGAGAGAGAGAGAGAATGGGACTTACTTTAAACCTGTGGTTCCTACCTTGAGAATGGGACTTACTTTAAACCTGTGGTTCCTACCTTGAGAATGGGACTTACTTTAAATCCGTGGTTCCTACCTTGAGAATGGGACTTACTTTAAACCTGTGGTTCCTATCTTAAGAATGGGACTTACTTAAACCTGTTCCTGTGGTTCCCACCTTGAGAATGGGACTTACTTTAAGCCTGTGGTTCCCGCCTTATATTCTTCATAATAATACACATTTATGAAAGGATTGAAAGTCAATAAAGATGACAAGAAAGCGCATGGCAAATTCATGGAAAACCAGAAATGAAAACATCCACTGCAAATATTACAAGCCCAGTCGAAGGCTTCCTTACCGTGTACAATACCAAAGCAATTTTATGGCAACAATCGTTTTTATCTTTTATAGATAATTGCATAGAAAAAAAATTGGTCAATAAATATAACCCTGAAATATGGATTTCTTGATATAACTAAATGATTTAACTAATAATGTAACAATATTGTATGCTTTAAAATTTGGAAAAGAGTGTAAAAAAAGTCTTGTTTTTATTAGGGAGGGAGGGAGGGAGGGAGGCAGGGAGGAAGGGAGGAGAGAGAAAGAGAGAGAGAGAGAGATAGAGAGAGAGTCTAGAGAGAGGGGGAGGAGGGAGGGAGGGAGGGAGGGAGGGAGGGAGGGAGGAGGGAGGGAGGGAGGGAGGGAGGGAGGGAGGGAGGGAGGGAGGAGAGGGAGGGAGAGGAGAGCAGGGAGGAGAGGGAGGAGGAGAGAGAGAGAGAGAGAGAGAGAGAGAGAGAGAGAGAGAGAGATAGAGAGAGAGATAGAGGAGAGGAGAGGAGGGAGGGAGGGAGGAGAGGGAGGGAGGGAGAGGAGAGGAGGGAGAGAGAGGAGGGAGAGAGAGGGAGAGGAGAGAGAGAGAGAGAGAGAGAGAGAGAGAGAGAGAGAGAGAGAGAGAGAGAGAGAGAGAGAGAGAGAGAGAGAGAGAGAGAGAGAGAGAGAGAGAGAGAGAGAGAGAGAGAGAGAGAGAGAGAGAGAGAGAGAGAGAGAGAGAGAGAGAGAGAGAGAGAGAGAGAGAGAGAGAGAGAGAGAGAGAGAGAGAGAGAGAGAGAGAGAGAGAGAGAGAGAGAGAGAGAGAGAGAGAGAGAGAGAGAGAGAGAGAGAGAGAGAGAGAGAGAGAGAGAGAGAGAGAGAGAGAGAGAGAGAGAGAGAGAGAGAGAGAGAGAGAGAGAGAGAGAGAGAGAGAGAGAGAGAGAGAGAGAGAGAGAGAGAGAGAGAGAGAGAGAGAGAGAGAGAGAGAGAGAGAGAGAGAGAGAGAGAGAGAGAGAGAGAGAGAGAGAGAGAGAGAGAGAGAGAGAGAGAGAGAGAGAGAGAGAGAGAGAGAGAGAGAGAGAGAGAGAGAGAGAGAGAGAGAGAGAGAGAGAGAGAGAGAGAGAGAGAGAGAGAGAGAGAGAGAGAGAGAGAGAGAGAGAGAGAGAGAGAGAGAGAGAGAGAGAGAGAGAGAGAGAGAGAGAGAGAGAGAGAGAGAGAGAGAGAGAGAGAGAGAGAGAGAGAGAGAGAGAGAGAGAGAGAGAGAGAGAGAGAGAGAGAGAGAGAGAGAGAGAGAGAGAGAGAGAGAGAGAGAGAGAGAGAGAGAGAGAGAGAGAGAGAGAGAGAGAGAGAGAGAGAGAGAGAGAGAGAGAGAGAGAGAGAGAGAGAGAGAGAGAGAGAGAGAGAGAGAGAGAGAGAGAGAGAGAGAGAGAGAGAATACTCTTTCAAATACCAACGGAATGAACTAAATAAAAGAAATATAAGCCAGCATACAAGATTTGAATTTTTACATTTTTTTTAACAAGAAACAAATGGATATCATTTGGTATGTGACATACATTAAAAAAGTAAAATTATTAAACAAGTACAAAAAAACCAAAACAAAGACTAATCATATAATGATAAAAAAACAAAAACAAAAACAACACAAAGGCAAAGAAAAAAGAAAACAACAAGACTCTGAGCTGTGTGCTAGTTCATCTTGGTGTGCAAAAACAACAATCAATGCCATTCATTCTTTATCATCTTTGTGTGATACTTTGAGTATTTTAACAGAAGGTGCATCGAGTCTTGGGATTGGAGATACCCTTTGCATGATGAAATATTTTCGTTGTAGATAAATATTATAGTATAATTTTTTACTTTATACAGGGGGGGGGGGGTGGGGGGGGGAAATCTTCATGCTTAGATACTATGGTGATATGTTATTGTTCTAATAGAATATGAATACATTTTACACGGAAATGACTAAATATCATTATAAAACAAGAATACAAATATTTTTTTAAATGAACATTTTTCTTTTTCTTGAAAAGTAAATAACTCACATCAACATTATAATAATATACAATCAGGAGCAAATAAGTACAAAAGATCAATTTAACATGAAGTGAATAAAACCAAATCAATGAATACTATATATTTCACATGGTGGAATATCAACTGGAAACATTAATGAAGAAGCAGCTGAAGGTACCGATAAAGGTGTGCCCATATGCCCATTTAAGTGAC
This sequence comes from Doris montereyensis, assembly GCA_037039925.1. Lineage (NCBI taxonomy): Eukaryota > Metazoa > Mollusca > Gastropoda > Nudibranchia > Dorididae > Doris > Doris montereyensis. The sequence goes on from JAXRKP010000521.1 coordinate 217,989, forward strand.
GGCCCATCGATTTTATACCCTTTACCTCCTGACATTCGACATGCTATTATCACTCTTTGTCCTTTTCAACTATTAGTAAGGGTTAATCGCTTCCTAATCATACTAAGTCTCTCCGCTTCCTAATCATACTAAGTCTCTCCGCTTCCTAATCATACTAAGTCTCTCCGCTTCCTAATCATACTAAGTCTCTCCGCTTCCTAATCATACTAAGTCTCCTCCGCCTAATCATACTAAGTCTCTCCGCTTCCTAATCATACTAAGTCTCTCCGCTTCCTAATCATACTAAGTCTCTCCGCTTCCTAATCATACGAAGTCTCTCCGCTTCCTAATCATACTAAGTCTCTCATACCCTTCTCTGTCCAAGGCCAGCTACTCAATCCCACACCTATGTCAAGTGAGGAACGCAGGTTTAAATTAACTTTACCAAGGCTACAACAACGTCTTACAAGATAGCTGTGCCAGCTAGCGCTTGAACAGTGTCAGATAATTACAAATTCTCAACACTATCGACTGCGACATGACAACAGTGCATTACAGAACCCAAAATCAAATTGACTAAATTAGAGTTACTTCTTCAATCTTTGTAATCTGACATTATCTCAGTACAGTAGTCGCTGGATAAAAATACACTTCACAAAAGCATATTCTGCATAAACACATGCCTACATCTACTGACCAAATTTTTACTCTATAATAAAAGTGTTCTCATAAACACACGATATACATAAAAGCACCCTTTTTCCTGCACCCAAAGGGCGTCTACAGTAAACCACTGGTGCGGGTTAACATGTTTTACAGTACATGGGTTACAAACATTGCCAACAGTGGTCAGGGTAATACATGTAGTAACAGTCTAATATTGTCAGCATCTGTCAAAAAGCAGACGTTAGGTGAATCTACTTCATGTCTTCACTCTTCACTTTCGTTTTTGTGCTCTGAGTTTTGTTTAGCTGAGAAAAGAATATTTCTATGCTTGGACTGGCAAGTATGCTTTTATATGGTACGATAATGAAATTTTACTTTTTGTCTGTTTAGACATAAAGTTTAGTCTATAAGTTTAACATGGGTGACTCCCGTTGCTTCGAGCGTAAGCCAAGTGACGGTCTATAATATCGCTTTCTCTAAAGCGATTGGAAATGCCAGGTGCGACACCTTTTGGTGGCTGAGCGGATGGCACTAAGTTTTAGTTTTTACCCTGCCTACATGATCTGAGCGTGAATTAAGATGAAACAACGGCAAGATGAAATACAGGTGAAGGGGTGTGAGAAAAGAAGCAGGACCTCCCAGCAGCACCTGCCAACCACCCACTCATAATATGAAATATGGCCACTAAAGAAGATGATAAACGCAATGTTACCACATATGTCATTTTGTTCAACTTGCTCAATAAGTCATCAAACATAAAGAAACAGGAATTACCATCCTTTGTTGATCTTCTTGAAAAGTCGATAGTTAAGAAAGCTAAGTCTATTACAGACGATCAGACATATCCATTGCATCAATAATTTAGATTATTAGAAAAAAGCAATAGATTTTGCATCTAAAAGAACAAAGAAAGAAAGATACACAAATTCATTTATTCTCTATGCAATTAGACTGACGCAAACTGAACATGACGATGACAACGTTCCTGATATGTCCATCTCATTCTTGAAAAGTACACGTATAACATATACGTGTACTTTTCTATTTCCTTTGCTATTCCCTCGCTAACTCCCATTTTTGTACCTATTCTAGTTGTGTTTTAATGTTAAGATAAAATTCATTTGCAGTTTTGTAAAATTGTGTCATGTGACCCAAGTCAATTTTCCTCATCTGAGATCAATAAAATAATCTTATCTTATCTAATTCCCTTCCTTTTAGTTAGCAACTTGATGACATCAGTAGAAGATAGGAAAACGATGCTACAATTATTATTATAAAGATATCACACTCGTTATCTCATCACAGATAAGAATTAAGATTTAACTTAAAATAAACCAGTCAGATTCAATTACTAAAGAAATACTGGCAACTGTCATATTGTTATGTTGCACGACATATCCGTCACACGGCATTGCCTGCACGAAAATAAAAATTTCTTGATTTCTTTATTCAATTGAAAACTAATTCATGCACCACATGTAGTGAGTGATTGCAGGATTTTCGTTTATTTTATTTTGTTTCATTGCAATTTGTCCCATCTACGATATGTTCGAAATCTCTGGATGTCTAAATTAGCTGAAAAAGATTTGTATTTTTTTATTTTATCATATGGTTGCCATGGGACTACAATTTCATTTCAAATAGGCTTTTTAGTTATGAACAAATTTGGCTATAACTTTGCACACACGCTATTCAGTTCAATGTCTAGCCGCACCCAGGCGCACGGAATGTTTCCCATAATATCCAGCCGATCTTAGCTAATATTGAACATAATTCATAAAAAATAGATTTTTCAGATAGAGTACTGTGTGGTAATTAAAACGAGTAACAACTTGTTATATTACAGACAAAATTTCCCGCTTTTATGGCACAACCGATGTGTTGAAGACAAGGCTGGTGTCATTTCTAAAAGAAAACCGTATAAAATAAAAGAATCGATACTGAACCTTTGATATGATATCAATGTCGAGGGAATGAACTGCTCCATCCAAACGAGTTTTGTCCCATTTGTGGTAAAAATGCCTTTCTTGGACCTGCCGCCCCCTCCCCTCGCCAAGGTAAATAACAAAAAGTTTGCTGATTGATGGCTATTCCGGTGAAGTGTAATGGTAGTTTTCTGAACTCATAAAGGTGTCTCTGGATTTTCACCACAATTTCTCCCTTAGCTTAGGTTTCTTAAAAATAAAAACAGTGAACCGCAAATATACATACTTTTGGAGCCAAAAACAACATACTTAAATACACTTTTTTATCTACTAGTTGGCAGCTATGTATGCTTAACACCCTACATCCAACATTTGTTATGGACAAAGCCTGCCTCCATTCCAACTTACTCTCCCTCCAACACAACACATATAATTTTGAAAGACGGCATCAACATGAAGCTTGAAGCTTCACAATGGAAATCTCATGAATGAATAATTCTCACGAGACAATGTTTGACAAGGCACCCAAACTTTATGATGAGCGGGTTAGCAGCCTCTTGTTTTTTTGAATGCTACCAGAATTTGCCTCCGTAACGTTCGTTGCAATCAGCTGCTCCACACGGCTGAGATCAAACATATAAATTATCAAAAGAAACAACAGGAGTGCACTCAACTCTAAACCAGCCAGCAAGTAAAAGTAGTAATCCAGGTGGCATTTCTCTGTGACGTCATATTTGGTCTTGCAGGGAAGCCTGCAGTTGATGTTACCATAGTCATTTTTGTAGAACCAAATCTTACTGGCTGAGAGAGTGGAGAGGATGGCCGTCCCAAGCAGACTGCCAGTTCCCATGAAAAGTAATACAGTCCAGTGATGACAGCTTTCATGGACTTTGGCGATACGCTTACAGCAAATTGAAGACCTGCGTTGAAAAGGACAAACAGTTTTTTAAAGAAGAAAAACAAAGAAAGGAAACCAAGTAAATGGAGAAGAGTGAAATAGGTGTCATGATGACAGTATGGGGGATTGTGGGAGAGTGGGTGTTCAAAGGCAGAATAGTGTGTCAGACATATTTGTTCTTTTATTGGTTTCTTCACCTATCTATATATATATATAATGGACGTAGAATTGGATAATGTAACGTTAAATCAGATCTTTATGTGGCAACCAAAAATTTTAAACATTGGCATGCTGTGTCAAAATTAGGTGTACAATTGCATAGGGTCTATTCATTTTTATTCATAAGCCGTGTTTATGAGCGAAAGAGAAAAGCAAAAAAGGCCATGATTTTTAGATTTTTACAAGCTGGAGGCAAATGATAAAGACCCACTCGATTCAACAACTTAACGTATGATTGAGAGCGCTTTAAATCTATTAACTCTAGACCTAGAGAATCATCATGCCCGAAAGACAAAATGACAATTAGACAAAATAAAAAGACAAGTAAGCAAGTTCAAGACTTTTGTAATTTATGCTCTCACTCATTCATTCATAAGCCTCTCACTCGTAATGTCAAAGACGTCATAATCCATGGATACAATGAGGTGGAATATCAATGTTGTACATAGATGCAATTATAATTTTGTATGGCTTAAAAGGAGAAATGAATTAAAATTCAAAATTGAAATAACATTAATTAAAGTCGGCCGTGGCTGTAATCAAGACGTTTATACAATAAATACTTTCTTATTAACCGATCAGACAATGGAATGGATTTTGATGAGGTTACAAAAATACATTACTCACAGGCAACACTTGCAAAAACCTCGCTGACTCCAATGAGAACATACTGAGGAATCTGCCAGTAGACAGGCATATCTGACGCATTGTACATTGTAAAACCTGTTTTAAAAACAAAAGAGAGATGACCGGTTCTTTAGAAATGGATTTACAGTTCGTAAACGGAAATTTGGAAATCATTACTTGGTTTCATTACAAATCGAATCTCAAATCTCAGAGTGAGCAGCATACAGCAAATCTACAAGCTGGGTGTATATTCTTTTAAGGTCTCGCCAATACATTTCTATGTTTACATCAAGGTTCTTATTCACAATTTTGTGATTCAAGTCAGCATCAATCTTGAAAGCCTAACCAGCTGCAAGCTCCCAGAGAAACCTTAGCTACTGGGTGAAATTTTGTATTGCTTCATAGATGCTATATACCAAATTTGGGGGCAATCGGACGATAAATAAAAGACTAGATCACAAATCATGGTCAATAAATAACATTTTGAGACAGTCGCATTTAAAACATTTTTTTCTGTTATTTGAATGGGTTTTTTTTCTTATAAAAACCTAATAAATAATAGTATAATACTTTGAAACGCCATAAAATCTTGAGAAGCTCTCAAATATTTCTTGTCAACCCTATTTCAACTGCCTCGGGTCCCCTATACTCATGTCGGATGACATTTTTCTTATATAGGGTGCGTGGAATGTCTCCAGTAATTTTCGGCCGATATTAGTTAATATTGTAAATAGTTCCTCAAAAGTACATTTTTTCGGAATGAGTACTTCTTGATAATTAAAATGAGTACCAACTTGTTATACTTAAGACAAATTTCCAGCTTTTATGGTACAACCGATGTGTTGAAGGTTAGGCGGTATTGTTTCTAAAAAAAGGTGTATAAAATATAAGAATCAATAGTGAGCTTTTTTTATGGTATCAATGTGAAGGAAATGAACTGCTCCAGCCAGTAGTGCAATAAACGAAATTCGTCCGATTTGTGGTAAAAATACCATTATCAAACTCCAAAATTTCACCATCAAACTCCAAATTTTCATTGATTCCAAAATTTTACAATCAAACACCAAAATTTTCACCATCAAACTCCAAATTTTCACCATCAAACTCCCTCACTATCAATACAGTAGTGACCACCTAAATGCCTGCCGCCCTAATGCCCGTTCGCCTAAATGCCCACAAAATCAGTGAAACCATAATTTTTCCATATAAACTGCCCCTCTAAATGCCCATTCACAACCAAGATTTTTCGCCTAAATGTCCAGTCTCAATGTAACAAGATGGCAGGGATAATTTTCTCCAAATTATCATAAAATATGTCTGTGATTGATTAAAAATTTTTTTTTTTATCATACTTGTAATCCCATCGCTAATATGGCTCATGTCTGTCAAATGTGTTATGCACTGTAACCACCCTTCATGACCTATCCATTGTAATGTAATAAAAGATGACCAGTCTTATTCTTCATAACTCCACCCACTGTTGAGCACAGCCTTTGTTCCAGTAGATCACTGGTTTGTCACTAGGCAATGAGAATCTACGTCTTTCAGACTCCGCTAGGCTCTTTCTTGATGTCGTAAATTGCATGCAATCACACGGCGTATTTAGTAGACCGGGCACGCATCGCGATCGAGGGACAAGGTGTGAACAGTTTTATTGCTCCCCTGTCTTGCATTGGCTGTAGTGTATCCATTGTGCCTTCAGGTCTACGTGGGAGCGATGGTCAACCCACCACCTCAATGCTAAATAGCTACATGGCTAGATAGTTTTCAGGTATCCCTATTTCTCACATTAAATTTTTTTCGTAAATGTTGAATTTCTGCACCATATTGGATTAACTCGGTGATCACTCCCCCCCCCCCCCCCACCTCCCAAATTGTTGCCATGACCTACTTTCACCTAAATGCCCGTTTCTCTGCTTCCCGAGCACCGGACACTTAGGCGGTCACTACTGTATTGCCATAAAAACATTGAAAACATTTCATCCAGGTCAGAAAACCCACAATAAAACAAATAAATTCAAGAAACAGTTCGACATGTGCACCTGCATGGGATATGCCTTAAAATGATCTCTCTACATTTAAACACACTTACCACGTCATTCAAACTGATGATGAAATATGAAAATAGCTTTAACAATCTCTAAATATGGTTCCCGTGAGGCTTGTGGGGGAAGACCAGGGCAGGTATGATTGTGATTGCCTTTCACCTGATCCCGCACATGTATGGGTATTGTGGCAAGTGAGTTAACAAAAAATGTGACATTCAGAGACAATGCTAGTAGCCTTACCGATTTCTTGACGGATCACAAAAGCTACGCAGGGCTCCTCGGGTTTCAGGCCAGTAGGCCTTCAGCCTATAATGCTCCACCACGCCAGCAGCCAGCATGGCTGTGCAAGGCAAGAACATGCCTAATATGATGCGTTTGGCAAACGTGAAGTGATAGCCTCGCTTCGCCAGCTTAGGGTAGATGACTTGCGGTCAAAAAGGGGCAACAGAATGATGACCGTCGCTGCATCGAACAACGAGAACCAGGCTACCACCAGCTGGAGATGGACAGATAAAAAGAATAGTTTTTTTTTATCAAACAGACAGAATCTATCTTTTGGCAAGCCCATATTAATACAGTTCTAACCCAAAGTTTGGAGTGGAAATAATTAATGAATTCCAGGTGTATGCGTTTTGAGCATAACCTCATTTTTATTTCCTCACACATGCTTACAAAAAATTACCCTGTAAACAGCCAAGGGATCTTTGACGAGCAGACAATGTTATGTTCTGCACATACGCCCTCTTTTTTATCTTTGGTCTCCAATGGGACTAGGTGTTGATCCACCTACCTGGACCAAGGGGGTAGACTGCATTCTAAAAAAACTCAAGAAAAACGTTCAATCTGTCGGATTTTCTAACCCATGGCCGACAGACAAAGCCTGGGCCCGACGTTGTGTACCTTGGGAAGGACACTTAACAAGCATTTTCCCCACTCAATCCAAGTGCAAATGGGTACAAGCACTAGCTTGGGAGTAAAACCCTGCATCAGACTAGCATCCTGTCCCGGAGGTGATTAATACTATCAACTGTTCCGCTTCACGCTATTGAAACCCGGATAAGCTCAGGCTCTATGGGCCATAATGGCCTTGAAGGAACGTTACATTATTTTAACATATAGGCAAGAAGAAAGCATGTACAACGGGCCAGAAGGTACTTACAATGGGTGAGTTGCTCCTGCCTGAAGAACTGCTGTTAGTTGAGTTATTAGAGGTGTCAATGAATTGGCCTTTCCCTGAGCCTAGCTTCATGTGTAAACCTTGGATCACGAACGTAGTCTGCATCTGGATCAGGAGATTAAAAAAACAAACAAAAACACATCACAATGTTGAAGATGAGACTTTTGTTTGTTTCATTAGAATTTAACCATATCCATCACATACGGTGATCTTAGACTAAACTAAGAGGAAACATCGAGACTGAAAGAAAAAAAATAGGACCTGGCAGTGGCAGCAGCACACGTCAACTGCACCCCTGAACTAGAAGTCAATGACAGTAGATAATGCAACAAGAGACAATTCTTGGACTATAATCTATATAAATATAGTTTTGAGTAGGTCATTCTTTGATCGCCAAAGGCTCTGTTGCAAGTCCACTAAGAGCAGTCTCTAAATGATCCCAAGATAGTTTTCATTCGAGGAATTCTCCTATCAGAACTGACATTTAATTATTGAAAATTTCAGCGCTTCCCCGTCTTTGAGTACAATTTTCATTCACTAGGCTGCCAGTTGGAATAGTACCGTTCCACGCCACGAACGTCACCTCAGTATCCAATGCTGACCCCCTCTACTAACCGTACTTGGCATCACGCTTGTCAATGTCATACAACAATTCTATCCCTGAGATAACTGGATTTGACTTCTTTCAATTTACTCACATCCACAACTAAGATGATCTCAGGCTTTTTGGTAGGATTTTTAACATGCACAGAGAGTTGTGATCAGCACATGACCTCCCTATTATCGTCCAGCTCCAAATGGGACTAGGGTGTCGATCCACCTACCTGGACCACGGGGGTAGATTTTACTTGAAAAGACTCAAAAAGAATATTCAATCGTCAGCGAACCCACGACCTTTTTGGTTGAGAGGCTGGCACCCTGCCTTTGGACTACCAAGTCCCCACCACACTGTTCTTAGTTATCCTAATGTAAATTCAGAACTATCAGAAGAAGAAGAAAAAAGAAAAAGAAGAAGAAGAAGAAGAAGAAGAAGTTTTTAAGAAGAAGAAGAAGAAGAAGAAGAAGAAGAAGAAGAAGAAGAAGAAGAAGAAGAAGTTTTCCCTAAGAAGAAGAAGAAGAAGAAGAAGAAGAAGAAGAAGAAGAAGAAGAAGAAGTAAGAGAGCGAGAGCTAAGAGATTGAGAGAGAGAGAGAGAGAGAGAGAGAGAGAGAGAGAGAGAGAGAGAGAGAGAGAGAGAGAGAGAGAGAGAGAGAGAGAGAGAGAGAGAGAGAGAGACAGAGACAGAGACAGAGACAGACAGAGACAGACAAACAGACAGACAGACAGACAGACAGAGACAGACAAAGAGACAGACAGACAGATAGACAGTGAGATAGAAAGTTGTTTGTTTCACTGAAATTTGCCCCTCTATTCAAGAGGAACTACCAATAATCCACGCAAACCACAAAGATCACAGGAAGAGGGAGAGAAATAAAAAGAGGAGAGAGAGAAATTAAGAGAGAGAGAGAGAGAGAGAGAGAGAGAGAGAGAGAGAAGAGAGAGAGAGAGAGAGAGAGAGAGAGACAGACAGACAGACAGACAGACAGACAGACAGACAGAGAAAGAGACAGAGACAGAGAGAGTGAAAAAGGAGAGAAAGAGACAGACAGACAGATAAACAAAAAGACAGACAAAGACAAAGAGGAGTGTTGTGAAAGTGGGATAAATGTAATGTGTGAAGTGTTCATGAGGTCAATGTTTTACTCTGCATATGAATTTCTTCTTAATGTTTCGTGATGCGACAAATATGATTCTAAGGGGAATACCTGAAAGTAGACCAACCAGTAGGGAATCGTAACGGCGAAAGACGGCCAGAATTATTTTCAACTTTTTCACATCTTCAACCAGGGAGTTATGGAAGATTCCCCCGTACTTGTGCTTGGCGTGGTCCAAGAAGCTGATGCCTTCGTGTGTATCTCTGCAACCTCATGCATGTTCGGGCATCTTAATGATGATACATTATGGTATAATGTTATGACGTACAAAGAGGGAGAGCGAGATAAAGAGAGAGAGAGAGAGAGAGAGAGAGAGAGAGAGAGAGAGAGAGAGAGAGAGAGAGAGAGAGAGAGAGAGGGGGAGGGAGGGAGGGAGAGAGAGAGAGAGAGAGAGAGAGAGAGAGAGAGAGAGAGAGAGAGAGAGAGAGAGAGAGAGAGAGAGAGAGAGAGAGAGAGAGAGAGACAGAGAGAGAGAGACAGAGAGAGAGAGACAGAGGTGGACAGAAAGCTGAGGTAAATATACAGTTAGAGAGCAACAAAGTGGCAGACAGACAAAGACACAGACAGACAGACAGATTGAAAAATTAATGAACAAAGATGAGACATTGATCTTTTTTCCTTCTTTTTTGATGGCTTTTGTTTCCTTTTTATGGTACCATTTAGTTTTCTTTTCTGTTATTTTTTTTATTCTAGTGGTTGAGACTGAAGTTCTATTTTTCAGCCTACACAATCTCTATAAATAACCTTACAAGGATAATAATAGGATTTCAGGGGTTTTAAACATCCTCCGCATCAGGATCTTTTCTTCTGTCTTCTGTCAAACAAATACCACTTTAAACAAAACAAGCATACTACTGTATATATATTACATGACAAAATTGTTAATGAAACAAATTCAGGCCAAAAAAAAAAAAAACAAACCCCGAGAAACCAGGACAATGTATTACCCCTTCTTCTGCAATTCTTTCATTGAATTTCTTTCCATTCTCTAGTGCCATCATCATCATCATCATAACCTTTCACCCCTAACAATGACAAAGTGAACAGCAAACACACAGTGTGTGATGAAATGGGTAGCTCCATGCGAGTTCTTCAACGGGAGCTAAGAAAGATCTCCCAGGAAAAGGAAAGGCGGAAATCTCTTGTAGTCTGGGATATCTTTCTTAACTCATTTCAGCTGACATCTAGTCTCTTCCGGTCCTTTTCTATACTCTTTCTCCAATTGTCCGTGGCCTACCTTGGTATCATCTTCCCTGCACCAGGATAATCTCTCGCTCTGTGGGCCCTAACACTAATAGCCTTGAAATAACTTTACTTTTGGCATTTTCTTAGTAAATCAATAAATCAACACCTGTGGCGCGGCGATTGACTATTTCCATCCTGCCCTAACAAACCATGTTGACTTGACCACACCTTTACACACTACAATGGTATCTTCTGTAAATAGCCTGGTAGGGTTTGTAGTGTATCATTGGCGATTGTAGAGGAAACATTGTAGTGGCTACTCTTACACAACTTGACCAATCGTATTTTGCTCTTTATCTTGTATAATTTATCATGGCTTTAGGGCAGCTCTTCCAAACTCAACAAAATAACTTGGCTTACTAGTCACACTTTATCAGAATATATAGAGGTTTCACATCTAAATATCATAAATTATAAAGCTACGTGGAATTCTAATCCATAACCCAGCAAAAAAACCAACACGAACCAGCCAATAGGCCCAGGCAACCCTGCACGCTGATGTAGGAATCGCCTAGGGCAAAGTGAATAGCGAATACAGTGTCTAATGAAATGGGTATCTCCATGCGAGTTAACGAAGGGAAAATCAAATCAAATATATTGGAATCTAATATACCCACTCTGCAATTCTTTCATTCAGTTTTCTTTCTCGTCTCCGTTGCCTCTTGTTGCGCCATGCAAGCCTTATGATTTGAAAAATATTGGTCAGACACTGCCATCTGGTTTAACGTTGTAAAAGCATTAACATTGAATGACAGAAAATTTCACAAGACAAATTTGATGAAATCTTGGATTAAATCTTAAAATCGAACTTGATAGTGTAAATATGTGAAGTTCAGGTTTCTTAAAGCTTCCATTAAACCAGCTTTAAGAGATGAATATAACACATAGCATAATACAGAAGCCGATGTATCAAACCACTTGCTGCTAAGCACATATACACAATCCTGGCAATAATAAATAGCCTTATCATGCTCTGATTCAAAACATGTGCTGTTGGATTTCAGTTCATGAGGTCCTAGATTTCAATCATGGTACGGCTAGGGTCCGGTGTTGTAGCCCATAGAGAAGACACTTTACATATTAACATATATATGCATTTACACACTTGGCCAAAGTGAAAATGGGAACCAGCATTAGCTGACGAATAAAATTTGGTTCCAATTCACGTTTTGGAAACAAGGCTATGCTCTGGCTCTATGAACTGTAATGACCTTGAGAGATTTTTATTTTCTTGCTCATTCAAAATCGTAGAGATAAGATAATCTTTATTAGTCATTTTGAGATCTTTGTTTTAGTTTTAGTCACAATTTCATAACATTTCACAAACAAATGATCATTTCTTACAAAAATATAATATTTTACAAATTACATAGATTGATACTATTCATGATGATAATATATATTATGACATAATATTATAAAAATTACATAGAATGATACTAATCCTGATGATAATATACATTATGATATAATATTATATAAATTGTCTCCTAGACAAAGAAAGAAACAAAGGAAAACATTTTCAAACAAGCAGAGACACGTAGACTTCTCTCAATAAAAATAAAAGACAGGCAACGTTTTTGGACATGTAATGAGTAGGGAGAAAATGGAACACCTGGTCACCACTGGGGAAATTGATGGGACAAGATTTAGAAGACGACAAAGGGAAAAGATTCTGGATGGAATTGCAGGATGGCTGTAGACAGAGAAAATGGCCAGCGATCGAGAAGGGTGGAAGGATATGATTGTCAACACTACACAGCAAGACATTTGAACGATGGAGCAACATTGCCAGTTTGACCCTTTACAAGTATGGAAAGGGTGCCGATTGCCAACAACTGCCATCAATAAACAAATTAAATTTTGAGGATGATCAACAGAAGCAGTGCATTTTAACCCTTTCGGTTCCAGAGGCTTTTCCGCTATCATCCCAAGGGTCAACAAGCTTAGGATGGGAAAACTGACAAAAATTGCAACAATAAAAATTCTTGTTAGAGATCGATTCTGATGCTGGTTAACTGAACAGAAGCACTTCAAGAACTTAAGAGTTAACAGGAAGAGGAAAGTAACAGTTGCAGATATACATATTCAATCTTGATTCGACAATGAGCTGGAGATCTACCAACGCTTTATGCATCGCTGGGACTCTTATGATAAAATAGAAGTTTGACCCATGCATAATGCGTTGTTTGGGAATCTTATGATAGAATGGAAGTTTGACCCATGCACAATGTGTTGCTTGGGAATCTTATGATAGAATGGAAGTTTGACCCATGCACAATCGTTGCTTGGGAATCTATGATAGAATGGAAGTTTGACCCATGCACAATGTGTTGCTTGGGAATCTTATGATAGAATGGAAGTTTGACCCATGCACAATGTGTTGCTTGGGAATCTTATGATAGAATGGAAGTTTGACCCATGCACAATGCGTTGCTTGGGAATCTTATGATAGAATGGAAGTTTGACCCATGCACAATGTGTTGCTTGGGAATCTTATGATAGAATGGAAGTTTGACCCATGCACAATGCTGTTGCTTGGGAATCTTATGATAGAATGGAAGTTTGACCCATGCACAATGCGTTGCTTGGGAATCTTATGATAGAATGGAAGTTTGACCCATGCACAATGTGTTGCTTGGGAATCTTATGATAGAATGGAAGTTTGACCCATGCACAATGTGTTGCTTGGGAATCTTATGATAGAATGGAGTTTGACCATGCAATGTTTGACTATGATAGAATGGAAGTTTGACCCATGCACAATGTGTTGCTTGGGAATCTTATAATAGAATGGAAGTTTTGACCCATGCACAATGCGTTGCTTGGGACTTACAGTTACAGAGTTAACAGGAAACAGGGAAAGGAACCTATCAGCAGGTACATTTCATTTTTCTCATTTGATCAAAATGCATTATTGCACATGAGAGGAAGGCAATGTCGGGTGGCCGAGCATTTAGAGTTTAGAGTTTAGACTGCCTGACTGGGGATTATGAGGTCCTGGATTCAAATCCTAGGCAAACCTAGATCTGAAGTTGTGTTCCCTGAAAAGCAATTATTTAACACGCCTTTTCCAAACTCTACCCAGGTGCAAATGGGTACAAGCACCCAGCCTGGGAGTAAAAACTCACATGAGACTAGCCTTGGCCAGGAGGTGATTATTATCATCCGTTCCGCTTTATGCTATGGAAACGCTTTATGCTCCGGCTCTGTGGGCCGTAACAGCCTTGGCGGAACTTTACTTACCTGAGAGAAAATGAGCCAAGAACAACCCAGAGACGCCGACAGACAATGAAGCCGATCTTGAAACTTTGCTGCTGTTCAACATAAGCCACGGCGTGTCAGGGCAATGATTGAACCAATGTTGACACACCAGTAGTACCAGTTAAAAAAACTGAATTGGATATTTTGTGGTGCCCTTGCCAACTGCAGAAGAAAAGATATTAGAGAACTAAATTTGCACAACTTTTTTTTTTATTATTAACATCAATCAACATATACAATTCATATTCACAGTAACGAGAAGCAAGCTTACTTTTTGGCCCTTTAAACCTAGAGATCCTGTGCTACAGTTTGTTCAATGACACTTACTTCATCCACTATATATGCGGTGTTCCCAGGGTGCATTGAAAGGAAACAGTAAGAGTGAAAGAAGAGAAGTAGAACCTACCACCATCCCCCACCACCCACCCACCCACTATATTTTGTTCACAAATATTTCAAAAAGTGTACAATATTCCGCTTCACAGCAATAAAGAGGACAAACGGGAAAAAAGAGAGGAGCGAAGCTGGTTAACTTTTCATCACATGAATAAAGAAATTGCTCACACTCACAGAATTGGGTGGAATAACAATTCTCTAACTGATACATATTGCATGTATATTATACAAGAAAAGGTGGCAGTTATTTAATACATAGACGGGAAAGTCGGAGAGACGGATGAGGGGAGATTATTTTTCTAGTTCTCATAATAAAGAAATGGAGCACAATCTAAAAATAGAAAACAGAGTTTTACCTGATCAGATCCGAAAGGACAAATGTTGGCTTTAAAAGCTCCACACCCAAACGCTATTACCATAAGGGTGATGTACACAAGCCAGGCACACTCCTCCTCAAATGGCCCTGATTTGTCTAAAGCATGAATCCGACTTGTATTTCCGCTAAATGACGATGCACAGATCGGTGGGAGCTCAAATTTGCTTCCAGACAAGTCTGAATTGACAGCAAGGAATGGCATCAACAGCATGCCGCACACGTAAATAGCAAGGTCAGGATCAAAGTTTTGAATCGTCCCAGAATGGAGTCAGCCAGCCAACCGCCAAAGAGAGACATGATGTATGCAATTCCAAAGAAAAAAAAAGAAGCATCCATGGCATGGTACGATGCCCAGAAGAAGGGGCTCTTATTGAGGAAGAGTACCAGATTTCCCATGAGTCCATAAAATGCTAATCGTTCCAATATCACAGATATCAAAATTGCTCCGCTTGCTCACAAAGAGTCCAGTTAAAATCTCCTTCGTCTTTTTGCGCTTGGATTTTATTGTACTGGATCCAGAAAAGAGGCGCGTGGACTGACAAATCTCGATCGCTTTGAACCCCTGAAGCAGCACTGGAAGTGATTTGCGTATATTCTCCTGAGGATTCTGGAATATTTCTGTTAGACATACCCCAGTGCTTGATTTGGGTGGATCATAAGGGGTCTTCTCTCTTCTTCCGTCATCTTCAGTGATTGAATGACGATGCCCTATATATAATATAATATATGTTTCTATGGGGATTATTTTAAAATGCTTTTTTTCATACGTGTTGAAACATTTAAGATAGAGAAGATTTCTTGGAAAAATGTCTTTTCAGAAGGAACGTCCAATCCTTGCTCTTGCATCTGTCATCGCCTGAAAAGAAGGGAAGAAAATTGCTATAAACAAACTCATCTAACACAATGGACTGATTATTTTAAAATATAATATAGCCTATATCTATATATATATAAATATGTAAGTCTCAGTTGGTCGTTATTTGCATGTCAAAAGCTGTGTTGCCAGGCAACTTTGAGTAACCATAATTTGCAGTTTCTAAATGATCCCAAGGGTGCAGGTTAGGTGATGAGGGGCAGCAGGGTCGTAAGGTGGGTGGGGGTGGTTCAGGGTCAGGGATAGTGTGTGCCCGACTATGAGGGTCCTTCCATATTTTTGACAAAGACAACCTCTCACATTCAGTTATTGAGAGGCAGGCTTCTTTGGAAGTTCTTTAACTTTTCTTTCCATATCAATATTTCATTATAAATTGTATCCTATAATCGGCACTCCTTAAGAGTTGATGTCCTGTTTGACCCGGAAGTGAATGCAAGTAAAAAAAGTGGCCAGGTGGTTTTTAATGTATTATTATGCTAAATACTGTTAACTATCAGGTATAAAAAGAAAATTTTGAGTGTTAATGTATCTATCTTTTATGACTTTTATTCAGCAGGGAGACCCAACCTGAGTGCCCCCTCCCCCCCCAAACACTCCTTAACAATTGATGTCCGGTGACACAAGGAATGGTTGCCCAGATAGGAATATCATCGCCCAATTTTTTAATGGGAATGAAGGGAAAATAAAGTGAGTGATCAGGAGTCTCGTAAAAACCCAGTGGGGGGAAAAGAAAAGGGCAGGGGTAGGGGGCGGGGGGTCTTCCCCCTGAATGAAAATCATAAGATAGATATAGATTTACATTAATACTCAATAAAATTCTTAGATATAATATAATCTTCTCCTTCTTCCTTCTAAAGCTGTAACTTCATTCTGAAGACTCTACAGCTTTACACATTACTTTGTTGAGCTTAATCTTGAAGATGTTGAAATCATATGTGAATTTCTTATGTCAATGGGCATGTTATTTCAGTGTCTCAATGTTGATGCTAAAATGAGTGTAGGTGTGCGTCTATTCTTGAGTGTGGGATCATGAATGTGACTGGCTTTCTTTCATTTGGTTGTACGATACTGAGGGGCAGCACGGAGAGGTCCTTTAATCATTTGAAAATTATTCTTAGTTTACTCCTTTTCTTCTTTCATGAAGAGGCTATAGTTCTGGTTGTTTGTTGGTATGGGTTGGTTTTTCTTATAGTTGTTTTGCTGTTTAAATTTTGTCGCTCTATGCTGGATCTTCTCTATTCCCTGAATTTTTCTTTTCTGATGTGGTTTATGACAGCACTGCCACACTCCTAAATTGGTATCAGAAATGTTTTGTAACATTTCACTTCTATATCATCGTCGCAATCGTATAAGTTTCTTCTGAGAAATCCAATTGTTGAGTTTGCTTTTTGATGTATATGTTGATATGTGGTCCTTTCAAGTGAGTTTGTCATCAATGGTAACCCTTAAATAGTTGACTTTGTTATCCTCATGTAGTGTGATGTCGTGGATTGTGTATTTTGATGGGACCTTGGTCTTTTTGTTTGTGATTTTTAACACCTGACATTTCTGGGAGTAAAATTCCATACATACTATCTTCTCTCTCCAACTGCTGGATGTTCAGGTCTTCTTGAAGTGTTTAGAACTGTGTCTTGTTTATTTTTTATTGTCCAGTAAAGAGTAGAGAAGGCAAGGCTGTCATCAGCGAAGAGACGTAGCTATGTCCCCGGCTAAGATTTGTTCGACATGTCATTGATGTATATTATAGAAATAAGAGAAGTCTTGGTACAAGGCCCTGGGGTACGCCAGAAAAAAACTGGGGATGGTTCTGACTCGGCGTCATCAACCACAAGTATTAGTTTGTGCTTTGTTAAAAGGACATGATCAATAATCCATTATAGTTCCTTGTTTCTTATGTATACCGTATTTCTCTAATTTTGTTAAAAGGGTTCGATGATAATGGTGCTTTGCTGAAATCAAACAAGATTGTATCTGTTTAGAGTCCTTTGTAAATTCAGATTTTTCTGCCAGGTCGCTGTACGTTGTTTAGATGTGTTTCAAAAGTTGTTTTTTTTTCTACAATTGAGTTGGATGTATGTTACTTGTTTTAGAATTCTGAATGCTTCCAGATGATTCACAATGTGACTGTAAATTATATACTCCAAAAGTTTGCACACCATTGAAAAAATGAATACCGGTCTGTAATTTTCAGTCTTTGATTTGTCGCCTTTTTAAAAAAATAATGGTGATATGTTTGCTCATTTCCAATCATCTGGTACTTGTTCGTGATTAAGAGAGCTTTGAAAGATTATAGTCAGTACAGGTGCAAGTTCGTAGAAGCATATCTTAATAAATTTTGCTGGTATTTCGTCTTGTCCTGTTGCTTTGTCTTCTTTGACACCATTTTATTATATAAGTAATTTGATCACCCCGGTACTTGTCACTAGTATTTCCTTCACTTCTGGTACTTAAGTCTTGGGTTTTATTGTACTCATCATGATTTATCCTTGTTGTGTTGGATCACAAAAGCTGACAACACAACAATTGCTTATTAACTCAGAAGCGCTTGCAGCGGTGCCCGAAAGGGCCTTCTTACAGTATGGGGTTGCCCTAGCCATTTGCATGAAAAAACGAGTGTGTGCAAGCGGTCAGGATTTTTGACCTAGTATGAAGAATGATTACATGCTTAGAGATGATAAAAGACCTATTAAACATGCATTTTCTGAAAGTTGAAAGAATAAGGAATTCATATTGAGATGTTATTGCAAGAAAAAAAACTTAAACTAAAGACTAAACAATATTAGCGACAGCTATGTAATCAACTCAAGTATGTACAAAGCTTGTTAAATGGGACAGCGTCACTTTGACAAACGATAAGGAGGAACCCGAAAAGCTCACAGGCGTTGTAGCTGAACCGTAGTGTTATGAGCTGTTAATGACGACACTGGTTCAAGCCCCACAGATGGCACAGGTGGGTTTTTTTCATAATGTTGTACTCTTAGGAAAGATACTTCACTCTGCTTTCCTCACTTGACTCAGGTGTGAATGAATACCCAGCTATAGGTAGCAAAAGATCTTGTCAGAGCGTTAGTACAAAAAGCCTAACATGCTTGTGCACTGTATGCTCCCTAGGGAGTTGAGAAGAACTATGAATGAAATGGCCTGCTGGGGGATAAATGATATACAGTCAGTGAGCCTGCACTTGTGCGGGGGATACAGAATTTAAATTAATTAAATCCATCTTTATCTTTAAAATAAATTGTAATCTCATTGGCTGTTGTGTTAAACTATAAACTCAAAGCTCATTCTATGTTATAAATCATTTAAGGAAAGTAGAAATTTCCATTCAAGAAGCCTAAGTGTCTGGCCCTCCGTAAAACACCATAAATAACAGTGCTTTTCTTGAGTTAAAATGTTTGCTTTGGTTTTGGGATCTGATTGATGCATTCTTTTATTATCTTTTAGAGGTGCGGTTCCTGATTTTCCCTATATTCCCTTGATGCACGACCAGTTTTTTGTATTGTTGGAAGCATCGTTAAACATTTCTTTTACAAACTTCCTGTGAATTCCAACATTCTTTTTGTGTTTTTAGCCTTTTTAGGGCTTTGATTTTCTTTCTCATATAGAACTAGATCTAATAAAGTCTATTGGTTTTTCGTATTTATCAAAGGTTGATTTTTTTTTTAAATCTTAGGAATCTGGGCTTAATTCTAGATCTAGATCTATGTATATCTAGATATATATAGATCTAGCCTGCACTCCTTTAAAAGACAATGATGTCCCGTTTGACCCAAAAATGAATCTAACTAAAAACTGGCCAGTAGGGATGGGCACTAATCGATACTGATAATCGATACTATCGATACTGACCAAAAATTATCAAGTACTCGATTGTTTTGTGAAATACTCGATAGTAAGTGATACTGAAACCTATTGGGTAAAATGAAATAAAAAACAGAAATAAATCAATTATTGGTTTAGTGATTTTACCAACTTCACTAATATACACTGCTATATACACACTAAACAAAAAAAGAAAAAGAAAAAGAACTTGGATCTAATAAGACATGCACGATTGTTTTACTTTAAATGATATTTATACTTGTCAGTTCCCCTGTTTTTGCTCTATATCTCTATATAACCACTATTGAGTACTCAATATCGATCACTACAGGCTTCTGTTAATCGATAGAATACACAATACTGGCTAGTATCGATTAGTGTCCACCCCTAGTAGCCAGGTGGTGTTTAATTTTTATGCCAAATAGTGTTAACTATCAGATGGCCTGCACTATTCGCAAGTATGACAGATAGATTTTGCCACAATCTGTCATTAATTTTAGGACGATGCTATTTTCACCGTACGTCACTCCGTAACTTTAATGGTGAAAGCAGTTCGTCCCTCATTCAGTTCGCCATGACGGATGGACTTTGCCACTATCCGTCATTAACGATGGACCTGAGCATGATCCCAATTGAATTTAAACATCTAGATGTACAGTAATGATCATTTTGTTTAGTTATTATTTGACATTTTTACTATTTCTCCTGGATGTGACATTTTACAGACGAATATGGTGGTTGAGACCGATTCACCATTTAGATCTAGATGTGACTTGTGTGATTTGATAGATATAATATTATATACCAGATCCTCTTTCTCTCTCCTATCTTTCTTGGCAATACAACCAATACTAATGGCGAATAGCATTTTCTCCCTCAGGTAGATCTATTTGTCATTATTGAGAAGTCACTTCGCTATCAGATATTTATTAAAAAGTATTTTTATTTAGTATTCATATTAATGATTCAACTTTTAATCAGGGTAGACCCCCTGAAACCTCTTTTCTATAAATATAATCGGGAGGAGGAGCCCCCTCTGAAACCTCTCCCCCCTTTTTCCCACTGATTTGTAACATAATCAAGGAGATCCCCCTCACTTCCCCCCCCATTTTCACTTTCTATTCCTTTCCTATCTGACCAACCGTTTCTGGGTCAAATGGAGCAGATTTTAGGGAGTACCGATCTAGATCTAGTCTAGAGTCTATTAAATCTAGAATCTAGATCTATTTATTTCTAGATAGATATAGATCTAGATCTAGATTCAAATATCTCGCTAGATCTAGTCTAGATCTAGATTCACCAGAGTAATCTATACAACAACTAGATTTCTAGACCAATTTTTTTCTTTAGTTGTCATCGTATCGTTTTCAGAATCTAACGAGTCTAGCTCTAGATCTATCTAGATCTAGATCTAGATCTATATATCTAGATCTGTTGGCCTACCTTTCTTCTCATAATGTGATGTTTTCTTTTACTTTCATGTTCCAAATAAAAAGCCCAACCGGAAGAAAAGAAACTCCACGAAAATAATTATGTCGGTCAGCTGATTCTAAAAATAGCTCACTAATGTGGAACACAACAAGGCGAATCATTTCCTCTTCGTCCCATATCTCGCGATGAATGATAAATAATTCAATAAACTAATTGCAACATAAATGTTTCCTTTTGTATATGAAGCCGCAGTGTATAAGGAGTAAAATGAGCCATTGTTTACCTTTCTAGGAGGGTGCTAACCAGTTCAAATTTTAATTAATTTATTTTTAAACGTGTTTTCTTATTTCTAACCTATACGGGTAACCATAATTCGGCGCGCGCGCTCAAGACAGACATTTCCCTTCATTCACGATGACTGTTAGGGCGCCGCAGACAAAACTACGGGAACTCATTTCTCCACCGTTACCCAAATGAGTAGAAAAGGTAGAAAGCACTTTGAAAATGTGATATCGACAGATTTTTTGTCTTATCCCAAAAACAGATGTGACTAGTTTACACTTACGACTATAATTAAGAAGGAATAAAAGTAAAACAAATAGAAGCCTACAGGATTTGACCATATTAGGTGTGAAAAGTTGTGTAATGTGACGTATTGGTATATACTATAACATTAATTCATTCCTCACAGTGATTTCAAGCAGGTACATACATGTATATACAGATCTGAAACACAAGCACGCAGCACATCCCATTTATTATACAAAGGCGTATCTTACCTTGTAGGCCAACACAGTACTTGAGATGTATTCAAAGCAATACTCTAGTCTATGTCGTCGTTGTCATCACTGTTAGTGTCATCCTCCACGTTTGTTTCTAGTGAAGCAACAACGTTGGAGCACATGCGTCCGTGACAACCAGAGCAAGCACTTGTACATTTGAGGTCATGTTTCCGACACGTGCAGCGAACTGTTGAGCATCCAGATTTACATGCGCAAGTAACAACTGCCAACAATTTCTCAGGGGCAGGGGGCAGGTCAATCATGATGGGGACAAGACGGCCATTTTGAATTTGGAAACCCCAGTTGGTAGGATCCATTTGGTTTGTGAGTGTCGTGCCGAGCCATTGAACTTGAACACACGAAGACTGTGGAACTTTGCTGCTGCTGTGGTTGGTGGCAATGCTTGGGGCTCTACATACACCGCTGATTTCGCGAAATCTGTTTCTTGAAACGTCTAAGCTTTTAAAGAACCAGCTCATAGATAGTGCCTTTTCTCCTGATTTAATGACGTCTTGTTTTTGTGCTGAAGAATTTAAAAGACGTCAGCAAGCATCTGGAATTTTCATTATCCTGCGGCTTTCGTAAGGCAGTCGCTTTCCCTATGCCAAAAAGACGAGACGTTGTGTCGCAGCCCAGAAGAGCATGAGAGAAAAGTAATCGCAGCGCATTTTCACCTAGGCAAGATTGTATTTTTCTGATGCAGTACACACGCCGAGTTTGTCTTGTTGATGTCAGATATATGTCGTGGTTCTTGATTTGAAAATGAGCGCAGAGTAGACAAAACAAATCAGTATCTTCCCCAATAACAACGACATTGTGTTGTTCTGAGACCTCCACTGCTGTCATCAT
This sequence comes from Doris montereyensis, assembly GCA_037039925.1. NCBI lineage: Eukaryota > Metazoa > Mollusca > Gastropoda > Nudibranchia > Dorididae > Doris > Doris montereyensis. Next base: position 240,320 of record JAXRKP010000521.1, read on the forward strand.
TATGTCCCGATCTGCATCTTGCTTTGCATATCTCACAATTTGGCCTGACTGCTCTAATGCCTTGCCAAGGAGAGAGACAAAGTCGCGCCTGTTTAGGAAGTTGGCCAGGAACATATCTTTGCTCGTCTGAAGAAGGGAATTTAAATCAAAGATAATTCGCACACCCTTACCTGCATTTCTTTTCATGTGTGTAACATCTTTTGTAGAAGGTTCATCACTGTATCCATCAAACACGATGTGACAAGATCCAAATTTTGAAGTGACATATGTACAATATTAAAAAGTATGGTACCTACTGCTTTGCCACGAGTCCAAGGAAGTTTGTGTAGAAGTGATCCACCATCAAGAAATAATTATCTAAACTGCTCATGGGGTACATCTGTTATCTCTGCACAGCCTTTGCAAAGGGCACATAATGCATCTCTCATAGCTGGCTTTCGAGCTTCTAATGGTAAACCACTACAGTCAAAAAGAGCAGGTGGGAAAGATCATAATTCATATTTCATAGCATTTTCTCCTTCTCCCATCATGATATCAGCCACAATGCTTAATCTTTGAATAATTGCCGTGGATCCACTTGAATTGGCTTGCTCTTTAAGACACACGATGTTTTTGCAGACATATTGATTAGCTGGTTTTTCATTCTGAATGTAAATGCTATGATATTTTATTGGTGCATCTTAGATACAATGATCTCTCCAACTGATCTGACCTGGTGACACGAGACAGAGGAGTCAGCTATTTGACCTGTACATATCATATAGTCCTAAGATCTTTGACACCAGAGAAAATGTTTCTATTAGACAAATACGAAACTATTTTGGAGATATCCTGACAATCTCTGAAACACCATTGTTGCCTCATATCTTTATGACAATCGGCAGTAGAAATACGATCTGTCAAATCTGTGATTGTTTCATTCATTTCAGCACAAGAGGGCATGGACATAATCCACTTTCTGATTTTCATCCATGCCTGATTTTCAGATCTCCTGTTGATTTGACACTTTTCATCAACTGTCTGTGAGATCTGTTGATAATCCAGTCCAATTTTCATTGCTTCATCTGACAACATGGTGGTCATTTAGAAAGGCTTGTTGAACATCGGGATGTTTCGTTTCAAGTTCCCTCATGGATTCTAGATAAACATGTACCGACTTAAGGTAAAGGTTGTGTCCAGTTGCGGCAAAGTAAGGGAGCATCTGGTTGAGTGATGAAAGGTGCAACTTCCAGTTTCCCCTGCGCTCTGCTTGAATAAAACAATGCAGTAAGCACACCATATCCAGGTAAGAAAACCATAACCTGGCTGTTTTGTGTTTCTTTAATGCTTCTTGTTTGGCCTGAAGTTTGAGCCTGAAGTGTCTATCGTCTTTGAGTTGATCCACCGGTATGGTTCTGTTTATTGTTGCTTCTATCAAGGCATGGATTTCTTCAGAGTCCTGACATTGAAGGCCCTATATATCTCCTCTGATGGTGGATTCTTGTGTAGATAGTTCAGTGGGGGACTCACTGTCTCGAGTATCCTCTAGAGATGGTATATGTGTACAGGCAAACCATAAATGTCGGGCATAAAAAGCGTATGGAGGGCTGAATCCATAAGGTAGTGTGCTCTCACAGCCCGAGAATAAGCTTTCATATTCATGATGTAAGAGATTGAGTTCGCTGCATAACATGTTTCCAACACGTTTTCAATGCCTGAACCTTCCATCACGTGTCCAATGCATCCCAAGAAGCTCATTGCCGTGTGAACCCCCCCCCCCCCCTAGTCTCAAAACGATGCTCTGAAGGATGTCATCTGGATTTTTAGCGACCACAACTGTCTTTGCCTTCCAGTATAATGGCTGGCCAAAGGTGATGACTGGGGTCTGGATGTACTTTTTGGCGTGGTTTGATAAGTACACCAGAGTGGATAAAATGCATGATTCGTCTGTGGGCTTCAAATCGATTATGGGCAGAAATTCTATAGTAGATCTGTCATAACATTTCTCACCACGTACTATACCGGAGACATCTCCGGTAATTCGATGTTGATTGTGAGAGATTGATCTACTATACAGATTAAATTATAATGTGAGGTATATCAATAAGCCATTATCTTTGTGGCCTTATCAGTAGTAAGTAGTAAAGTTCCTTCCAGGCCGTAGCGGCCCATAGAGCTGGAGTTCATCCCGGCTTCTATAGT
>JAXRKP010000521.1:247500-282174 GCA_037039925.1 Doris montereyensis
ACTTTGCATTTCGCTCCGCTTGCTTTGGATCCAAATTAAAATCAAATTCCTGACCTGACCTTTGTGGAGGTCTACTGCATGTTTATAATTCCAAAAGTTTTGGCAATGCCTTACATACTCAGATGCTACAGTACTTAAGTTGTCTAATTTAAAACATTTAGGGTACTCTCATCTACAAACAGTGCTGGGATCCCTACCCCTGCAGTGGTTGGTGTGCCTAAACTACTGCGCTTGGGATGCCCTTTATCTACAGTTCTATTTTTATTTGCATTGGAGCTATCAAAAGACCAGCGTCTCTTATTGCTGTCTATCAAAAAAGAATGGTCGTCAGTGTTGGTGAAAACATTTTTGTAGGGGATTTTCTTTTTAAACTACATCGACCAACGATGTCAGTTTGATAAAAGAAATTTACCAAAGGAGCCACAGAGGAATGAAGCCAAAAGAGGCAAAGCACAGTATAGGCGACCAATCAAGCCAGTGGACAGCAGTAAGAAATGTTCCATGTGAATGAGAAAGCAAATATATCAAAGCAACGAGCAATACAGAATACTCGTATCACATTACAGATGACAATGGCAACAAATAGGTGTGGCATGGTGTTATAGCTAGTGGTCATTGGATGAAAGTCAAGTCAAAAGAGAACACATTGGAGTCAAGTCAAAGAGAACACATTGAGTCAAGTCAAAAGAGAACACATTGGAGTCAAGTCAAAAGGGAATACATTGGAGTCAAGTCAAAGGAGAACACATTGGAGTCAAGTCAAAAGGGAACACATTGGAGTCAAGTCAAAAGGGAACACATTGGAGTCAAGTCAAAAGAGAACACATTGGAGTCAAGTCAAAAGAGAACACATTGGAGTCAAGTCAAAAGAGAACACATTGGAGTCAAGTCAAAGAGAACACATTGAGTCAAGTCAAAAGGAATACATTGAATTACGTCAAAAAGGGAACACAATGGAGGCAGGTCAAAAGTAGTGCAGTTCATCACTCTAATACAAATGTGACTGTAACATCAGATATTAAATTTTTGAAAATCCTTCAACGCGTAGAAGACGCTTGATTGAAGGAAAATCTTATTTGAGTGGATTCCTCGAAAAGCATGAACCTATCTTCAACTATTTAAAACTTTCAAAGCTCAATTCCCCACCGCGGTGAAAGAGACATAACTAATGACTTATATACGATAATATTATAAACATGTATATGGATAATGACCAAAAACATGATTGACTGACACGGACAATGACACAAGATTACTTAAATACATGTATCAAAATAAACACCGTTGTTTTCATTTTCAACTGTTATTGCAAAAGAAATATTATTAGTGCTGTGAGCTTGTATTCAGGACGACATTGGCTTACATCTCCATAGCTGGCACAGGTGGGGTGTTTTCATAACCTTTTACTTTAGGAAAAGGTGCTTTACTCTTTTCTCCTCACTTGTGTCAGGTGAATGAGCACCTAGCTACATGTAGAGAAAGATCTTAACAGTGTTAGTACCAAGCAGCCTGACAGGCTGCCTGCTGCTACTTGTGCTCCCCCAGAGAGTTGAGAAGGACTTTGAATGAAATGGCCTGCACGGGGGATAACGATGTACAGCCGGTGAGCCTGCACTTGTGCGGAGATACGGACTATAAATCCGTGCTTATCTTTATCTTGTGTTCCCACCAAGTTTGAAGTCAGCATGGTATTTGATAATACCTATGATGAGTTTAAGTTTAAGTGTTCGTGTCCTTTTATCTTTTATCTTAATTTCACAACAAGTTTAGGTGTTCGTGCTTACTTATATCTTATGTTCCAAGTTTAGGTGTTCCAAGTTTGGGGTGTTGATGCTTACTTATATCTTATGTTCAAGTTTAGGTGTTCACGTTCTTGCCATATCTTATGTTCAAGTTTAGGTGTTCGCGTGCCCACTTATATCTTATGTTCAAGTTTAGGTGTTCGCGTGCTTACTTATATCTTATGTTCAAGTTTAGGTGTTCACGTTCTTACTTATATCTTATGTTCAAGTTTGGGTGTTCACGTTCTTACTTATATCTTATGTTCAAGTTTAGGTGTTCGCGTGCTTACTTATATCTTATGTTCAAGTTTAGGTGTTCACGTTCTTACTTATATCTTATGTTCAAGTTTAGGTGTTCGCGTGCTTACTTATATCTTATGTTCAAGTTTAGGTGTTCACGTGCTTACTTATATCTTATGTTCAAGTTTAGGTGTTCGCAAGCTTACTTATATCTTATGTTCAAGTTTAGGTGTTCACGTTCTTACTTATATCTTATGTTCAAGTTTAGGTGTTCACGTTCTTACTTATATCTTATGTTCAAGTTTAGGTGTTCACGTGCTTACTTATATCTTATGTTCAAGTTTAGGTGTTCACGTTCTTACTTATATCTTATGTTCAAGTTTAGGTGTTCACGTGCTTACTTATATCTTATGTTCAAGTTTAGGTGTTCACGTGCTTACTTATATCTTATGTTCAAGTTTAGGTGTTCACGTTCTTACTTATATCTTATGTTCAAGTTTAGGTGTTCACGTTCTTACTTATATCTTATGTTCAAGTTTAGGTGTTCGGCGTGCTTACTTTATCTTAATTTCACAACAAGTTTAGGTGTTACAGTCCTTACTTTTATCTTAATTTCACATAAGTTTGAGTGTTCGCGTGCTTACTTTTATCTTAATTTCACAACAAGTTTGGAGTGTTCGTCCTTACTTTTATCTTAATTTCACAACAAGTTTAGGCGTCCTTACTTTTATCTTAATTTCACAACAAGTTTAGGTGTTCCGCGTCCTTACTTTTATCTTAATTTCACAACAAGTTTAGGTGTTAGCCTCATTTTTATCTTAATTTCCAAGTTTAGGTGTTCACGTCCTTACTTTTATCTTAATTTCACAACAAGTTTAGGTGTTCGTCCTTACTTTTATCTAATTTCACAACAAGTTTAGTGGTTCACCCTTACTTCTTTATCTTAATTTCTACAAGCTTAGGTGTTCGCGTGCTTACTTTTATCTTAATTTCACAACAAGTTTAGGTGTTCGCGTCCTTACTTTTTATCTTAATTTCACAACAAGTTTAGGTGTTCGCGTGCTTACTTTTATCTTAATTTCACAACAAGTTTAGGTGTTCGCGTCCTCATTTTTATCTTAATTTCACAAAACAAGTTTAGGTGTTGGCGTCCTTACTTTTTATCTTTATTTCACAACAAGTTTAGGTGTTCGCGTGCTTACTTTTATCTTAATTTCACAACAAGTTTAGGTGTTCGCGTCTATACTTTTATCTTAATTTCACAACAAGTTTAGGTGTTCGCGTGCTTACTTTTATCTTATGTTTAAGTTTAGGTGTTCGCAAAGCTTATTTTTATGTTATGTTCAAGTTTAGGTGTTCACATCCTTATCTTTATCTTATGTTCACAACAAGTTTAGGTGTTCACGTTTATCTTTTATCTTATGTTCACAACAAGTTTAGATGTTCGCGTCCTTATCTTTTTATCTTATGTTCACAACAAATTTAGATGTTCACATCCTTATCTTTTATCTTATGTTCTCAACAAGTTTAGATGTTCGCGTCCCTATCTTTTATCTTATGTTCTCAACAAATTTAGATGTTCGTGATCCTTATCTTTTATCTTATGTTCACAACAAGTTTAGATGTTCGCATCCTTATCTTTTATCTTATGTTTACAACAAATTTAGATGTTCGCATCCTTAACTTTTATCTTATGTTCACAACAAATTTAGATGTTCGCATCCTTATCTTTTATCTTATGTTCACAACAAGTTTAGGCGTTCACGTCCTTATCTTTTATCTTATGTTCACAACAAGTTTAGATGTTTGTGTCCTTATCTTTTTATCTTATGTTCACAACAAGTTTAGGTGTTCGTGTCCTTATCTTTATCTTATGTTCACAACAAGTTTATGTTGCGTCCTTATCTTTTATCTTATGTTCACAACAAGTTTAGGTGATTGTATCCTTATTTTTTATCTTATGTTCACAACAAGTTTAGATGTTCTTATGTTCCTTATCTTTTTTTATCTTATGTTCACAACAAGTTTAGATGTTGTCCTTATCTTTTATCTTATGTTTACAACAAGTTTAGGTGTTCGCGTCCTTATCTTTTATCTTATGTTCACAACAAGTTTAGATGTTCGCGTCCTTATCTTTTATCTTATGTTTACAACAAGTTTAGGCGTTCGCTTGACAACCGTTGAGCCTCAACGAATTCCTTGTTTATCTTAAAATGTGCGAAGGCAGTAGACTGTGCTAATGCGTATAGGAAAATAAGTGAGCACATACCAGTTGCTTGGCTTTATATACAATGCAGTTTTAAAAACCATGAACACCAGTAGTTGTTGTCAACGTTTTTTATCCTCCCATTAGGGCCTGTAACGCATGTCTCGTTTATGCTTTGATTGGTTTTGATTTACCCACAGCGATAACTATGGTGATATCAGGGTTTGTGTAGTATTTTAAATTCTTTTTGCCAGGATTGTCCTGTAAACAACCAAATGATGATCTTTAACGTGCACAGAGTGTTGTGATCTACGCACGGTATCCCCTTTTTTATCGTCCGTCTCCTATGGAACCGGGGGCGGGGTGGGGGGGGGGGGGGGGGGGGGGGGGTGGGGGGCAGATTGTACTTGAAAAATCTCGAGAACAAATTTCAACTCGAAACCACTACCTTTGGGTTGAGAGGCTGACAACCTGCCTCTAGACTACCGAATCCCCTTTCGTTTACGAGAGAAAACTTTCGTTGAATGAGTCATCAAATTTATGCTTTTTGGTCTTAGCACTGTAAGTATAGGAGCACAATATGTTGATAAATAAGGTCAATGACTACATGATGCTTAGATTTATTTGCATCAAATGAAAAACAAAAATTAAACAGCATTACGACCGATAAATAATGGCTCTTAAAAACTTTCTATTTTGATTGTGACTTTCCACAGAGTTATTGGTCATATTACCGAAAGTAACATGCTTGCTTACAAAACAACCCACCACGACTCCCTACGGGAATTCAAATTCAAAGTGCATTGCATCACCAAACATGTTGTGCATAAGATGGACACTCTGTTCAGAAAATCCTTTATTCTCTTAAATGTGACATTGCAGTATTGTGTTGATTGTTCCAAAAACTAAATAAATCGTTTTATGTTTTAAGAGAACCCGAATGATTTCTAGACATTTTCCATGATACAACAATTATGTGAGATTAAAAATTTCTTAAACATTTAATTTCACCAAAGTCTGTGTCAACAAAAGTCTTAATCTGCCCCTTCATTTTCTCGCTATTGACTACATTTACAATTTCATTAATTAACAACACAGTACACAACAACCTGGCCACACTGATTCCCACCCGCAACTATAAGCTATATTGGCATAATTACCCCTATTGTTTATGTAATCCTAGATCTAGATTCTAGATCTCAATAATATTGATAGTATATAGTTATGATAATAAAATACAAAGCTTTGAATTTAAAGAAATAACCCTGAAACCATTAGCAAAATTAAGAACAATTTTAATATCACAAAGTTGACTAGCGAGGACACCATATATGCCAAACTCATTAAAGTCATTGACCCGATATTAAATCAACATGTATGCAATGTCGTAGACAAGTCTATCAGAACAAGTACATTTCCAGATAAATTAAAGATGGCATAAGTAATACCACTATTTTTTAATGACCCTTTAGGTATAAAGAATTATAGACCAGTAAACATTCTACCCATACTTTCCAAGATCTTTGAAAAAGCCCTGGCACTTCAGCTATTCGACTATCTTAATTATATTTTTCCTGATTTTCTTTTGCCAAACGATTATACTTAGACTTATAGAAGACTGGAAGTTATCCTTGGATAAAAATCACTATGTCGTAGCAATGCTATATGGATCCAAAGCCTTTGATTGTTTACCCCACGACATTCTTTTGCGCAAATTATCGGTGTATGGTTTATCGGAACTCTGTTCCTCTTCTTCAAAGTATTCTTTCAAATAGAAAGCAACAAGTGAAGTCTATGACCAGTGTCAGTGATGAGACATTTATTGAAAAGGGTGTGCCACAGGGATCCATTCTAGGTCCTTTATTATTTAATGCTTTTACCAATGATATATTTCTATTTCTCAAAGAGGAAATTCTCCATAGTTATGATGACTTTAGTATGCTTGTAAATACTTACATACTTACTAACAAGAAAGCATTGTGTAATAATATGGTTCCACATAAACTGTACGTAAGCAAATCCAGAAACAGTTTAAGCCCCTACACTAGGCAAACGAATATTTTCCAAGACACCCATTTTTCAAAATTGTGTGAAGAAATTGTCAAACTGATTAGAGATAGATTATCAATTAGAGTTTGACGCCCACATAACGATAATTTGCCGCAATGTTTCTCAGTGCTGAAGAGAATCGGTAGATATATTTCTGAAAGGTAATAAAGCTAGCTATATTCCATACGTTTATTCTTTCTAACTTTAACTTGTGTCCTTAAGCATGACACTTCTGTACAATCTCAAATATATGAAATATGAAGAAAAAAATCAAGAAGAGCTTTTAGATGTATGTACTATTGTAATATATATGAAGGTCTGTTGGAAATAGCCCCATTCAAACGCTGGAAATGAAAAGAATGCGTGATATGACCATGGAGACTTTCAAAATGTTGCAAAAGTTATTGTCATCCTGTTTCCAAGATTTGAAATCATTTAAGATCAAAAGTATGATTTCAGATAAACAAATTTAGTTAAAATCCCTACACCTAGAAACACTGCTTTCGGACAACAATCGTTTAATTAACTATACTGCTGCAGTTCTGTGGAAGAAATTACCTGAACATTGAAGATCTAAAACAAATTTTAATCAATTTAAAAATCTTTATTTCGATGTGGAATGGTAAAGATTTTCGTTATGTTATTTTCTCTATATAATTGTGTATCATATTTTTTCTTCTTTTTCTTCTTTCTTCATGTGTGTGAGGACTAACACATAGCTACATCTCTTTTAGTCCTGATAAGTTGACAACAGTCTCTAAATGAGTCAATGCTAGTAGCATCGATGGTATATTGACTGAGAGAGTTCCACTACAGATACGGTTGGCGGATGGAAAAATCAAGCGCAGATGGGCGTCAACTTTTGATTTCGGAATTGTCAGCTTTTTTGTTGTGGCCTCTTGTATGTCTCTGATAGCGTTTTATTGTATGGGGCAGAAATACATTCATGATGCTGTAGGTTATTTTAAACATGGCTGTCACAGTGTAGCCTTTGCTCTTCTTCGTCTCACAACCAGTTGTTTGAGGCCGAGTTTCTTGACGAGGTGTGATGACTAAGTTAGTGTGTCGTGAGTGATTATCACAGAAGCGTTTTACTGTAAGTTCTCCCGGGACCTTTTGCAGCTCTATTATTAATTTGTTTTGGTAAGGGTCTCTAACAACACGTGCATATTTAAGAAAAGGTCGAACATGTGATTTGGGTAGAAATTGGACATCTATTCAAGTTTCTACAGATGAAGGCGCTGCTTGTTTTGTTAGTGTTTTCGAGACGCTGTCTTGAACGTGTTTATTCTGTTTGAGATTTTTTGATAATTCAACTCCAATATATTTCAAGGGACCATCCATGTAAGATATTATCAGATCTAATGGAGGTTTTTCTTGTTCGTGAATAATAGTGCATGACATTTGGTCACATTCAGTTCCATAAGCCATTTGGTTTCCCATTTCTGTAGTTTCATAAGTTTTTCATTGACGCTGTTCTTAATTAAGTTGGTGTGATGTTTTAAAAACTTTCCAGATATATACAGATACATGGGCTGTATCTAGAACAAATATGTCTTTGTTTAACTGTAGATTATTACAAGCTAAATTCTTAATCCCATCTTAGATAACATTTTAGTAATATTTTCTAGTGAACTATCAAGGAAGTTATATTTCCCTTTTATATAATCTGCATGCCTCTATTTTTATGTATACTGTTATCCACAATAAAGAAATTTTGAATTGAATTCTATTGAATTGAATTGAATTGAATTGAATTAAGTACTAAAGGAGGTTAGGTAGAATGTAGATATCGATCTCTAGATTTTAGATCATAATCTAAAATCTGTAAATAGACCTAAAACTGACCTGCATTTAAATCTAGCTGTAGTTGTTGTTTAAGCATTGTTTTCATTATCAAATAACTGAGTGTGATCTTAACCACTTATGGTTCCTACCAAGTGTGCGATATGAGTGGCTCTAATGACTGATTCTTTCTAAAGCCTTTAAAAAAAAACAAATACAAAATATTAAAGAATTTTATGAATTTCAAACTCACTAGAAGATCTCTCTCTCTCTCTCTCTCTCTCTCTCTCTCTCTCTCTCTCTCTCTCTCTCTCTCTCTCTCTCTCTCTCTCTCTCTCTCTCTCTCTCTCTCTCTCTCTCTCTCTCTCTCTCTCTCTCTCTCTCTCTCTCTCTCTCTCTCTCTCTCTCTCTCTCTCTCTCTCTCTGTCTCTCTCTCTCTCTCTCTCTCTCTCTCTCTCTCTCTCTCTCTCTCTCTCTCTCTCTCTCTCTCTCTCTCTCTCTCTCTCTCTCTCTCTCTCTCTCCCTTTCTCTCTCTCTCTCTCTCTCTCTCTCTCTCTCTCTCTCTCTCTCTCTCTCTCTCTCTCTCTCTCTCTCTCTCTCTCTCTCTCTGTCTCTCTCTCTCTCTCTCTCTCTCTCTCTCTCTCTCTCTCTCTCTCTCTCTCTCTCTCTATCTCTCTTCCTTTGTTGAAGGTAAACTCAATAAAGGATTCAGAAGAGTCTCTTAAAAACCACTTCCTCCTCTTATATTATATCAAAGAAGGTCAAATGTGTATAAGTATTCTTTCTTTATTGTACAATAAAAATATCTCAAATCTGTTTAAGAAACCCTAAATATACTCACTGTGAAGCAATCAAAACTACACATCTTCCCTTTCATTGGCGTATTCAGACAGTGTGATTACATTCAAATCGTTGAAGCCCACCATTGTAGTGATAAGCCTGTACATTAATTCACCATATTGGAAATTCCATAATCACTTTTAAGAAATTACTATTATTATTATTATTATTATTATTATTATCGATATTATTAGAATTATTATTTTGAAATTATTATTATTATTATTATTATTATTAGCAGTATTGTTATTATTATTATTGTTATTATTATTATTATTATTATTATTATTATTATATATTATTATTATTATTATTTATTATTATTATTATTATTATTATTATTATTATTATTATTATTATTATAGTAGTAGTAGTATTATTATTAGCAGCAGCAGTTATTATTATTCTTTGTATTATTATTATTATTCTGTATTATTATTATTATTATTATTATTATTATTATTATTATTATTATTATTATTATTATTATTATTATTATTATATTATTATTATTATTATTATTATTATTATTTTAATATTATTCTTATTATTATTGTATTTATTATTATTATTATTATTATTATTATTATTATTATTATTATTATTATTATTATTATTATTATTATTATTATTAGCAGTTATTATTATTAGCAGCTGCTTATTAGCTATTATTATTATTATTATTATTATTGTTAGCAGTATTATTATTCATTATTAGTCATTATTATTATTATTATTATATTATATTATTAGTAGTCAGTATTGTTATTAGTATTATTATTATTGTAGTAGTAGTAGTAGTATTAAGTATTATTCACAAAAACATTATAGGGCATGGACGGGTTTATCCTTAACCTTTATTTCCTTCTTTATCAGTTCACATTCTACGTTGAAGCCCACGGTGTATGAGTTTAGATATCCGAAATGAATTTTCTCCAGGCTGCCCTGTCCTGGTATTTTCTGTTTCCTTCCGTGTAGGTTAAATTGCTTTGCTTAAATGCCTCTTTTATATCTTCTTCCCACTTTCTGCGAGGTTTGCGTTTTGGTCTTTTACCTTGGGCTTTAGCACGGTATACTGATTTAGCTATTCTATTGTCCTTCATTCTGTTTACATGCCCAAACCATCTCAATTGATTTGTTTCGATCTTAGTTTTTATGTCATTTGCTTTGGTTTGAGCTCTTGTAATTGTGTTTCTGATTTTGTCTCTTTTAGTTTTCCCTACTACTCTTCTTAGATATTTCATTTCAGCTGCCTGTACTCTACTGTATTGTCTACTGTCTAAGATCCAGGTTTCTGCCATAGAGGAGAGTAGGACAATAAACTGTATTGCATACTGCCATTTTGGTTTTTAGGATACAACCCTGTCTTACTCCTATCTACATCAAATTCTTACATCAAATTCTGCAGATATGTTTCCAGCTACTCTAACTGCACATGTTGGTTTATTGTAAAAACTTATAATGGTTTCCATTAGTATTTTTGCTCTACATTGTGCTCTCTATTAAGAAATGCCATATTATTGTCCCTCCTCACATTGTCAAATGCTTTTTCTAAGTCAATAAAACACAGGTGCAGGTCAACGTTTCTCTCAAGGATTATTTATTATTATTTGTCTAGTTGTAAATATGTGGTCTTGTACACTTCTTCCTGGTCTAAATCCAACCTGATGCTCTTCAATCTGATCCTCTACTCTTTTCCTTAGTATCATTTCCAGTATCAGCATATACGTTTCCTGGTAACTAAGTAGTGATATCCCTCTATAGTTTGAGCATTCCATAGTTGATTCTTTCTTATGTATTGGTACTAGCGTTCCCTTTTTCCAGCCGTCTGGCGCCTAGTTTTGGACTTCCATGTTGTTGGCATATTGCATGTAGTAGTTTATAGTGTTTATCTCCTTGGGTTTTCCTTAAATTTTTTTCTTATAGCTGACTGGATTTCTTCCATTGATATATCTACATCGTCAGCTGTCTCTCTGGATTATTTGTTAATCTTACTAATTAATCTTTAGTCCTTGTTTCATACGTTCTGGAAGGATTGTGTGATTGGTGAAAATGCTTTCTCCATGTTTCCATGATTTAGCTGTCTTTTTTCATTATTTCTCCTTTGGCATTTTTAACTTTTCGTATTGGGCATGCTTTAGTCTTCCTCATGCTCTTCATTGTCCCCCAGAACAGCTTTTGATTTCCTTGATAGCTTTCTTAAAATCTTTGTCCAAACTCTTCCTATTGTTTCTGTTTTGCTTTCCTAAGTTTTCTCTTCGACGAGTAGGTCTTTTACTCACGTAATCTATCCTACCCTCTGGTCTCTTTGTTTGCAAGTATTTCTCCCAGGCATCCTTCTTTTCTTTGATCTTGTTTGACATTCTAATTCCACCATGCTGTTTTTTCCTATCTCCTTTAATTTGTTTCCTACCACAGACCCCTTCAGTAGAATTGAGGAGTGTTTCTTTATACATCTGCCACTTTTCTTCTACTGGTTTATTCAGTTCGTTTCTTTTATTGATAAATCATTTTATCTAGTTTAGTAGTTTTACTACTGGTTTATTTCCTCTATGCTTTCAGTTTGCTTTCTTTCTTTCCTTTTCTTTCTGTAGTTAGTAATCTTATTTTGGCAATCACTAAGTGATGATCCCTAAATATTTCTGCTCCTCTGTTTATTCTTGTATCCAATGTACTGTAAAAAAGGAACTGCTAACTATTATGTAGTATATCATTGACTTTTCACATCTGTCTTCATTTACTTTTGTATATTTCATGGATATCTTTATGAGGAAAACAGGTGTTGGCTATTTTCATGTTATTCTTTTAGCAAAAATCTATTAGTCTCTCTCCATTTGGAGAAGTTGTTGTCTCTCCTCCTTTACCTATTACTCCTGATTGACGTTTCTACATTGTTGCCTACTCTAACATTTAAATCTCCTAAAAGCATCAGTTCTTGTTTGTGTTTGAGATTCTCTGCAGCTAGTTGTAAATCGTTTTCGAAGATATATTTTTCTTCTTTAATTGCGCCTTCGTTTGGTCCATAAGCTATTAACAATCCTTTTGGTTTAATATTTACCTCTAATAGTCGTGGGCTTATAAATTTCCAACTTTCTAGTAGTTTTCATTGTCTTTTCTACACTAAGAGGCCTACTCCTGCTCTAGCTCTATCTTTGAAATCTACTCCTGAGAAGATTAAAATATGATTCGGTCCTACATTTTCTATTCCCTTTTCCTTTTTTCTTTGTTTCTGTAATGGCCAAAATATCTACTTTGAATTTTTCCATTTCTTCAACTAATTCTAACTCTTTTCCCTTTATTGCACTAACGTTCCGTATTCCAAAAATCACAGTCCGTATTCGTTTCCAAGTTCGTCTTCGAAAAAGATTAAGCCGGTTATATTATACTTATTTTTTCTCTGAATCTGTTTGGTTTTGGACAAGCTGGATATCTAGCCCACTGTACCCTAGGTAGATGGTGGGGCTGCCATTCTTGGGGCCCCCTACCAATCCTTGTTATTTGGAGTCAGGGTTAACTCCCTTAGCCTTTAGTCATTCAAGACCAGTCTGCAAGGCAACAGGTTGTTATTTTCTGTCAGGGTTAACTTCCTTAGCCTTTACATGTGGAGACTTCAAGACAACTTTGAGATAAAAGGTTAAGGTTGTTTTTTCAGGGTTAACTCCCTTAGCCTTTGGTCAGCCAAGAACTGCCTGCAATTAGCAGGAGAATTGTGGAGGGCGAGATCATCTACTGCCCGTACAGGTGCCTACCTGTCCACTGCAGGATATTTCAATCATTTTCTGCATTCTGAACCCTTGACCCCAATTACCGGCCCATTTACCTTGACATTAACTCAAATCTTTTTATTCCCGTTCCGCCTTTTTAGCTCGCTGGGAAGCATAGGCCATCAACAAATAATCTCCAATGACTTCTCCATACATTTCCATGTTTTCCCCGTCTTCTTCATCTCCTTTCAGTTCTCTTCTCCATGTAACCCTTGGTATTGTGGGTTCCTTGTAAGGCTCTGTTTTGTTATTGTGTTGGAATCCTTTCTAAGCAGGTGGCCTATCTACCTCGATTTCTTTCGTTTTATATCTAAAATAAACAGCAAGGAGAAAGTAGACAGCCTTGGCGAACTCTCGTCTTGATGCTGAAAGATTCAGGGACTTCTCCAGCATGTATTACTTTCACAGTCATATCTTCATATGATTTTTGTATTATTCAAGAGTTGTAAATCTATTAAAATATTACTCTCTCTTCATCCCAAGTAAGATTTTTAATAAAAAAAATTATTAGAAAAAATCAAGGGTGCCACAGATAAACACCTCAGAAACCAGCAGGCAGGCTTCCGGAAAAACTGCTCGTGTACAAACCAGATTGTAACCTTAAAAATCATTGAACAGTGTGTTGAATGGAACTCATCATTGATAATAAACTTTGTTGATTATGAAAAGGCATTTGACAGTGTTGATAGGGCCACATTATGGAAAACCATGAGGCACTATGGTATACCTCGCAAAATAGGGAACGTAACAACAAAAATGTACAAGGGTATTAATTGCAGGACTTTACATGATGGACAACTTACAGACAACTTTGAGATAAAAACAGGTGTAAGACAAGGTTGCCTACTATCACCATTCCTCTTTATTCTAGCAATTAACTGGCCTATGAAAAAAATAACAGCAGAAAGAAGAAATGGCATTCAGTGGACACTATGCACCCATCTACTCTAGATTATCTTGATTTTGCAGATGACCTGGCACAGTTATCACACAACCATTAGCAGATGCAGAATAAAATGACAAGCCTTTCAGAATTATCCAATTTTATTGGCCTCAGAATACATCCTGAAAACTCAAAGATACTGAAAGTGAAAACAGCAAGCTCTGAACAAATCACTGTGGACAGTAAACCTCTGGAAGTAGTAGACAACTTTACCTATCTTGACAGTGTAGTAGATAATGTAGGGGGGACGACAGTAGATATCAAGACAATGAATAGGAAAATCAAGAACAGCATTCAGGAACTTGATCAATATCTGGAACGACCGCACTATCACCACTAAAACAAAGATTAGACTTTTTAACTCCAATGTCAAATCGGTATTGTTATATGGATGTGAGACCTGGAGCCCCTCTAAGACCTGGAGTAGAAAACTTCAGAGCTTTGTCAACATTTGCCTTAGGAAAATATTACGGATTCAGTGGTTGAATAAAATCCAAAATGAAACACTCTGGAGAAAAACATCGCAGAAAACAATAGCAGAAGAAATAGGACAGCGGAGATAAAGATGGATAGGGCACACCACAAGAAAAACCTCAGAGAAGTACTACAAGACATGCCCTTCAGTGGAATCCACAAGGACAGAAAGTTTAGGGGAAGGCCACGATTAACCTGGAGAAGGCTAGTGGAAGATGACTTGAAGAGAGGGGGTCTTTTGTGGAGAGACTTATCAAGAGTTGCCCAAGATAGGAATAAGTGGCTGTCTGTTGTTTGTGGCATATATCCTGGTATAAGGTGAAAAGACAATGATGATGAAGATTACCCGATAAGAGAACTGATTTAACTACAATATAGACAAACGTTACATTTAAATACAACTGGTTTCTGTACCGGTTTGAGCTACATTTGTAGCGCGTTTAGGATGCAGATGGTGTGCCGGTTTGAGCCACATGTACAACTCATTTAAGATGCAGATTTTGTACCAGTTTGAACTACATTTACAGCCCGTTTCGGATGCAGGTTGTATCCGGATCGCTGGACATACAATTTTAGTATAACAGAATAAACGTTTCACTATTTTATCCCGTTCCTGACACGGGCAATATTGCTTGTGTCTTCATGTGTGTGTGTGTGTGTGTGTGTGTGTGTATGTATGTGTGTGTGTTAGAAATAACTTTAATTCCTTTCTCTATTATTTGGAGTGGCACAGAGGTTACTACTTCAATTCCTTCCTCTATCATTTGGAGTGGCACAGATGTTACTACTTCAATTCCTTCCTCTATTATTTGGAGTGGCACAGAGGTTACTACTTCAATTCCTTCCTCTATCAGAGTGACAGAGTTACTACTTCAATTCCTTCCTCTACATTTAGAATGACACAGATGTTACTACTTCAATTCCTTCCTCTATTATTTAGAGTGACTCAGATGATTAGTCTCTTGAAGATGCTTCAACAGTTGCCTTCACTCTATCATTTGGGATCAATTTTTGAGGACAGTATGGATTACTACTTCAATTCCTTCCTCTATCAGATTCAGAGGAATGAGTCCATAAGTCTTAGGTACAGAGAGTAGACTATATAAATCTAAACAGGCCTTCCTCTAGGAATTAAATTTTGCCAGATGAGACCAGAGTGGCCTTCCTTTACTTCAATTCTTTTACAGGCACAAAGGCACCTCTAGATTATCTTGATAATATTTGGATATGACACAGAGGTTGACTACTTCAAATTCCTTCCTCTAGGAAAATCATCTAGAAGTGACACAGAGGTTAATGAGGAATTGCCAATTCCTTCCTCTATCATTAATAATCACACAAAGAAATACTAATGAATTCCTTCCTCTATCATTTAGAATGACATATAGACGTACAGATGTTAATCACTTCAATTCCTTCCTCTATCATTTAGAATGACACAGAGGTTACTACTTTCATGCATTCATTTCTTTCATTCATTCAATTTTCTCTTTGTTCATTCATTCATTCTGATGGTTACTAAAGGGAGTACAATACACATAGGACATCCTAAAACATTAAACCAGAAAGCTTGTCTTATATCAATTTTATTTATCACAGGCACAAAGGCACATGGGACCTTTTTGTAAATTATTATAATTATTTTTCTTGTTAGGTAAGATTATTTGAAAAAAACCCACCACAAATGCTGATCTAAGAAGTGTCTTACAGAGCTCATGGACCCCAGTTTGAGAATAAAGATTAGTTACTAAAAAATGAAAAACATAATGAGGAATATGGATGAGTTTCTCCACAATTGCCTTTGTTTTAACTGAAGACAGTCTTTTCTAAAGAGAAAGACAGTAAATGAATTACTGTGCTTTTTGAGTACAAGAATAGATCATATAAATCTAAATAGGGAGAGGGAGAGGGGAATAAAGCCATTGACAAACAGAGATATAAACACTTCAAACAGAGACAATGGATCACAAAATAGACACAAAACTCACTTTTTAGACATCATGTTTCATTCATTCATTCAGTCATTTATTCAATTCAGTCATTCTTTCATGCATTCTTTCTTTCATTCATTCATTTTTCCTTGTTCATTCATTCAAATGGTTACTAAACACATAGGACATCCTAAAACATTAAATCCATAAAGCTTGTCTTATATCATTTTATTTATCATACCTTACATTAACAATTTTTCTTGTAAATTATTATAATAAATAATATAGAAAAAATGCTCTTAAAAAATGGATCGGATAATTTCAGGAGCAATAAATTACTGAGATTTTGAACAATTTCTTACAGAGCTAATAGGTTTGAGAATAAAATTTGGCCTAAAAAATGAAAACACACCACATGCTATAGTTAAAATGCAGAGTTGTCTCCCATTTAATGATGGCTATTGTTTTAACTGAATGACAGAAAAGAAACGGAGAAAAATCGATTTTATTATGTAACGATGATATAAAATAATATAATAATAGAACTAGGTTTTGTCTCAATCAATCAGACTGACAAGATTAATATATGTCAAGAATCGTTCCTGACATGACTCAGCCACTGTGTGTGTGTGTGCCATTGTGTGTGTAACACTCAGGAGATTAAGACGGTGTCAATGGTGTGTACCACACCGTTGGTAACACTGCCATCAAGCCTGTATTACGTTGGCATTATTTATCTTGATACCATCTGGATGGAAATAAACAATAAGAGGGCGAGGAAATGGAGGGGGTTGGGGGAGGGAGGAGATATAAGAATTTTAAAATAAATACAATAATAATAATAATAATAATAATAATAATAATAATAATAATAATAATAATAATAATAATAATAATAAGAAGAAGAATAAGAAAGAAAGAAGGAAGGAGGAGGAAAAGAAGGAGAAAGAAGAAGGAGAAAGAAGAAGAAGAAGGAGACGGAGAAGGAGAAGAAGAAGAAAGAATGAGAAGGAGAGGAGAAGAAGGAAGAAGAAGACGAAGAAGAAGAAGAAGAAGAAGAAGAAGAAGAAGAAGAAGAAGAAGAAGAAGAAGAAGAAGAAGAAGAAGAAGAAGAAGAAGAAGAAGAAGAAGAAGAAGAAGAAGAAGAAGAAGAAGAAGAAGAAGAAGAAGAAGAAGAAGAAGAAGAAGAAGAAAAAGAAGAAGAAGTATTTATATAGCGCTAACTACCACCAAAAGGTGCTTAGAAGCGCTGTACAAAATTGATAGATTACATAGCATTAAGCAGTGTGACAACATTTAAATTATACGATTAAATGTTTACAAACATACATCACATCCTAAAAACAAGTCATGTGAACATAACATCATCAATATATTATATAAAGTTGAAATCCCACTCAATGAGCAGGTTGTTTTTAAAACTCGACGATGTAGGTATACAAATGTTGACATCTCACTCAATGAGCAAGGTATTATTCTAATCTGAACCCAGCCTCGGCCAAAAACGATTTAGTAGATCTAGAGTAGATCTGGATTTATCTCTAGATTTAAATGTAGAGCTAGATCTAAAAGGGAAAATATCCATCTAAATCTAATGTGCGCTAAGTAAGAGAACTAAAGATTGACTTGCTAAAAGAGAAAAGAGTTACAAATCTACGCTAGATCTAGGTTAAAATTTGAGCATTGTCTGTTCAGCGGTGGACTGGGGACAATGGGCGGCCGAACTTTAGCACGCTTTTTGGGTTGCCAAAAAATATGGATTCGGCGGCAATCGCAAATAAATTGCGCAAAATATCGTTCGGAGAAGAAGAAGGAAGAGAATGAGGAAAGGAGAAGGAGAAAGAAAAAACGTTTTTCAAATTAAGAATAAGCCTATAACATGCACAGATAATACAAAAAAAGTGATGTTAAAACTTGAGCATTATCTGTTTAGCGGTTTGAGAGCCTATTCTGACTGGATGAAAACACAGTGTCGTGAAGTCCGCAAATATATATATATAAAAGTTTTAATGTCTATCTATTGATCAGTTCATCTATCTCACATACCATAGGAAAGAGAACCAGCTCTGGCTCTATTGATCATTATTACAGGTTTGAGGGAGTTGTCTTGGTTACCTTTATTACTAGCATATTAGCATTATTAATTCAAGACGGATTTGTTTAAGTAGCCGTTCTCCATCGCCAGAGCTAACACTCAGATTATAACAGTTGATTGATAGATTGAATGTTCGAGTGATGATTGATTGATGGATTGATTTTTGACGCTTTGACGAAGCCCTTCACAGGTGGACGAAGAAATCATCAAAAACGCAAGTAAATTATTTCGTCTATGTAAATATTTTCGCTGAATAGAACTGGAAATGTCAAGTTAAGAAAATGTTCCGCCATTTCTCTCAACCTTGTAGGGTTATTAGATATAATCTAGGAACGGGAAATGTGGATTTGTCTTTGTTCCTGTTCAATCGAATATACATATAATAGGCTAGCATCAATAGGGAGACTAGTAATATCAATGCAAAAAAGTAGCGGGAGGAAGCTTTTAAGGAGCATTGCACTTACCGGGACCCTTGGAAATCTGCAGCTCGCGACCGTTGATCGTCCTGAGGGGACCTGGGGTGAGACCAGCACTGCAATAAGTTCCGTTGACCATATGCCCGAGCAGTATTTCTGGGCAAAATGAAACAAACAGGTGTAACCTACCAATTTGTACCTATAGGTAAACTTATTTATCAAGTGAATTACAACGGGTAAATATATTATCTTTATGTGTATGCATGTCTTTGTTTATCTATATGGTCTATATATTATGTATATAATATTTTTATTATTATTATGTTTGTCTCATAATATTATTAATGTGTGCGCATGTTGAAGTGTGTCCATATTTGATGTATGCATGTTGAAGTGTGTCCATATTTGATGTATGCATGTTAAGTGTGTCCATATTTGATGTGTGCATGTTGAAGTGTGTCCATATTTGATGTATGCATGTTGAAGTGTGTCCATATTTATTTGATGTCCATATTTTTAAAAGTGTGTCCATATTTGATGTATGCATGTTATCCATATTTGATGTTCATGTTGAAGTGTGTCCATATTTGATGTCAGTTGAATGTCCAAGTATGCATGTTGAAAATTTGATGATGCATGTTGAATGTGTCCATATTTGATGAAAAGTCCATTTTCAAATTTGTTTTGAAGTGTGTCCAACTTCCATATTTGATGTATGCATGTTGATTTCCTTCTTCCATATTTGATGTATGCATGTTAAGTGTGTCCATATTTGATGTATGCATGTTGAAGTGTGTCCATATTTGATGTTTAAAATATAGAAGTTATCCTTTTCGTCTTGACGTCAGCATGCAAGTAGTGGAAAGAGACGAATGGGATGAAAAGTCCATTTTCACAGTGCAACTTTGATTTCCTTCTTTCAATGGCTTCACACACACACACACAACACACACACACACAAAAAAACCCCCACCATTATACTATTAAAACAAGAAAATTTTCTGCGATTGTTCCCTGCAGTCGTCGGCCATTACTAATACTATTAGCGTCGTTGTGAGGCAATTGCTAGTGACGTCACTTGTCAGTCTGCAATGACGACGACACTGACTGGTTTAAAACACTTACTAGAGAAGGTGTTGTGCACGACAAGCTACTTTGATATCTCGCATTGCTTTCTTGGCTTGACTCAAGCGTAAATAATTACCTAACTATAGAAAGACGAGCATCTTGTCAAAGTGTTAGCATGAAATGTCTTATAGACGCCTTGTATTATATTGTATGCCCCCCCCCCCCGAGGAGTTAAGGACGTTTGGCCTGCTGGGGGGGGGGTACAGGATGTAAAAAAAGGGCGAACCTGCACTTGTGCGGGGATATGAAATATGAATCCATCTTCATCTTTCTTTTATCTTTAGAAACAAAGCAAGAACAAGAACAAAAACAACCAGCGAAGATTCAATAAAACAAACCCAAATTGTAGACATTAACCTGTCAGTATCAATAAGACAGGCAAGATGGAGATAGACAATATTATGGAAGAGTATGTAATACTTTGTTAATGGACTAAAAACATTTAGCAACATTTGGATTCATAAAGGGAGAAGCGCTTGTGGCAGACAGCGCACTACATACGTAACGGAGTTAAGATAAAGCACGACCAATATCACCACCAACTCGGATTCTACAAGAAGCCCTGAAGACAGAACGAGGCGGATAGGGATGGCGCAAGCTACAAATGATGATGATGATGATGAAACATTAAACAACACCCACCCCTACCCCCGCCACCCTTTCCCTCATGCATTTTGACACACACTTACGTCTGAGAGCATCTGGTGAAGTCATTATACCGATCACGACATCCGCATCAAGCTTGGAAAAGGCCAGATTGTCAGGGGCAAAGAGAGTCAAAGGTTGCTCACCTGTTGGTAAAGAATATTAACAGAGACACTCCAACTGGTTGTTGTTTTAATCATGTTCTTTTCAGAGATGTACACAGTCGATGATGAGACAGGTAAGGTGTAGATAGGTAAGGTGGAGATTGATAAGGTGTAGACAGATATGGTGGAGACAGGTAAGATGTAGACAGGTAGGGTGTAGACAGGCAATGTGTACACAGGTGAGGTGTAGATAGGTTAGGTGTAGACAGGTAAGTTGTAGACAGGTAAGATGTAGACATGTAAGGTGGAGACAGGTAAGGTGACAGATAAGTCAGGGGGAGACAAGTCAGGTGGATACAAGTAAGGTGTAGACAGGTAAGGTGTAGGTAGGTAAGGTGGAGACAGGTCAGGTGGAGACAAGTGATGTGTAGGCAGGTGAAATGTAGACAGGCAAGGTCTAAACAGGTAAGGTGTAGGTAGGTAAGGTGGAGACAGGTGAGATGGAGACAGGTGAGTGTAGACAGGTGAAGTGTAGACAGGCAGGTCTAAACAGGTAAGGTGTAGGTAGGTAAGATGGAGACAGGTGAGGTGTAGACAGGTGAACGTGTAGACAGGCAAGGTCTAAACAGGTAAGGTGGAGGTAGGTAAGATGGAGACAGGTGAGATGGAGACAGGTGAGATGTAGGCAGGTGAAGTGTAGACAGGCAAGGTCTAAACAGGTAAGGTGTAGGTAAAGGTGGAGACAGGTGAGATGGAGACAGGTGAGGTGTAGGCAGGTGAAGTGTAGACAGGCAAGGTCTAAACAGGTAAGGTGAAGACAACTAAGGCGTCGAGAGGTAAGGTGTACACCGTTAACGTTTAGACAGGTCAGGTGGGAACAGGCGAGGTGAAAACAGGGGAGATGGAGACAGATAACATGGAAACAGATGAGGTGGAAACAAGTAAGGTAAGTGGAAAGGTAAAGTGAACACAGATAAGGTGCAATAGGTAAAGTGGAAACAGGTAAGCTCTAGACATGTAAGGTGGATAAAGGTAAGTTACAGACAGTTTAGGGGATGGGAACAAGTAAAGTGGACCTTGGAGACTGTGGGAAGACGATATTAAAGAGACACCGAAGCATAGAATGGGTAAGGTGGGAACAGGTAAGGTGGAGACGGGTAAGATGCAGAAATATAAAGTGTAAACAGGTACGATATAGACAGGTAAAGGTGGAGATAGGTGGGGTGGAGACAGGTAAGGTGGAGACAGATATGGTCAAGGCAGGTAAGAGTGAGACAGGTAGGGTCAAGACAGGCAAGATGGAGACAGACAATATGGAAGATGGTGTAATACTTTGTTTAATTGTATTATTGAATGGAAGTGCCTTTCAATGTCCTGTAATAGTTTTGAGATGAAGAAAATTAAAATTTCAAACTGAAAATTGTCGTGTCTGTCCTGAGAGCAATTAATGCTAACCTGACAGGGTAATAGCCAATTGGAAGTCTTTCACGTAGCTGGCAAGTGTCTTGAAGAAAGTGAAATCCAGGAATTCAAGAATGGTTTGCTGAGACGGAATCATGGCTGAATTTAGCACGTGAATAACTCCATTGCTAGCTCTTTGGTCCACTAGGCTGAGGTCGATTGCTGCACATTGTACTGTAGCCTAGAAAATGGAAAATAATATATCATTGGAATGTGCGAAAACCTAGTTGGATGTTAGAAGAGTTGATCATTCCTTAACATGATTTTGTGTCTTTTGCATGTTCATTTAAAGGATCATGAGGTCCTGCGTTCGAATCCTAGTGATGCTAGACGTCATCGTGTTCCATGGTAAACTTAGACTTAACTTAACTTGACCAAGTTGGAAATGAATACCAACATCAGTTTAGAGTTAAAACTAGCGTCCTGTCTAGGGGGCTGATCATTATCACCTGTTACTCTTCACGCAGGCTATGGAAACCGTGCATAGACTGTAACGGCCTTGAAGAAACTTTTGTCTTACATTACTAAAAGAAATATGTTATGGCTGTAATACATGTCTTTAATTTTTAGAGTTTAGAAAATGTAAAAAGATATTATGGAAATACAATCCATGGGGCTGGCACTTATTTCGGTTGAATTCTTGTAAAATGGCGTTGGTGGCCGAGTGGTTAGGCTGCCGGATTTAGTATTATATATGAGGTTCCGGGTTCGAATCCCAGAAAAGCTAATCCCGCCGTTGTGTTCCTTCGGAAAAACTCTTAATGAGCATTTTCTCCACTCGACCCAGGTGCAAATCGGTACAAGCAGACTAGCTTGGTTGGGAGTAAAAACCTACGTCCTGTTCAGGAGGTAACTATCATCACCTGCTCGGCTTCACGCTATAGAAGCCAGGGTACGCTCCGGCTCTATGGGCCGTAATGGCCTTGGAGGAATTATGCTTCGTGGAAAATGAAACAGATAATATTATATCCTGGCAGGACGCAGTTTGTCGCAAAATATCCTCCCCAGCCAATGCTAGTACCCATTTGAGTTTTGGTCGAGTAAGGAAATGGATGTCGAGTGTCTTTCCCTCAATAACTCAACGTCGGACAGCATCTTTGTTATGATTTGATACATTAAACTTTTCCCCCTCAGACCACTAGTCCAATAGCCTGTCCTATCAGGTCACTGACACCATAGAGTCTAGTAGTCAACAACATTTAGTCTGTGGCATACAAGGCCATCAACAATTTGGTATCTCAAAATGTTTCAAAAACGATTTCTGAGCAACGATAAGTTCGGTCGATTGGAATCGTCTTTCGACAAATGCTTTTCTGGGTGCAAACCTCCTTCTGAAATAGATTTTTTTGGGGGAAATTTGCAATTTAAACTATTGAGAGTCTTGGACAGCAGTTTATAAATTATGACAAGGATTTTACACCGTTGGGGTGATGCCAAGTACGATTATTAGATAGGATTAGCATTCGATACTAAATTAACACATTCATACCTGAACGGTCGGCCTACAATCACTTGATAAATAAACCTGTTCAAAATGAATGTGTTTGTGTTGTGCGGGGAAACTGTGACATTTTCAATAATTAGTGTGTCACTTGTGTGTGTGTGTGTTTTCGAAGTCTTAAAAGCAGACAAACAAATGATGTGAATCAATTTAGTTTTGCTCTGTCCATGTGATGAAATCCAATTACTTATGTATTCGTTTGTGCGGGTGTTGGGTTCCCTTGGCAAACATTTTCAGTTCTGAAGCCAAGGCCATGTGGGTCCATTATTGTCGATTCCTATATTATTTTCTTGTCATCTAGGCATTAAGGTCACCATGAGAAAAGCTTCTTCTAGGACGATCCAGTGCTTTTTGCAAGCTGTTGTAAAAATCTTTATTTAGATCTTTCTCCGCAGTGGTTGTTGGTGACAGCATTGAATACTGGTTGTTTCTCTTCCTTTCGAATTGAATCTGGCCTTTAGCCGTTTGCTTGTTTGAGCTTCTAACAACTCTTAAAAACATCGAACTTTTAGCTCACTAAACGTGGGATCGCTGAGGTCCTGCTACGGAAACATATGGCTTAATTTCCTCATTGTGTTTCTAATGCAATCTAAATGTTCGCCATATGCGATGATTTCTGGGAAAGATGGGAGACAAAATATTGAAGGATTAATTTACGAAATGAATTAAGTTCTATCAGTAGCAAGCCAGTCACCCAACTAATGCCAAAGTTTGATCTGCGTACAAAAAACAAAGGGCTTGCCCTGTGAACCCTGTTTGATATAAGATTGCATAAGGCTGGTGTCACTTTTGGGACGTAAGTTGATATTAGATTGCATAAGACTGATGTCACATGGGACGTCAAAAGTTGATATTAGATTGCAAGGCTGGTGTCACATGGGATCAACAAGGTTGGTATAGATTGCATTAGGCTGGTGTCACAAAACAAGGTTGATATTGATTGCATAAGGACTGGTGTGATGGGACGTGGTTGATATTAGATTGCAAAGGGGGGAAACAATTTATGGGTGATGTCACATGGGACGTAAGGTTGATATTAGATTGCATTAGGCTGGTGTCAATGGGAATGAGGTTGATATTAATTGGTTGCTGATGTCAGGATTGAAATCCAATTGGCTGATGTCACATCGTTTGGTTGATAAGATTGCACAAGGCTGATGTCACATGGGACGCAAGGTTGATATTAGGATTGCACATAAGCTGATGTCACATGGGACAAGGTTGAAATTAGATTGCACAAGGCTGATGTACATGGGACGTAAGGTTGATATTAGATTACAAGGCTGATGTCACATGGGACGAATAAGGTTGATATTAGATTGCATAAGGCTGATGTCACATGGGACGTAAGGTTGATATTAGATTGCGTAGTGCTGATGTCACATGGGACAGGTTGATATTAGATTGCACATGGCTGATGTCACATGGGACGTAAGGTTGATATTAGATTGCACGGCTCACGGAAAAATGATGGCTGATGTCACATGGGACGTAAGGTTGATATTAGTTTGCATGCTGATGTCACATGGGACCTAAGGTTGATATTTTGCAGTTCTGTTGTCACATGGGATGTCTGGGTTCATTATAGGAGTTGATCCAAAAAATATTTAGTAGCAACAGAGCATGTAGGTCAGTGCAACAGGATTTGTCGTCATTCTAGGAACGTCACGATCCGGTGGACTTTGTGAAAGGATATGAACATGTTTATTTTTATCTTCATCTAAGGCCGCAGTGGTTGTGGCGATGACGACCAGTTTGCACCACCACATACAGTCATGGTGACAATGGGACTAGGAAACTTATTGGAATTAATGGCTTTTTGGACTCAACTCAAAGGGGAGGCTGAAAATTGATCTGTTGTTTCATATAATAATCTGGTAAGATCCTCTCTGTCCATACCTGAGTACTCATTAACTTTTCACATGAAAAAAAGGCTGAGTGAACAACCTTTTCATAAAGTACAGCATGGGAAGGTTGAAATAAACCCAAGGCTACAATACCCGAGTCGTTGTGGGCTATAAAGACACCATTAGCATCAGCTCAACAACACCTCTAAATATAGAATTTAACAAAACTGAGCTGAATTATCCGTTGACGGAACGGTGATCTATTTCTTAGACTAAATTTCTGACGTAAGGTTATCTTTATCTGAATAAGATGTATGTCCAAGGCGATCTAATCTAGATATTAGTTTTGCAAAGCCTAGAAAAAACAATGGGATTTCGGTCCAAACCCTGTTGATATTAGATTGCATAAGGCTGGTGTCCACATGGGATAAGGTTGATATTAGATTGCATAAGGCTGATGTCACATGGGACGTAAGGTTGATATTGGATTGCAAGACTGATGTCATGGGACGTAAGGTTGATATTAGATTGCATAGATTCTGTCCATGGGACGTAAGGTTGATAGATTAGATTTGTCCATAAGACTGATGTCTAGATGGGACGTGAAGGTTGATATTAGATTGCATAAGGCTGATGTCACATGGGACGTAAGGTTGATATTAGATTTGCACAAGGCACTGATGTCACATTGGGACGTAAGGTTGATATTAGATTTGCTGATGTCACAAGGCTGATGTCACATGGGACGTAAGGTTGATATTAGATTGCACAAGGCTGATGTCACATGGGACGTAAGGTTGATATTAGATTGCACAAGGCTGATGTCACATGGGACGTAAGGTTGATATTAGATTGCACAAGACTGATGTCACATGGGACGTAAGGTTGATATTAGATTGCACAAGGCAACTGATGTCACATGGGACGTAAGGTTGATATTAGATTGCATAAGGCTGATGTCACATGGGTTCAGTTAGGTTGATATTAGATTCATAGACTGGTGTCAACAGGACGTAGATCTAGATTATGTCCAATGCAATCTATGTCTAGATTCAGGATGTGTCTTCAAAGGCAATTAGATCTAGATTCTGTCCAAGGAATGAACATCTAGGTTCTGTCCAAGGTGTTTTATTCATCTTGAAGGCATTCACGTCGGCCATGTCTCGATGACGTACCGAGTAGGATGCGCCACAACTGCAGTTCATGGTGACAATTTCCAAAATGGGAAATCCTTATTGCCAATTCATCGAGGCATTTTCTGAGGACTCAACTCAAAGTGGAGGCTGAAACATTCGGAACAGAGATAGTGGGGTTGTTTCAAAAGACTCATAATCTGGACGATCCTGTGGGTCTTTGCCCCTAATCCATTAAGGTTCAACAATGCAGTTCTTTAACAGCTGAGTTGGCTCAGAAAAAAAAGGCAGCCTTGAGTGCACCATACATATCTTGTGACAATTTATGCTACAGCATCGATTGAACTTGAAATAAAACCCAACCCTGACTACAAAACCTGAGTCTTATTGTTTGTTATGGGTGGTGAGGTAGCAAAAGACGCCTCCAAACGCTTTAACCATGCGGTTGCGTTTATTCCAAAATAAAAGGAGACTTAAAGGCTCCTGTTATGGTTGTAACGGTGACAGCATTTTGTTAAATTTCTGCCAGCTCGAGGATTGCCTTAGCATCATTGTCTAAGATGTATTGTTATGAAATCAATCTATAGATCTAAAACTTCCATAAATATTTAGTGATGTCGATAGATCTGGATTTCGGTCAAGGCAATGTAAGATGTTAATTAATTTACGATTTAACAATGTCCAAGACAATCAAAATCTAGACTTTATTCAACTGCCATCCAAGGAAATCTATATCTAGACATCTGTTTAAGGCAGTCGAAAAAGACGAAACAAATCAATCGCTCCACAACAATATCGTAACATCTTATATTTATGTCCAAGGCAATCTAGATCTAGATTTCTGTCCAAGGCAATCTAGATCTAGATTCTGTCTAATTTCAATCTAGATCTATATCTAGATTCTGTCTAAGGCAATCTATATCTAGATTCTGTCTAAGGCAATCTAGATCTAGATTCTGTCTAAGGCAATCTATATCTAGATTCTGTCTAAGGCAATCTAGATCTAGATTCTGTCTAAGGCAATCTATATCTAGATTCTGTCCAAGGCAATCTAGATCTAGATTCTGTCCAAGGCAATCTAGATCTAGATTCTGTCCAAGGCAATCTAGATCTAGATTCTGTCTAAAGGCAATCTAGATCTAGATTCTGTCCAAGGCAATCTAGATCTAGATTCTGTCCAAGGCGATCTAGATCTAGATTCTGTCCAAGGCAATCTAGATCTAGATTATGCCCAAGGCGATCTAGATCTAGTTCTAGATG
This sequence comes from Doris montereyensis, assembly GCA_037039925.1. Lineage (NCBI taxonomy): Eukaryota > Metazoa > Mollusca > Gastropoda > Nudibranchia > Dorididae > Doris > Doris montereyensis. The sequence goes on from JAXRKP010000521.1 coordinate 275,104, forward strand.
TTTCTGTCCAAGGCGATCTGGATCTAGATCTAGTTCTATGTTTATGTTCAAGGCAAGGACTAGTAGTCCTTGGTTCAAGGCAATCTTTATAGATCCAGATTTCTGTCCAATGCGATCTAGACAGTATAGATCTAGATCTAAATTTCTGTCTAGGACGATCTACACTTAGATATAGGTTTGTGTCCAAGGCTATTTCCATGCATGTCTAGATCTAGAGTTTTAGATCTGATCTAATTTAGATTTCAATTATTTCACGCGAACTTCACACTATATATAGACGGTCTTGCTTCATCTCATTCATTTTCTTCATGCGGGTACAAGACAAAACGAAAGGATGTTCCAAATCAAAGTTTAGTCAGTTTGCGTTCAGAGGTCTAGAGAACTATAGGTCTAGGTTTAGATTGACTTGGGCAGAAATCACCTCGATATCTAGATCTACTCAGAATAAAACGCTAAATGATACTGACTACATAAGATAATTTGCAACCAGTAGACTAAATCATACGGATGTGAATAAATTGTGCACAAAAATCACACTTTAAAAGTCTTTACATTAATATGACACTGAGTTGTGTCTGTATAATATGTTAATCTATGATCGTTAAGAAGTTTTCAATTAAAAATTGTGGATATACCATGTGCATTGGTTTAAGCGATTACCCTGAACATTGGTTCACCAAAACAGAATGTTGTCATTATCAACGAATCGCTCTTAGGCTTGCATTAAAAAAAATATGAGATGAGATTAAATAAATGAATAAATAAACAAACAAATAGATGAATTATAAATAAATGAATACAAAGAAATAAATAACTACATAAATAAATGAATAAATAAATAAACAACAACACATCAATTAGTAAATCAATAGATCAATAAATCAATCAATATAAATAGTCAATTCTTTGCTGAAATGAAAATTCAAATATTATGCATTCCAATCTAAACTAAACCAATATGAAAAATAAAAAAAGGAAAGAAGAAGAAAAAAACATAAATAAATAAATAAATAAATAAATAAATAAATAAATAAATAAATAAATAAATAAATACGTACTTAAATAAATAAACACAAAAAATAATTTTAAAAATAAATAATAAGTAAATAAATAAACACAAATAAATAAATAGATGAGTGAAATTCAAATGCAATCTGACCTGGTCCTGAAGAGCATCGACAAGGTCAGCTTCCACGACCTTTTCCACCAGAGTGGTCAGACCCAGATTGCCGGCCAGTTCAGGAATATTGTACTGATGTGGATTGACCCGTGGGAATAATAAATAATTAATTAATTAACCATGACAATTTTTTAAATATAATTACATCTATACCATTCTAATTATTTGAATAGACAGACATCGTGAGTCAATCAGAAATAGAGAATACTTCTGTGACACTGTTTGTAAGTTTGAGATGTGAGTAGTTTTCAGCTTTGTGAGTGTGTGTTTGTGTTTGAGCAGTCTGCTTCTTGCCTCGTAAACTCACTTCTTTCAACTGTTTATGTTGTTTATAGTATTATTTTCTTCAAACTCACTTGATTAATAATCAGATGATTTTAAAAATAAACTTTTGTATCTTTCTTCATGGCTTAAAAAATAAATGGGTCTTTTGTCAGCGTTTAGATATCTTGATTTATGATGCTGATTGGTTTATCTGTTACAATGGCTTCAATTTTCCTCAATCAGTAAGATAAATAAATTTCATCAAAAGTCAACGAGGTGATTCCAGTCCATGATAGTATATTGTGAAAAAGTTGATGTAGTTGTTTGTATGTGATGGCGATATTGTGTAGCAATTTGTGTTGTTTGTGACGTATAATCAATTATGCTATTCTAATTAATTAATTTCGTGGTTTGATGATGCGCTTGGAACGTACTATTTATTATCGAATTTCATTGTTATCATTTTTTTAAATATGAACTTATTTGGAGTGGTCTGAGCCTTTTCTTCGACCTTTGAGGTCTTTTCATTTTGTAAAGGTGTTCCTGCTGCTGATGGAAGGATATCCCCTGAATTAATTGTTCGAAGAATCTTGATTTTCCGGTGGGGTCAATCAGCTTTGACTCAGACATCTTAAGTTCTCATGTTTTATATTATAGACTATGGATCCCACACTATACATCCTCTATTCCAACGTGCATCTTGTTCAACGGATCATGTAATTGTTTCAGAGGTCTAAGATAGGTCTCAGATGTTTATATAAGGAAACCAATGGTGAAGTTTGCTTTTGTGCTTTGTGAATCACGACGACACTTTCAAACATCAGATATCATCATTCCAACTCTTATGACTTTTCTACTTCTTCTAATATTGTCTGTTGACTCTGGTGTGAATGAGTACCCAGTTATAGGTATGCTCAAAATTTGAGTGTTAGTACAAAAAGCGCATAACAGTCATGTGCCCATTTGTCTAAGGAGTTTAGATTTTCTTGTAAACTTAGATCACTGTCATCGTTGTGGGTATGGACTGATGTTGTTAGGAAATCTGTCAGCCATATTTTCCTCGGACAGGATTTGTATTATGTGTATTTATGTATGTATGTTAGTATTATTGTATGTACACATGGGTATGGGCCTGTATGTATCTTGTATGATGGTAGTGTATTTATGTAATCTTACAGATGTATGTATGCTTGGAATAAATATTTGTTTGATTGTATCTTTCTTCACCTGAATCATGCTTGTAGAAACCAGTAATGACGTCTACAATGACAGGTAGGGTTTTTGTCCTTGGAATAAACATTAGATGATGATGACGTGAGAGTTTGATACGAGATGATGCTTGTCCAAAAGTGGCACATTGTAATGGTTTTACAATACTGTCAATATGATCCCATGAATACAACACAATTTTACTATGCGGGAAATTTCACACACAAAGCTTAACACATTTAAACATTACGAGATCAAAACATGTATAACATAACAACAAAGAATTAACATTTTTTCTAATCATGTAAATAGTCATTGCAATGAATAATATTCAAAAGTCTGGTGATGATATTGAAACTGATTGATGGTAGTGATAATAACTTTCTACAGATGATGGTAAGAACAATCTATTGATCTGTTCTTATTTTTTAAAAATAAATGTCTTTCCGTTTAGATATCTTGATTTAGTTTGTAGGTGGTTTTGTCTGTTACAATGGCTTCAATTTTCTGAACAGTAAGATACATAAATTTCATCAAAAGTCAACGAGGTGATGTCATGATAGTACGGATGTTGTTTGTTTGTATACTATAGAGCAATATGTATCTTGTTGTAATTATCTATTTGCTATTCTAACGTGGTCTTCACATTTTAATGGTTTGATGATGCGCTTGGAACGTTTTGGGATTAAGAATTTCTTTCCGGGGGAATTTATGGCGTCATACGTCTTTTGACAATATTGAACATGAAGGCTATGAGTATTTTCTTGACCTTTGAGGTCAACGTTTTGATCGTGTGTCATTTGTGTAATACAGCCTGGTGTTCTAGAGCTGTAATATCCGGTGATGGAACGAGCAGGTATCTGTCGCTGGGATCCCTCTAGTCTTTTGATGCCCTCTTCAAGGTATGGATCCCACACTGTGGCCCCATATTCCAACGTGGATCTCACAAGCGACACATATGCATTTCGCCTGCAGTCTATGGGGGTCTCAGATTTATTCAAAGGAAACCAATGGTGGAGTTTGCTTTTTGCGTATTCTTTGTGATGTGGCTTCGCCATTTCAGATCATCAGATATCATCATTCCAATGTAGGGACTTTTCTCCACTTCTTCTAATATTGTGTTGTTTACCTGGTATTTGTGACTAGATTTCTACTTTATGCTCAAAATGTGGCATTTTTTTACATTGAAGCGCATACGTCCAGTGCTGGCCCATTTGTCCAGAGAGTTTAGATTTTCTTGTAAGATGACATGATCTTAACTTGACTGGATATTACGTTAGATTAGGCAGGTCATCGAAAATAATCACATCTAGGATGTGTACTCTACATGGGGATCATTTATATGACACAAGAACAGGAAAGGGCCTAAGACTGTGTCTTGTGGGACACCTGATGTTACAGGGGCCTCTTCTGAGGATGTTCTTTCTAGTACCACTTTATCTTTTTTGCTTTGTTAGGAAATCTGTCAGCCATATTTGTAAGGGTCCTCGGACGCCATATTTGTGAAATTTGTACAGGAGTTTATTGTGGGGGGGGGCTGTATCGAAAGCCTTGGAAAAGTCAAGTATTCCCCGTCTACTGGAGTACCCGTCATTATGTGCTTGGAATAAATCATTTGTTGTGATGAGTAGTTGTGTCTCACGGATCTATCCAGACCTGAATCCATGATTAAGGCTTGTTAGGATGTACCTACTCTCAATGTGTTCTATGGGGTTTTTGTGTACACTATGCTCAAGTATTTTTGATGACAGACGTGAGAGAAATGGGTATGTAGTTTTCTTCTTGATGTTTGCTTCCCTTTATAAAAATACAGGATATGTTTGCTTTTAAGCAAGTCCCTGTGAGTATCCCAGTGTCTATGGAGCTTTGAAATATAAGGGCAATTGCGGGACGATTTCGTTCACACTTTCTTTTAGGACCTGGTTTGAATGTTCAGGGCCTGTGTCTTTTTTGCTGTCAACAGTTTTGCTACTGTTTATCTATGTGTTTACCAGTCTGTCCATTCATCTATCCTATGTCAAAATATCTGGTCATTTATATCTGTATTTCGATTTATCTATCTTGTTTACATTATCTATTTTTTATCTATCTGTCTTTACAGTTTAATCTACAGGTATTGATTTGTTCTTATTTTTTTTTATATAATCCGTCTTTCCATATATCTATACTTATTTTCATATTTTTATACGTTTTTACATGTATCTATACGTATTTTTGAATACCCATACGTCTTTACGTGTTTACATACGTCTTTCAGTGTATTAATATGTCTTTTCTATGTTTTCTACACGTCTTTCCGTGTATCCACACGTCTATACGTCTATACAGGTATCAATATGTCTTTCCTGTTTACCTACACGTCTTTCCGTCTTTCTATGTGTCTATATGTCTTTACGTCTATGCAGGTATCAATACGTCTTTCTTTATGTTTCTATGTCTTTCGTGTCTATACGTCTTATACGTCTTTCTATACGTCTTTCCTATGTTTTTCATCATGTCTTTCTATACGTTTCCTATGTCTTTCTATACAGGTATCAATACGTCTTTCCGTATACCTTTCCGTATGTCTTTCTATGTTCTTTCGTCTTTCTATGTCTTTACAGTCTATCAATACGTCTTTCCTATGTTTACACGTCTTTCCGTATGTCTTACGTCTATGTCTTTCCTATGTCTTTTATCTATTCATCTATACGTCTTTCCTATGTCTTTCCTATGTCTTTCCTATGTCTTTCTATGTGTCTTACGTCTATCCTTGTATCTATATGTCTTTCCTTTCTATTTTCTTCCTGTTTTTCCTATGTCTTTCTATGTCTATCTATGTTTTTCCTATGTCTTTTCTATGTTTCACATGTCTGTTTTATGTCCCTATGTCTGTCTCTATGTCTTTCCCTCTTTTATGTCTTAATTATGTCTTTCCTATGTTTTTCCTATTATGTCTTTCCTATGTCTTTCCTATGTCTTTGGGCTATCTGTCTTTCTATGTCTTTCCTATGTTTTTCCTATGTCTTTCCTACTGTCTTTTTCTATGTCTTTCCTATGTCTTTCCTATGTCTTTTTGTCTGTCCTATGTCTTTCCTATGTCTTTCAATGTCTATGTCTTTTTTTTCCTATGTCTTTCCTATGTCTTTCCTATGTCTTTCCTATGTCTTTTTTCTTTCCATGTCTTTCCTATGTCTTTCCTATGTCTTTCCTATGGCTATCAATGTCTTTCCTACTTTTCTGTCTTTCCTATGTCTTTCGGTTTATGTCTTTCCTATGGTATGTCTTTCCTATGTCGTTCCATGTATCTGTAGGTTTTGCTATTTATCTAGTTGTGGTAATACATGTCTATGTATCTATATGTTCTTCCATGTATCTATATGTCTTTCTATTTATATCTACTTTTTCTTCATGTATTTATATGCACATGCTCTGTATATCTACACGTCTTTACATTTATCTATTTTTCCCACGGATCTAATTCTCTTTTCTTTTTGGGCTATTAGTCTATCCGTTTAACTTGGGCTATTAATCTAGCCGTTTAACTACCTGTTTTTGGGCTATTAATCTAGCCGTTTAGCCTCTTGTTTTTGGGCTATCAATCTAGCCGCTTAACTATCTGTTTTTGGCTATTAATCTGTCTATATTGTCTATGTGTTTGTGTGTATTAATCTAGTGTTATATATATATATATATATATATATATATATATATATATATACATATACATATATATATATATATATATATATATATATATTATGTATATATGTATGTGTGTATATGTGTTTGTGTGTATGTGTTTTGTGTGTAAATATGTATAATACATGTGTATGAGCACATAAAGCCTTCATGTTCTTTACAAACGAAACTACTAATAAACTTACATCAGATCTGGCCACAGCCACAAAAATGGCGCAGAATATCTGGAAGACAGTGAAATTATTCATCTTCAAAGATTCCTGTAATAAATGAAAAAGCAAAAGAAATAACAATGAGTCACAAAACTCCAAAATGATGGATTCCTTGACTACCAAACAAAGATTGTTTATCTAGCACAATACAAGTGATTCACATATGCTATATTTAATATGGGATAAGCCCCAGCTCTAACGGGTCTCTATGGGATTTTAATAAGTTTAAGCAGTTGTATCAGTATTTGTGAAAGTATAACGTCAACAGAATTACTACCACTACTGCAGCAGCAGCAGCAGCCGTAGTAGCAGTAGTAGTTGTAACGATAGTAGTAGTAGTAGTAGTAGTAGTAGTAGTAGTAGTAGTAGTAGTAGTAGTAGTAGTAGTAGTAGTAGTAGTAGTAGTAGTAGTAGTAGTAGTAGTAGTAGTAGTAGTAGTAGTAGTAGCAGTAGTAGTAGTAGTAGTACTAATAGCAGTAGTAGTAGTAATAAAAGTAGTACCAGTAGTGGAGGTAGTAGTAGTAG
>JAXRKP010000522.1:0-7500 GCA_037039925.1 Doris montereyensis
TCTCTCTCTCTCTCTCTCTCCCTCTCTCTCTCTCTCTCTCTCTCTCTCTCTCTCTCTCTCTCTCTCTCTCTCTCTCTCTCTCTCTCTCTCTCTCTCTCTCTCTCTCTCTCTTCTCTTCTCTCTCTCTCTCTCTCTCTCTCTCTCTCTCTCTCTCTCCCTCTCTCTCTCTCTCTCTCTCTCCCTCTCTCTCTCTCTCTCTCTCTCTTTCTCTCCTCTCTCTCCTTTCTCTCTCTTTCTTTCTCTCTCTCTCTCCCTCTCTCTTCTCCCTCTCTCTCTCTCTCTCCCTCTCCCTCCTCCCTCTCTCTCTCTCTCTCTCTCTCTCTCTCTCTCTCTCTCTCTCTCTCTCTCTCTCTCTCTCTCTCTCTCTCTCTCTCTCTCTCTCTCTTTCTGTCTCTCTCCTCCTTCTCTCTCTCTCTCTCTCTCTCTCTCTCCCTCTCTCTCTCTCTTCTCTCTCTCTCTCTCTCTCTCTCTCTCTCTCTCCTCTCTCTCTCTCTCTCTCTCTCAGATATATCATCTTTGTTTCAGATTCCATTTGAACTTATAATGTCGCTTGGCATAACACTATGAAAGGTAGATATATCATCTTTGTTTCAGGTTCGCTTAGAACTAAAGATTCCCCTGTGGCTGACAGCAGACCAGTGGATCAGGACCTTGGAACAGCTGCTGCTGTTGCTGCTAATCCTTGGCCGGTGGATTCTGCCTAAGGGCAAGCTGACCTGACCAACTATCCCAGCTGTTGCTGGTCTACATAGGGACGGCTGCTGACATTGTGGAATTCTTCGAGGCTTTCAAAGAAGACAAGGTTCAAAGTCCTTCTTTCTTTGGAATTATTTTTAGATGATTTGAATTTGTTCAGTTTTGTTATTATATTTTGAATTTGGTATTAGTTTTCTAGAACATTTTTGTTCAAGTTTTTGTTTTTATCGACCTATTAAACTACTTTCTAAATTGTTGTTGTTTGTTTTGTTTTGTTTTGTTTTGTTTTGTTTTTGTAAACTAAATTAATCAGTATTGTTTTCGTTTTTATTTTTTTTTTATTTCTTAAGTTTGAATTCTAAGGCAATTGTATATCAAACAAATTGTTATGAAATTTGGATAAAAGAGAGTAGTGGAAATAACAAACTTTCGGCAATAGTTCAAACTGAGATTAGGCTTTAACATCATCAAGTGTTTGTTCACTGTGTAGATCTGGATTTTCTTTTGCATGTTTTTCCACTACGGTGTCATGTTTAAATTGCTGATTTCAAAATAGTATTTTACTTGTTCTTATCGTTGATAAAATTGTACATAATATACTTTGAAAGTGTCTATGTTTTGTTGACAGTAAACACACGTGTGTTAATTCATTATCACAATTCATAATTCCACAGGTTCGAAACAATTGGATACTTTGTGTGGTCATCATGGGCATATGGTCACTGAGCCTGATCCAGTTTTGCCTAGTCTTGACCGCAACTCGAGTGCGGCGAGATCGAACAGGCCTGGTACCTTTCAAAACCAACACGCTTCCAGGACACGGGTTGCTGTAACCCGGATGTCTACATTGCATCATCATTTCCATCTGTCTTCAAGACCTGCCATTTTTAGTTCTGCGCATGCTCTTGATCTTCCGCTATCACGTTTTGAGTTACACCAATATGTTCTTCACTAGCAAAAACTCTGTCGTTATCATTCTACTCATCTATCGGCTGGTGGTCATCCAAATGGAGAGGCGGAAAGCTCGGGAGCAAGAGGAGTCGACTTCTATGTTGCCCCAGATTAGCTGCTCCCCTTCCATGACCTCTTCGAATGGTCGGAGTAAACGTTACCATGGTAATAACCACCCCAGTAACCACTCGGATACCATATCGCTCAGCGTTAGCTCGTGCGGTACCCGTGGGAGCCGGTCAAGACTCACCAAACCTTACAGTTCGTGCAACAGCCTTATCGACGTCAAACCCAATGTAAATGTCAGCCTTGTGCGTCATTCGGATAGAGACCTCGTGGATTTGCGATCAAACTCACCAGCATGACGTCATTTCACAATTATTATTGGTCTACTCATACGGGAATCTAGTGTGACTTTATTGGAATGTTTCCAAATGGGTTGTTTTTTTCACAAAGGAGTGAAACTTTGGTAATGAGGTATAATCCACCAATGGAATATAGGTCAAATGCCAGCTCGGTTCGTTTGTTTTATTTTGGTTTTCGATTCCAATTTTTAATTTTCTGTAGTATTTGGGGTTTGTTTTGTTTTTGTTTATTGAGGTTTTGGAACTGACATCAGAAGTATCTTCTTACTTGAGGCCAAAATTCAGAGATTTTGACTCGTGTAGTATTTGTATATCTTGAAATATGAATGTGTAACTTGTAATGTGGGAATCCTTTTTCATCAATCATGCTGATATAAGTGTTGTGTCAATATTAATAATGTACAGACATATCGTGTCAACTTTGTTTTCATCTCATTGATTAAGACGCGTAGTCATTAGTCAGAATATCTTGTGATCAGCGAAGAGTTATCAATAGCTTTATGTGGCACAAACCGTAAACAGTTGGATTTTAGAGTACCATTCCAAATGTGTTTTTAAGAGTTATGATTCATGTTTTCTCGTCACCAAATCTACATGCGAAATGATGTCTCCTACGTCGAACGTTGAATAAAAGAACATTCAGTTAAGACATTGGTCTGCATTGCATATTGGCTGTCTACTTCATGCTGGCTTGATTAGCCACGCACATGTTCGACGAACGTTTAACCAGGAGAGTCGTCGTCAAGTTGACGATGAAATCCCACTACTTTCCATGGCAAAGACAAATAGTGAGGCAAGGGGCATGTGCGTCGAAAGAGAAGAATAATGACATTCAATAATGCTAAAGTCCTTTATGAACTAAGACAAGACAAATACACGGAATAGACAGAAACAAATTATCTTGATTGGTAGCGCGCTTTTTTCATGGCGATGCAATCGGTCACAACGCAGAGGTCGCGGGTTCAATCGCCATAGTGGTCAAATTTTTCCTGCCCTTTCCCTATATTTATCTTGTCTTTGTTCCCATGACTACTCTAAAATTATTTAAATTCACTTTCCTGCTTTCTGTGGCACCAAATCCATCTCATCGTTACCTTTGATGTGGACTTCCTCTCACCTGACCTTTCTTCAGGTCCAAGGATAGGAGGTCCAGGCTGCAAAGTGCAATGTGAAGTCGAAGGATATTAAACTTCAGACAGGTATAATATACGAGTCACCCTGCGTCTTTTGGTTGATGTGAAAGACCTTGGTCGGATTTGGCCACATCGCTGGTGAATGTAGTATCCTCAAAATGTCCACGTATCTCTCAGAGTTGACGGATTCTATTGTATATTTTCGAAGAAGTTAACGTGTTTGAAAACCTCAACGACAAATAAAAAGGAATGTTATCACCATGACGACTTTTTTTTTCCCCAGCGAAGCGGCACGTTTCCAGTTCATCGGATGGGAGGAGTAGTAGCCCTTGTGCCAATAGGAGTGGCTGTTACTTGAATGGCGGCAACAACAGCGGCAAGATATTTCCATCGACAGCATACTCAGACATACCCATTGTTTATGCGCTTGTTTGGACATTGATTTGATCTGATTTGATTTGATTTGATTTCATTTCATTTCATTTCATTTCATTTGGTTTGATTTGATTTGCTTTGATTTGATTTCATTTCATTTCATTTCATTTCATTTGACTTACCCACATCCACAGCTAAGGTCATCTGGGGATTTTCGGTAGGATCTTTTAAATTTTACCCGGACTGCCTGTAAACAGCCAAGGGATCTTTACCGTGCACAGAACATTGTAATCTGCACACGGGACCTCCTTTTTATCGTCCGTTTCCGATGGGACTAGGTACTGATCCACCTACCTGGATCACGCGGGGGAGGGGAGTAGGTTTTACTCGAAAGAATTGGAGAAACTTTTCGACCTGCCGGAGTTTGAACCAACGACCTTTGGTTGAGAGGCCGACACCTTTCCTCTGACTACTGAGTTCTTTTTTTTAAATTATGAACAAACGGTTTAATGTATAAATCAAACGGTTTAATGTATAAATCAAACGGTTTAATGTATAAATCAAACGGTTTAATAAATTTCTTCAGTTGCAATGCTGAACAAAACTCTGGAAATTGACGTCACTTCTCATTTTAGTCCAGACAAACAGTGAGGCAAGGGAGCACGGGCGTGTCGAAAATGAATAATGATAAAATGAAATGATATTGAAAGCCCTGTAGGAACAACCAAAGTCATGACAAATACAAAGGAATAGACAAGGAGGGTGTGTGCAGGGGAATCTTTGGGCGTCAATGGACTTGAACCCACGACGTCCGGCATCTCCGGGTGGGCACCCATCGTCTCACTCACTATCAACTGAAAGCACACTATCACTATCAACTGAAAGCACACTATCACTATCAACTGAAAGCACACCATCACTATCAACTGAAAGCACACAATCACTATAAACTGAAAGCACACTATCACTATAAACTGAAAGCACACTATCACTATCAACTGAAAGCACACTATCACTATAAACTGAAAGCACACTATCACTATAAACTGAAAGCACACTATCACTATAAACTGAAAGCACACTATCACTATCAACTGAAAGCACACTATTACTATCAACGGAAAGCACACTATTACTATCAACTGAAAGCACACTATCACTATAAACTGAAAGCACACTATCACTATAAACTGAAAGCACACCATCACTATAAACTGAAAGCACACTATTACTATCAACTGAAAGCACACTATCACTATCAACTGAAAGCACGCTATCACTATCAACTGAAAGCCGCTATCACTCTCTTTTCATGTCGAGGCGATGGGAACCGACGCGAAGGTTGCCGGTTCAATTCTATTGTTGCCCAAATATTGTTTTCTCCGTTTATTTGTTTTAATTTATCTCGCCTTCGATTCTACATGGCTTTGATATTGTTTTCTTCGTTTATTTGTTTGCATTCATCTCGCCTTCGATTCTACATGGCTTTGATATTGTTTTCTTCGTTTATTTGTTTGCATTCATCTCGTCTTCGATTCTACATGGCTTCGATATTGTTCTCTGTCATTGTTCGCCATTTTTAAAAGATAAATATGGGTTTATAGTATGTACCCCTGTACAAGGCAGACTCACCGACTGTACAGCATTTATCCTCCCCCCAGCAGGCCATTTCATTCAAAGTCCTTCTAAACTCCCTGGAGAGCATACAGTACACCAGCCTGTTAGGTGCTTCGTACTAGCACTTTGACAAGATATTCCTCTACCTATAGGTGGGTATTCATTGACGCCTGAATCAAGTGAAGAAAGTAGAGTGAAGTACCTTTTCCCTAAGAGTACAACGTTGTGGGTCAGCCATTGGGGTTTAAACCAGTGGCGTCATGATTACAAACTCACAACACTACGGTTTCGACAGCATTTGTCTTTTTCATTGACATTCCCTTTGCCTCACCGCTCGTCAGAACACAAACCACTAATTCATGGTCTTTATTTTCATGCATTCGTTCTACAACATAAGGACCCAAACTCATCGAATCATTGCCGAAAACTTATTGTTAATTCATATCATGATGGAATATGAGTCATGCATGCAAATTCAACCACGTACATTCATCATTCATGCAAGTGGCGTCGGTGGCCGAGAGGTTAGATTGCCGGAGTTGGAATCAGGAGGTCGCGGATTCGAATCCTTGCAAAACCTAGCTCCGCCGTTGTGTTCCTTGGAAAAGAGACTTAACTCGACTACCAGGTGCACGTGGCTACCGACCACCAGGTGCACGTGGCTACCGACCACTAGGTACACATGGCTACCGACCCCTAGGTACACATGGCTACCGACCCTAGGTACACATAGCTACCGACCCCTAGGTACACATGGCTACCGACCCCTAGGTACACATGGCTACCGACCACCAGGTACACATGGCTACCGACCACCAGGTACACATGGCTACCGACCCCCAGGTACACATGGCTACCGACCACCAGGTACCCTAGGTACACATGGCTACCGACCACCAGGTACACATGGCTACCGACCCCTAGGTACCAGGTAGGTACACATGGCTACCGACCCCAGGCGCACATGGCTACCGACCCCTAGGTGCACATGGCTGCCGACCACCAGGTACACATGGCTACCGACCACTAGGTACACATGGCTACCGACCACTAGGTACACATGGCTACCGACCACCAGGACACATGGCTAGACCACTAGGTACACATGGCTACCGACCACCAGGCTACAGACCACTAGGTACATGGCTACCACCAGGTACACATGGCTACCGACCACCAGGTACACATGGCTACCGACCACTAGGTACACATGGCTACCGACCATAGGCTACCGACCACCACACCTACCGACCAGGTACACATGGCTACCGACCACTAGGTACACATGGCTACCGACCACTAGGTACACATGGCTACCGACCACCAGGTGCACATGGCTACCGACCACCAGGTGGTTATCGACCACACATGGCTACCGACCACCAGGTACACATGGCTACCGACCACCCCAGGCTACCGGCCACCATGGCTACCGACCACCAGGGTGCACATGGCTACCGACCACCAGGTGCACATGGCTACCGACCACGTGGCTACCGACCACCAGGTACACATGGCTACCGACCACCAGGTGCACATGGCTACCGACCACCAGATGCACATGGCTACCGACCACCAGGTGCACATGGCTACCGACCACCAGGTACACATGGCTACCGACCACCAGGTGCACATGGTACACATGGCTACCGACCACCAGGTGCACATGGCTACCGACCACCAGGTACACATGGCTACCGACCACCAGGTGCACATGGCTATCGACCACCAGGTGCACATGGCTATCGACCACCAGGTACACATGGCTACATCATGGCTACCGACCACCAGGTACATGGCTACCGACCACCAGGTACACATGGCTATCGACCACCAGGTACACATGGCTACCGGCCACCAGGTGCACATGGCTACCGACCACCAGGTGCACATGGCTACCGACCACCATGTGCACATGGCTACCGACCACTAGGTACACATGGCTACTGACCACTAGGTACACATGGTGGTTACCGACCACCAGGTACCGACCACGTGGCTACCGACCACCAGGTGCACATGGCTACCGACCACCAGGTGCACATGGCTACCGACCACAGGTACACATGGCTACCGACCACCAGGTACACATGGCTACCGACCCCTAGGTACACATGGCTACCGACCACCAGGTGCACATGGCTACCGACCACCAGGTACACATGGCTACCGACCACCAGGTACACATGGCTACCGACCACCAGGTACACATGGCTACCGACCACCAGGTACACATGGCTACCGACCACCAGGTGCACATGGCTACCGACCACCAGGTACACATGGCTACCGACCACCAGGTACCGACCATGGCTACCGACCACCGGGTGCACATGGCTACCGACCACCAGGTACACATGGCT
>JAXRKP010000522.1:12500-187500 GCA_037039925.1 Doris montereyensis
GCAATGGTTTATTTCAATCTTCATTAAATACAACTAACTGTTTAGAAAATATACAAAAAGAATAGCTTAGATCAAGAATTGCTGTAAAGGAGAGTGTGATCATTACCAAAATGGTACGTAGTAGAAAAGTCATCAAAGAACTGTTATAACCACTGCAGTCTATTCACACTGAGCAAAGTTTGAAAAGGCAGTTGAGTGGGAAAGAATTTCTTTGTCTCTCAATTCAAATTTAAAGATATCATCTTATAGTGTTTTCTGATCTTCCAAAAATGATTTTTAACATTGTTTTAGATGAGAAATTCATTTAAAGAAGTCTTCGTGTTTTACAAGGGGAAAAAATTGGTTATAACAAAATGTATTTCACATAGTCCCAAACAAAGTGAGTATGTATAATAGTAGACAATGTTCTCAACCTTCAAATAACCACATATAAAAACCTTTAAGAAAAAGAAAGAAAACAGGTGGATTTGTAGTAAATTTTGGCATAAATGCAGGCTCACTGTCTTTATATCATGTATCCCCCCTGCAGACCATTTTACTCAAAGGCCTTTTGAGTTCATCTGGGAGTAAGAAATGGCAGTAGCTGTCAAACAATTATATCAACATCCCATGAATATCAGTATATCTGCCTAAAATCATGTACACATTTACACCTGAATCCGGTAAGGAAACTTGTAAAGGCAAATTACATAGATGAAGACGGTTCATCACCACGGCACAGTGTTAACAGTTTTGTATCAACAATGAATATTTTACTTTAAAAATCTATAACAAATAATGAGATCATTGGTAGGAAATTCATATCATGCAAACATCTTTCTTTTTGTAATGAGTCGTTTAAATGAGCCATTACAAGAAAATTTATAAAGAATTAATGACGATGGAATGACTCAATCTGCGACCTTTTGGCTCTAGCAAAGCTTTCTTTTAATTAACACGTGTTCCTTTTATCAAATGTCAACCCAATTTTTAATATCTAATCCAAGCAGGAAACAACAATATGTGCAGATTCATTCCACAGTGCTATGAAGATGAAGACACAGGGTTGTTGAGGACCAAAGCTGTTGTCACCATTCACACACCACGTGTCAGATGAGGAGACACCAAAAATGCTTTAAACAAATGTGTCTAAAAACTCAAGCAAGCAATGCCCTTGATGAAGAAAGGAAAGAGAAAGGAGGAGGAGGAAGAGGGGAAGAACGAGAAGAAGGTGGAAAATGAAAAGAGGGAATAATGAGGAGAAGAAGGAGGAGGATGGCTATGTAATGTTCATACATCTGAATAAAAGGAAATGGGGAAAATCACGCACATCTTCATGATTTCAGTGTCTCTGTCCAGTTTTTGTTCATCACTAGACCACTTTTTACAGTAACTTTTTAAACATTGTTTTTTTCACACAAAAAATGGGAGTTTTCTTTTTTGATGCCCGTAATTCTCACAACCATTAAGCTGTTTTTCTCAATACATGAAAATGTAGGGGTTTTGTATGGATAAAGTGATTTTGAAAAAAACACACCAGGAATTTGTTATTCATATTTATTTATATTTCTGTTATTTTCTAAAGACCATATTGAATATTCTGACAAAATTTAAAAATCTTATTAACATTAGGTTTCAAATTTATAACATGCATGAAAATTACAATTAATAATCTCTACAAGGAATGGAGTTACAATTATAACAAATGGGTCAATAAATTTGTTTCATTTGTCATAAAAAGAGCATAGGAACTTTTAGGAAATACATAAATAAAGATTACATGAGGGGATAAAATATCACAATGTCAATTTGATTGAAATGACCATCACCATAATATCTAATGCCTAATCTATATAGATATGTGAATTAAGCGATTTTTGAATTGTGACAATGTATAAAATAAAAAAACAAATAAGCTGTTGGGATGGTGTAAAATTTGTTTCTCATTTTAACTTGAAATAAATGTAAAGAGATAGATAAAATAAAAAATATCCATCACCACGACAACAGATTTGTCAAAAAGCGATACAATTTATTACATATTGATCTAGACAGAGGTTGGTTTTTTTGTTATGTCAATGAGAGATTTGTTTTGTAGATAGGTGAAGTCAAAAGGCAAATTTGTTAATGAAAATATAAAACTAGAATTATATGAAATAGAAAATAAGTTTGTTGATGAAAATGACATTGCTCAGTCTGGCTTATGAATCATAATAATAATATAAGTATTAGATATTGAATGTATACTCTAGTAAACAAAAATGAAAGAGTTTTCTAACTAGTCTATGATAAGATAATGAGGAAATTTGGGGGGGGGGCGGGCGGGGGGGAGGAAAACTGAAACTGTTCCAATGATTTATGGGGAAACAGATTTTTTTAAAAACAAAACATGACATCAATTCAAATAGGAAAACAAGGCTTCCCAACAAAATCAGTGTGAACACCTGCACCAAAAAAAATACAAGGAAAAGCTAATGGTAAATTTGACTAAAAGACAACAGCTTTAATAACAACAATAACAACAACTACAACAGCAAACCCGAGTAGACATCCCTTTTGATAAGTGTATTGTTCAACTTTGGTTTGAATGCGAAGTTTGCCTTCACGATTGAACTTATCCATGAGATTAAAAAACAAAAACAACAATAGTCAAAAGAGTAAACGAGTTCATGTTATCGCTTTGAATATAAATACATGGGAAATTTTTCATTCCATTATTAAGCTTAGAATTATTTGATAAAAATGTCTCCACTAAAAGAAATGATTATTCTGATGACCGATGGTCGATGACTACGGCTGTTCCGTGAGACGCAGGACTCTATTCCACAACCTCCCTCTGTCTGTCAAGTCCCTGTGGAAGCACAAAATTATTTTCTCATCTCAGACATTATTTTCCTTTTCATTACATTATCATAATATGATACACAAAAAGTCTGAAGAAAAAAGAGCAATTTTCACGATCAGAATCAAATTGCATAAACTGAGATCATAATTCCATTAATCAATTATCAAAGACATTCAAATCCTTGGACTTTAACAACAAAAAATTCATTTAATTGAATCTGGCCAATGTCATTTAAAAAACAACATTAATCAATATCAAATATCATACAAAAATATCTTAAATCTTAAGAAACAGAAGTAAACAAAAAATTGTCTAAAATATTATTAAAAAGTGAAATGACTAAAATATCTACTGAGTTTATCCTTATTAGATATTTTCCTTCTGTTTGAAACAATAATGGATGAATAATGTAAAAGCCAACATTCCTTACCCAACTAGTTTCTATAGATCTGAGCTTTTTCTCCTTTTCGTATAGGTCCTGTTCTGTCTGACACAGATTCTCCTTTAATGTTTTAATTTCATAATTTTTAGCTCGGAAAAGATCATTTTGATGGCGTTCTTGACTACCGCCTGTAAATAAATTAAAAATTAAATTGTAACACACAGACGATGATAAAAAAAACAAAACAAGAAGTGTTATTATTAATTCTGAGTCAATTAATACATGCAGTAATGAAGCAAAAAAGGAAAGAAAGAAGGAGAAATATCACTTAGCTCTTAAAAGAAATAAAGAAGGGAATAAACATTTAAAATATTTCAAAGAAAATAGTTCTTTTCTTTTCTTTTTCATCCGTAAAATCACAATTATAGTATTACTATTTGTTTAGCACTCGCTACGAATTAATGGTGTTCAGTCAAATTCTTCATTATCATAAGTCGTGAGACAGACATATTTTTGCAAAAGTCCAAAATATTTGGAAAGCCCTCATTCTTGATACAGGGATTTCCTTCAGACTTTTAGAAAAATGTTCCTCTTTTTTTTTCATACTACATTGACCTTGGAAACACTAAGCATTACAACAGCAAAGCAAACAAAAGGTAGAAATGTCAAAGGCTGCCTATAGAGGGGATACACAATCTTGATGTGGCATTGGTGACCGAGTAGTTATTATATTGATGTTGCGACAAATTTAGCGAGGGTCTTAATCATGTCTTGACTTACTCTTGGGTCCTCAATTGGACAATGCAGTCCTTTCTTTTGGCCAGACGGTAGATGAGATTGCTCATTCTCAAGATGAAAAGTCTGAAAAACAGAATTTGATATGAGATAAAACTGAAGGTGTATTGCCTGAAATGAAACTTACGTCAATTTTACATATTTTAGGCAATGTGTATGTTTGAAGCCTGGTATCACACAAAAATTCTTATTTAAAAAACAATGTCCACTTCTACAAGGCAGTAACAAATGAGGGTTTGTTTTTTTAAAATAATCATAACCCTGTATTAATTTTCAACCCCTAAGGTCCCAAAATGAATTCAAGGCATACGAAAAACCTTGCAAAATGTTTGGGATTTTTAAATTTGAGGACTTACCCTCTTTTTGCTTTATGGCTGAATTCAGTCTCTTCTCTTGGTTGAGTCTGTCTCTGGTGCGGCTCAGCGATTCCCTGAGGTACTCAGACTCTTCAGCTCTACTGCGGACATCGTTCTGTAGGCAGGGATGAATAATATAGAACAATTTGAAGGGCAATACTTTCTCTTCTTTCTTCTTTTGTTCTTTGTCAGTTCCCATTCTACCTTTCTGTGTATGGGTTTAGATGCCCGAAATGATCTTTCTCCAGGCTACCTTGTACTGACATTTTCTGTTTTCTTCTGTGATGGTTAGATTTCTTTGCTTTAGCGACTAATTTTAAATCTTTTCCCCACTTTCTCCAAGTCTTCCTTTTGGTCTTTTACCTTCATTTTAACATTGTATACTGATTTAACTTTTCTCTTCACAGACTGAAATTTTCAGCTTTCTAAGAATTCAACTTACATGTATTATTTTATATAATATTAAAACAATTGTACTTTTTTTTCTTCTGTTTTATTTTATGTAAAAGCCGATAGTCTTTGATACGGGTGAAAAAGCAAACATATTTTCTTTCCATTATTGAATGATTAACATTAAACATATTTAAACACTGAGAGCTTAATTTTAGCTTATTTACATAATTGAAGTGTTTAAAAAGATCTAGATGCTTCTTAATGCAATTCGGAGATTGAAAGATTGAAAAAAATTGTCCTCATTGGATCTGATTGTAAAGCAAATCAACAATTTCAATTTTCATTGCTTTCAACTTACAGCCAGAGTTTGTACTTGATCAGATTTCAGCTCAGCTAGTTCTTGTGATTGCCTGTATAAAAGACACAGAACAAAGTCAGCAAGTTTGTTTTGTGTTTCATTGTCCAAGACAGTAAAGAAAACCCACTAACATTTAATCACAAATTGCAATTTTTTAAGTCTGAAACAAACGCTCTCACAAAACTTTAATTGATATATCAGTATTCCAGATATTTAAATTGTCCCCTACATTTCCATTTGCTCCTTAAAGTAAAGACTAAAGTTTCCTGCAGCCCTGGTGATCGATAGGGCTGGAACTTATCTTAGTTTCTGTAGCATTAAGTTGGTCAGTAATAAAAGATGTATCCCCTAAACACGATGCTGGTCCATCCCAAGCTTTTACACGCCAGCTGTACCCGTTTCATTGGGTGGAGGGAGGAAAATAATGTATAGTGATGTGTCTTTGTAACGGACATAACAGGAGGCGTACGGGAGAAAGGATTTGAACCTGCAACCTCCCTATCTCAAATCTACTATTAGATCACTGATAACACTTTCAACTCTTACAGCCATACAATTCTCTTCACATTGACACTTTACTGAATAAAGTCTAACTAACATCACCCTATAAATATGATGGATGCAAAGCAATAGAATGATTTGCCATATAAATGTCTCATCTCTCATTGCCATTAGATTGCGCTTCTTTTAACAAAATATTTCTTCACCATTGCTCTCAATATAGTATGTATGAGGTGATTTTTTTCTTTTGCTCAAAAACGAAATTATCTTTCTTTGATGCTCTCTGTATGCTCAGGTCACAGAATATTTTGTGTCTTATAAGTGTAATTGTCGGCCTTATGCGCTGCCCAAGTACCACGAGGATAGGTGTAAGTGTTTACGTATAATTAAAACAATATAAGACGAGAAAAAGCTATGATAAAAATAATTCCCATTAACAATATTTCCTTGATAAGAACAGTATTCCCTCCCCTTCCCATCCCTAAGACTTTTATTTATTTTATTTGATTTACACATATCCACAGCTAAGGTGAGCTCGGTTTGTTGTTTCTGGTAGAATTTTTTATTTTGCCCGGACTAGCTTATAAACAGCCGAGGAATCTTTGACCTGCACAGAGTGTTGTGATCTGCACACAGGACCTCCTGTTTATCGTCCAATCCACCTACCTGGAACAGGGGATTAAACTTTACAACAAAAAACTCAAGAAAATTTCTCAACTGTCGGTAGGGCTTGAACCCATGACCTATGGGTTGAGAGGCCGGCACCTTGCCTCTGAACTATCGAGTCCCCCATTCCATCCCAAGGACGGCATTTTTACACAATTCAAACCTTCTCTCATGGCACCATAAATGTGCGGCGCATTTGAGAACAAATTTTTCTTGTCACAGCCACTGCTGACGTCTATCTCACCTTAGCTTAGACAGATCAGTTTCTGTATCCCTGCAAAAGATCATCTTTGTGGAAATGCGCTCCTTCAGAACTTGAATTCGATTGGCTAACAACTGGCAAGCTTCTTCCCGCACTGCTATCAGCTTTTCCCTTTCATCTCTTGGGATGTGACCCATTGGTCGGAGGCCCTCAATTTCTTCAAGATCTAAAGATGCTGCGATGGCCCTCAATAACGTCAAATACTGTGCCACAGAAATAAGCGAAAGCTGTCATTAATCAGTTGTCTTTTCCCCACGATACTTTTAATCAAAAGCGTTTCTTCTTGCAAACATTTGATTAATTCAAAATATTTCATTTCTCACTTTCTAAAACCAGTATATCTAATTGAATGTGTTAACTGAAATTTAAACTTAAAATAATAGTCATAGACATATTGTGTTACATAAAGTTAACATAAAAATGTTCAGTTGATTACACAAAAAATTACGACTTATTCATTAAAAGGGATAGTTTTTTTTCATTCCTTTTGACTGCCTGATTAGAAAATAACATTAGCAGCTATGATTTGAAATTCTTTTGAACATCTTAAAATCAAACGACACATATTTTAAAAACAAATATGTCTAAAGTTGATTTTGTATAAAACTAAATAACTGATGTTTTATATATTGAGATATTTAATAGATAATATTAATAATACATGTCTTCTTTGAAAAAATCAAAAATAATGACAAGAAAATTCAAACAGTCCCCTGAAATGTGTATCGAAATGCACATCATATCAAAAAGAGTAAAACACAAGTCTCATTCTACTGACAATGACAAACACCGGCATCATCCGTTTCCAAACTCACCGTCACTTCACTGGCCTCCAACGCATCCATAGTTTCCCTGTGCGCTCCTTTCCATATCCGCCGACATTGGTCGGTGTGATGAGGCCCCGCGTCTTGCCAATCTCACGGTCTAGCGACGTTGCACTCTGAATTATTTTGTCTTCTGCCAGCGCTTGATTCACTCGCATTTCTGCCATCTGTTTTTTCAGTAGAACCACCTCCTGGAGAGCTTTGTCTTGGGTAGGCACTAAATCAAAGGAGAAAAGCACAAAAAAGTTGTCTCTAAATAGTTCGCTGAGATGAAATTTTACATTTTTGTCTGACCTAATGAGTAAAAGCTAACATTGTCACAGAAGAAAGCAAAACACAAACAATCTAAGAGAGCACGATGTGAAGAAAAGGATCTATAGCAAGCTCTTTACATCGGACAAACCCTACATTACATGTGTTATGACAATCAATAGAACTTTACAATAGTAATGGTAAGGAAATTTATATCAATTAAAAAAAGACTGACCAAGAACAAAACACAATGAAAGAAAAACAAAAGGCAAAAATACTGACGGAGAACAAAACACAAAGAAGTAAAAAATGCTGAGGATCATTCAGAAAATTCTAAGCATCTTACTCCTGCTAAATTATATAGCCGTGTAAGAAGGAAGAAAAATTAACAAATCGGTTGAAATCCATCCATCAGATGTTTATCCTCCAATGAAGATAGACTCTGAATTATCTAGTATCTAGTATCTAGTATCTAGCATCTAGTATCTAGCATCTAGCATCTAGTATCTAGTATCTAGTATCTAGTATTTAGTATCTAGTATCTAGTATCTAGTATCTAGCATCTAGTATCTAGCATCTAGTATCTAGTATCTAGTATCTAGTATCTAGCATCTAGCATCTAATATCTAGTATCTAGTATCTAATATCTAGTATCTAGTATCTAGTATCTAGTATCTAGTATCTAATATCTAGTATCTAGTATCTAGTATCTAGTATCTAATATCTAGTATCTAGTATCTAATATCTAGTATCTAGTATCTAATATCTAGTATCTAGTATCTAATATCTAGTATCTAGTATCTAATATCTAGTATCTAGTATCTAGTATCTAGTATCTAGTATCTAGTATCTAATATCTAGTATCTAGTATCTAATATCTAGTATCTAGTATCTAGTATCTAGTATCTAATATCTAGTATCTAGTATCTAATATCTGGTATCTAGTATCTAGCATAAAGTAAACACAAACAGTGAGGCGAGAGGCATGTCGAAAGCCATGAACAATGACATAAAATAATATAAAGACCCCTAGGAACAAAGACCAGACAAATACAAAGGATTAGTAGACAGAAAAATTTGTTTCCGTCTATTCCTTTGTAGTTTTTTTCTGTCTTTGTCCCTATGGTGCTTCAGTATCATGTCATAACATTATTCATCACTTTAATAAAGTAATTCACACAGTAATTCATGCAGTAATTCACACAGTAATTCACACAGTAATTCACGCAGTAATTCATACAAAGTTCATGGAGCATGAAACCTGAAATGTCAACTTTAAGAATATCCAAATTCAGGAGTTGAACCAATAATCAGGTGCCCAGTCAGTAACTCACACGGCGGTCTAGATTGTTCCAAGTTTTTCAATTTCCCCCTCAATTCTGCCAGAGCCTCTCGTTGTCTGTTGATGATTTGTTCGTGTCTCTCGCCACGGCACTGAGCTCCAAGACTTGTCAGTTCAGACGGATACGCCCCTGAGTAAACCAATACAGATTATTCATTGTGCAATCTAGGCAATGTAAATCAAAGTTTGTTCAAGGCCATTACAGCCCATAGAGCCAGAGATTATCCCGGTTTCTATAGTTTGAAGCGGAGCAGGTGATAATAATCTCCTTCTGCACAGGACGCTAGTCTGACGCAGACTTTTACTCCCAAACTAGTGTTTGTACTTGTACCCATTTGTACCTGGGTTGAGTGGGGAGTATGTGTGTTAACTGCCTTTGCCGAGGGACTCAATGGCGGACCTAGCTTAGCTTAGGATTTGATTTGAACCTGGGACCTCATGATCCCAAATCTGTAGCCTCCCTTGGCCACCATGATCTAAGCAAAGAACAGTCAGAGATGAATCAGGAAAGACCTCCTACATTGTACATTGGACTATGTGAAAGCTAACACTGGTCTACAGCAGATAAAGACAAACAGTGAGGCAAGGGGCATGTCGGAAGTGAAGGTAATAGCATACGATAATATGAAAGCCCCATAGGAATAAAGATGAGACAAATACAAGAAAGTCAGAAAAAATCCTGGCCACAGCCATCGAACGTGACTCTGCATGAGCCATCGCCGCTCGCCATGAAAAGAAAGCGTGCTACCAACCAAGCTCGGTAGTAAGCTTGGTTAGTAGCACGCTTTTTTTTCATGGCGAGGGCGATGGGTGCCGACTAGGTCACGGGTTCAATCCCCATGGTGGCTAGGATTATTTTTTTCTGTCTATTCCTTGCATTTGTCTGGTCTTTATTCCTATAGGCGCTTTCATATTATCTTATGTCATTACCTTCACTCTACAGAAGATAGCAGCCTATTGTGGCAGAGAGTGGGGCACTAACAGCAACAGGCGGACAAGGCCACGATAACAGACGGACAAGGCCACGGTAACAGATGGACAAGGCCACGGTAACAGGTGACTAGGCCCATCTATCATCCTCATGCAATTTCAGCATGACTCCAGTGTCTTTATAACAAAGAAATTGTTCACCCGTTCATCTCTATATAACATGCACTTTTGCGGGTTAGGCTGCATATATCATAGAGCCATCTGTATCCTTTATCTTCTTTAATATAAGAGTTTATCAAATGAACTAAGGAGTTTCATCAAAACAATTTATTGTCCTAATTACACATAATCTTTGAGAAAAACGGCACACAAAAATTCTAGGCTGGAAAGAAGATCTGAATTCATGACAAAATGCAATTGAAATTTGCTGCATACATGGATTGAATTTGAGTACAAAGTTTTGTGAGACAGGACAATTAGATACTGATACTGATAATGCTAATAACTTCAAAATATTGAAAATGTATGGTCAGGACAATGTAGCTCTGAGCCAACCGACGACGTCATACCAAAAAAATAATTTTCAAGTTACCTCTTGATCAATCATATCCAGCTGTCGTTTCTGTTCTTCTTTTTCTTGTGCCAGCTCCTCCTCCGACAGTTTTAAGCGAGAGGTCGTCTCCCTCTAGGCGCACCCTGTATATCTCGCTGGCTGTTTTTTCTTTGCTGGCAGACAAAGGCAAACAAATTTAGTTTTTTTAAACACTACGTTAGCATTAGGAGCATGAGGCTTTGGGATGGCCCACTGATGTAGTCATTCCTCTTATTTGTCAGGCACCACAAAAATGTGATTCCCATTACACTCTGTCCATGCAAGATGATCAATCATCTTTTTTTTCCCCAAGCATACGACTACCTACATTCCACAGACAACATAAATATACAAAAACGAAACATAGGGTATGAAAGATCATGAAGTTTTGAGATTCTTTCCTTTGAACTTTCCAAGAATGTATTTTTTTCATGCTTATCCAGAATTGTATTTATTTATTTGCCTTATTGTGTTCCATCCATACCTTGTCACTGGGAAAAATCTATCGGATGCTACCCCACCATCCGATCCTCGAAAAACGGTTACGATAAACCTTTATACACAACTTTGTACTGAAAGGTTTTATGGACAAAGGTTGAATATTAATAAAAAAAAAAACAATTTAAAACAAAGGAAAACAGCAATAAATATACCTTAGTTCTTCTTCCAGTTTCTTGATTTCCACTTTTTGTTTGTCAATAATGGTGGACAGTTTGGCCATCTGTTGGCGTAGCTCTGTCATCTCTGAGCCTCTTTGGTTTAAAAGTTCCCGGTTTCTTTCCATTTCTTGTTTCTGTGCTTCACTCATTTCCCCTGAGATGTCAGACAGACGGGCAGAGGCACCTGACAGATCGCGTCTCAATCCCATTATGACGTCTTGAGAGTCTCGTATCTCTTTCTTAAGGACTCCATTTTCTTGTCTGAGAATAAATAACCAAAACAAAAGGTTAATTAATTTCAAAAGAAAACAGAATGTACTTTTTTATGGTAGTGTTTCTGAGCCTACTGCCGTCCTCTTGCGCTGAAGTTAACAAGATTTTTTTCTTCTTTAAAACATACATATGTGTGAAATTTCATGGAATGAAAATTTGTCGCGTGTATTCACACACTGAATGATGATAACAGGCATTCTTCATGCAAAGATAAGTAGACTAATTGTTGATGTTTATAATTGAAGTTTAATGTTTGCATGTGTGTAGCTTAAGAAATAATTCTTTAGTGTCAGAAATACAATTCATTCCATTAAAAAAAGATCACAGATATTTGAAAATGCATAATATACAAGTGATCTACCTTGGGGCAGAGAGGATGGGGGAAGGGAGGGAGGGGGAGGGAGGAGAAGGGACCTTGGCCTTTCTGTCACTGGTTGCAGTTTTAAATCTGAAGGTTTATGTTTGATTTTTTTATGATTTTATTCCGAAGGGACAAAAAGTGTGGAACATGATGAAGACAATCATCAAAAAATGCTCACACAGAAGAAAAACACACTTTGTGCTTTGAGAAAAAATGAACAGCCCTATCCCCTTGTCCTGTCAATGCTTTTTACTTTACCTCAGTGCGTTGACCACATGCTCAAGAGCTGCCAGTTCCTCTCTGGGGCGTTGAATGATCACCTTTGGTTTCGGGGCAGGGGAGGGGCTTATGGGACTTCAGTTCTGAAGGAAAGCAAAAACAGACATTGACTGTGACTGTGATTTAACAGCCAAAATATTGATCTTGTTTTTCATTGGGCACTGATGTTGTTGGGGTTTTTTTTAACATTAAAACAATTTCTTAATTCATGTGTATTTAACAATTAACGCATAGCAAGAATATTCATGAATGAGAACGTATATTGATGAGAAAAATGTATGATAAATTGTAGTTGTTCATCAGATAAAAAAATCGTTTTTATCATACAATTAATGCCATTTTCTTCTGTCTGTCAGTCTGTCTGTCTGTCTCTCTCTCTCTCTCCTCTCTCCCTCCCTCCTCCTCCCTCTCCTCTCTCTCTCTCTCTCTCTCCTCTCTCTCTCTCTCTCTCTCTCTCTCTCTCTCTCTCGCTCCCTCTCTCTCTCTCTCCTCTCTCTCTCTCTCTCTCTCGCTCCCTCTCCTCCCTCCCTCTCTCCCTCTCTCTCTCTCTCTCTCTCTCTCTCTCTCCCTTCCTCCCCCGCCCTAACTCCCTCCCTCCCTCCCTCCCTCCCTCCCTCCCTCCCTCTCTCTCTCTCTCTCTCTCTCTCTCCTCCTCTCTCTCTCTCTCTCTCTCTCTCTCTCTCTCTCCCTCCTCTCTCTCTCCCTCCCTCCCTCCCTCCCTCCCTCCCTCCTCCCTCCCTCTCCTCCCTCTCCTCCCTCCCTCCCTCCCTCCCTCCTCCCTCCCCCCTCTCTCTCCCTCCCTCTCCTCTCTCTCTCTCTCTCTCTCTCTCCTCCCTCCCTCTCTCTCTCCTCTCTCTCTCTCTCTCTCTCTCTCTCTCTCTCTCTCTCTCTCTCTCTCTCTCTCTCTCTCTCTCTCTCTCTCTCTCTCTCTCTCTCTTACCAAAAAGGAAACAGGATATGAGCATGAAGGTAGAAGCTTGTTTTTAATGTAATCCCTTACAATAGAGACAAAACTAACAAAGATTTCTTTTGTTGCCAAATTTTGAACGGAAACGAAACAAAGCACTTTTCAAATATAAAAATAATAATTTTGTAGCGATTTGCTGACACAAAACAAAATAAAACTGACATATAACATAATTTGTTTCATAGAAATTTCCCCCATCCACCATAATATGCAATGATCTCAGGGTGACTTAAGAGGTAGTAGCAAGATAAAAGATAAGTGAAAGAGTGAAAGAAAAGAAGAAGGACTTTACCAGCAACCCACACCAAAGACCCACCATACAACGTCAACTTACTACTCATCTGGTCGTGGGCATCTCTGTTTTTCTTTGACAGTTTCTCAAGTCTTTCCTCCAAGGAGACGATGGTCACGGCATGCTGTTTGATTTGCTCCTTGTAGGATTCCAACTCCGTGTTGAAACCAATCTGCATCTCTTCTTTTTCACTTGTAAACTGAGTACATAGAATATAAATGTTGAACGCAAATAAATAAAATTTTTCTATATCATGCATATGCCTGCACGACTAAATTCATTTTTAATTTCTCTCTTCTCTGCACAGTTCTACTGTCAAATTGCTTGTTGAGCCCATCACACAAAACATCCCGTTAAAAATCTCTCTCTAGCTAGAGTCAGATACTTGCTTATACCTTGTGGGGGAAAGCAAAACTGAGTAGTTTTCCTTAAACCCGTAGACCTATGTGGCATTGATGGCCGAATGATTAGGCTGCCAGACTTGGAATCATGAAAGCTAGGTCCAATATTGTGTTTCTTGGGAAAGACACTTAACACGCATTTTGCCCATTCGACTCGGGTGCAAATGGGTACAATCACTAGCTTGGAGTACAAACTTGCATCAGACTAGTGTCCTGTCCAAGACGTGATTATAATCACCTGTTCCATTCCACACTACAGAAACTGGGATACCTTCCAGCTCTATAGGCCACAATGGCCTAGAAGGAACTTCACTTTTACTTTACTACTACATAGACGAATGTTGAACAATTCTAGCTGTGGTCGCCCAATACTCAATACCAATATCAGCCCGATTGTTCAAAACAAAACAGACAGACAAATGCTCATTTGAATTTAGAAATTCATAAACTTTCACAGATTGAAATCTTTTTGATGTGTAACATAAAAACTTAAAGAGAGAGAATAGGGACAGAAAATAATTAATTAGGGAACTTTAGACAAAAGCAAATTTTACACGTCCTGCCTTGATCTCCAGGCTGACTGTGTCTAGATGTATATTGGTTGCCTGCTCTTCGGCTGTGACCGTTAGAATTTTAGGAGGGACTTGATGAAAAATTCTAACATGCAATCTTAACATAAAGCGAGTTCAGATCTCAGTTTGTAGAATGTCCGACTGCCAAGCAAATGAACTGAGTTAGATCCCCTGTCCATGCATGGTTATTTCTCAATCTTTTGTCTTCTTGCGACAAAATGGCTAGCTTGTGTCATATCCGCTGACCTCAGATTAGGAGAAGATTAAGAGAAAACAGCAAGATGAAAGATAAGTGAACAGAAAAGAAAAAAAAACGAAAGGAAAGAAATAGGACCTCCTACCAGCAGTGCCACCCACAGAAACATTGAAAAAAACCCCAGAAATTTGAAATTAATGGACAGAGTAAGATGCACTGTTAGGACAAGGATTTGGAGACACATCATTCTGTCAAAATAAAAACTCAGACATTGGAAGATATGTTCCGAGGGATAAAGAAAAAAAAACCCCCAGAAAGAAAGGAAATTCAGTGCTTGGCATACATCGAAAAAAGGCAAACCATTGGGATCCCACACAGCAGTCGTAAAGATTTGAACAAATGAGTGTGAGAATATCGAAACGTAAAAACACATTTGGGGTACCTTGACCAACTCTTCCTCCTGGGCACTCAGCAGTTTAGATATTTCCTCCTTGTATTTCACCTCAGCCACCCGAAGTAATTCCAGCTCAGAGACAACAGAGGCTGCTTCATCTAATTTAGCTTGATCTTCTCCTTGACGCGCAGACAAATCCTGATGAGTGAGATTCAAATACATGACGAGGATGAGGATGATGTTAAAAATGATGATGATGATAATGATAATGCTGATGATGATGATATTGATGATGATAACCATTTTATTATCATTATTATTATCATTATTATTATCATTATCATTATTATTATTATTATTATTATTATTATTATTATTATTATTATTATTATTATTATTATTATTATTATTATTATTACTATTATTATTATTATTATCATTATTATTGTTATTATTATTGTTATTGTTATTGTTATTGTTGTTATTATTATTATTTTTATCATTATTTTATTATTATTATTATTATTATTATTATTATTATTATTATTATTATTATTATTATTATTGTTATTATTGAGAGGCTCAGTCGGTAGAGGGGCTGATTGCCAGGCAGGAGGCCCGAGTTTGATTCCCAGTCCAGGCAAATTTTCTGGCAGTGAAATGGGTAGCTAGGTCTATTCAGACTCAGCGAAAGCAAAGGTGGTGTGGAAAGTAATGGCAAACTACCACGTTATGCCGTGAGCCAAGGAAAATCAGGACTCTACTCCTGATTCCCCAAGGCTCAACTTATGAATGTGAGACTTACTTACTTATCATTATTATTCTTACTATTATATCATTACTATTCTCATTATCATTATTATTATTATTATCATTATCAATATTACAATCATGGACTTGAGATGGACTGCCATAAGCAATGACATTTATCTCTAACATATTCTCTTCATTTAAATCTGATTATTTTAGTGAAAATAACTAAATGTCATAAACTTATTATAACATGCAACAGGCAAATTTCTGAAGACCATACGTTTCTGAGCTGTGTAAGAGCAGCTTCAAGTGTTTCTATTTTCCTCTTCTCTATTTCCACACAGCTGTCTCTCCTCTCTGCCTCTGTTGCCTTGATTTCATCTATCGCTCTGTTCAAACTCGTTTCACCTGAGGTCAAAAATACATTGGTGATTGACAAGTTTTCACACTGTCAAGCTTAAAGAAAATGAATGACATTTTACATTATTATTCTTGAATGTGATGGAATAAGAAATTTTCTAAATGCGATAGAAGACGTGTGAAAAAATAATTACATTTCTTCACAAAGGTTCCCATGGAAAGCCATTTACCCACTCGAGCCAGGTGCAAAATGGGTACAAGCACTAGTCTTGGGTGTAAAAACCTGCCTTAGACCAGTGTCCTGTCCAGGAGGTGATTATTATCACCTGTTTCGCTTCACGCTATAGAAACTGGGATAAGCTCCGGCTCTATGGGCCGTAATGGCCCTAAAGGAACTTTACTTACTTATCCAGTAACAGGCACAGATTCACAAAATATCCCAACTTTAAAATTGCACTTTCTCTGTTACTTGATGTTATTATATGCCTGATACTTTATACATCATCTCTTAATGGTGGGAAATTAAAATTAAATGCAAATTACAGTTTTCAATTTAAATAAGCCGCAAGTAATAAATATAAATGTAGGAATTTTACTTTGTTTGTTAAACATCTATCAGCTGAATCCTGTCAAAGTACATTAAACACTTCCTCACATAGGAAAAACAGTATGGCCTATTCCTAAACTACTTACGCTTTTATTTCACTTTTTAAATGCTGTTGTTTTTTTAAAACTATTTCCAACAATGTTAAAAACAAAGTTCTAATTCCGCAAAATGCTAAACCTTTAAAACACTTGCAACATGTAACTCCTTACCTTCAAGCTTGGCTTTCTCCACCGCATCAACAAGCCTGCTGTTCATCTCTTGGGTCAATGCCTCCAAGACTGTGCGCCATTTCTGCCTTGTGGCTTTCTCCCAACTCTGCAATCTTGGCTTCCAGGCGAGTTTTCTCAGTCAAGGAGGATTCCCACTGGGCATAGAGCAGCTCAATGTGCTTGGACGGGGCTGCAATCACAGGGAAAAACAAAGGACCAGTGACAAAGAGAGTACAGGGCAGGAAGAAAATTGACAGTTTCTGTTTCTGTTTTTGTTCACTAATCTGTAAACAGCCAATAGGCCTATCCCGCAGATGATTCTACATTTACAAGTTTGTAATGAATTCATGTGGAAGTTGTTTAAACTGTTAAGTGGTGTGAGCATTTGTCATACTGGCTAGAAGCTCATTCCAGTCACTTTTATTTACTGAACTTGGCAATCCTAAGATAACAAAAGAACAATGACTACATTTTACACTAAAAATTTAGTGCAAAATTTTAAAAATGCCAGGAATTAAAAATAGACACAATCATTTCATTATAAAACTTTTTACCAAGAATTTAAGGGTAACTAAAGAAATATAGATAAATCATCTGAGGAGAATAATTGCCATCATTATTTCTAATCTAATAAAAACAAGGGTAAGACTACAGTACAGCCTGTATTCCCCAAACTCTTGGGACCAGATTGTGGAATAAGCGTTTCTGGGAATATCGTAGGCGTACAAAGAAGGATCACAGTTGAGACTTTGTCATGAATTCAGAGATTCCCTGTTTCTGTCGAACATGTGTTCAGGGAATATGGGCTATATTGCATATTAAAGAGTACATCCTACATTAGTATTGATTCATTTTCCTTTGACAATTCAAATGACATGGTGTAAGTATGCCGATTCTAAACGAAACTAACAAAATTCAATTGAATTATTGCACACGGTTTTATTCACCTATTCATTGTTTAGGTATTCATTTTTTTTTTAAATCAGTAGGCTACAATGTCATTTCGTATCCCATTTCATTCAGGTACCTATGCACTTCAGAAAGAGCAGAAAGGTGTACACACCATCATTCGAAACCTTGACGTTGACGCCACATTTCTGCAAGGCATTTTCCGTCTCAATCTCCCAGGCCAGCTCATCCTCCAGTGTCTCTAGAACAAAGTCACGAATCCAAGTCAAGTTGACCTCAGGGGTCAGTGACTGGATGAGGCTGATCTCCTGTCGCAGGTTGGAGCTGATTCTGCCGCCTTCTTTCAAACGTTCCTGAAAAGAAGGAAGGAGAAATGTAAATCATTAAATTAAAGGGTTTCTATAAGTTACAAGTATGTTATATCCTGAGTGAGATCAAGTGCCATTATTAGTTTGAGTCAGTTGTCAATAGTAAGGTTTAATTGATAGGTATGAACGATACTGTTCTGACTTTTTAACCATAGAACCTGTTGAAGATGACGCGCCCCAGTGCTTGTTTATATATGAAAAGTGGCAGTATAAAAATGTCCACTATTATTATTATTATTTTTATTATTGAATATGACAGCTTCGGTCAATGAAAATTCTACTTAAGGATGGGAAAACAATGAAATTTTCCTGAATCAAATGTCCCTTCTAGTAGGCAATTTCTTTAAAAGAAAATGGTCTTGGGATCATTTGAAGCCTACGTGCAAAGTATGCTTACTCTTAGCCGCCTGGCAACAGAGCCTTTGACCCACAAAGAATGACTTTGTTCAGCCATTTCAACCAAAGCCACGTTTAAATAAATAAGAAAGACAAAGATTCTGCCTGTTTTAACTTTTTTTTTTGCTTCCACTTAGGTACGATTAAAAGACTTAATTATCACATCATAAAATTCACAGCTCAAAGCAAGATGATAGATATCTTTTTTTTGCAGTTCTAAAATCAAATTCATTTACACCTGTCTGAGGTCGTAACTTACGTGGCAAGGTGACAAAGCATCCTTCAGTTGGGAAGCATGACCCAGCAGCTCAACCTTCCCAGCCATGGCAACCTTGACCTCTGACTCAAGGTCCCTGACCTTGGTCATCAGTTTGGTGTTTTCATCCATGAACTTCCTCAGACACTCCAACAGTTCGTGTCGGTCAATTCCTTTTCTGGTGATTTTGCTCCAGGTGCAGAGAAAGCTACTTGGATGATACGGCTCCTGAAACGCTCAATCTTACAATGCAAGCAAACAAAAAATATTTCAGTGAACAGATTTTCTGGCGATAAAGATTAAGACAAGCCAGCAATGAGAAAATATTACATCCTACACAAGACCAATGAAAGAAAAATTTTCAGGAGACATCATTTCGTCTTTTAGAGCTGTTTCAGACGAGGAAGTTAATGACATTATTTTTTTAATCAAAATCAAAGTTCTGTGATCTTGATCCTTTCCCTACGGACTTATTCAAAACATGTATTGATGAAATAGTACCGTATATAACTTTGATTGTGAATGATTCCCTCAAGACAGGTATTGTGCCAGATATTTACAAAACTGCTCTTTTAAGACCATTTTAAAAGAAAACAAATCTTGACCCTGAAATACTAAAAAAATACAGGCCCGTCTCCAATTTACCCTTTTTATCAAAGATTCTAGAAAAATTGTACTTAAACAATCGTTATCACATTTGGACAAAAACTTTCTACAACAACCATTCCAATTTGCATATTGAGCTAACCATAGCGCTGAAACTGCTTTGTTACGAATTTTAAATGAACCATTGAATGTAATTGATAAAGGCTCGATTACACTCTTAAATCTTTTAGATCTTTCAGCAGCATTCGATACCATTGATCACCATATTCTGCTTCAGAGGTTTCACGCAGTATTTGGCATCTCGGGCACAGTGATGTCTTGGTTCGAATCATATCTTTTGAACCGAAAACAGTTTATTGTTATAGAAAGTTGAAGATCCAGAGAATTCCATCTCAAATACGGTGTGCCGCAAGGGTCTGTGCTATGGCCAATTCTTTTTGTCGTGTACACTAGCCCATTATCTGAAATCTTTAAAGAAAATGCTATGTTTTTCCATCAATATGCTGATGATACCCAATTGTACAATGTTAATATCGATGTTGGTTTAGATGAAATTATCAGAAAAGCGAAGTTTGCATAGACCAAACAAAGAAATGGATGGATGCAAACAAATTAAAACTTAATGATGAGAAAACAGAAGTAATAAAAATTGGTTCGAAAAGACGAACAATGAAAACTAATCAGAACAGCATAGATTTAGGGAAAGTAAAATCAATATGGTAAATAAAGTGAAAAACTTGGGAACCATTTTTGACTCTGAACTTTCTATGGATCCTCAAGTGAGCTCCTTGGTCAAATCACTAATGTTTTCCTTGAGAAAGATTAGTTCTATCCGTCCATTCCTCATGTGATGCTACAAAAACCTTGTCACAACTCTTATGTTCTCCAAGCTTGACTATTGTAATTCCCTGTTGTTTGGCCTCCCGCGAGAAAAAAATCAAAAGACCTCAAGTCATTCAAAACAATGCAGCCAGACTTATCTTTAAAAAACGGAAATTTGAAAATGTATCCCCACTACTGGCAGAACTTCACTGGTTACCAGTCGAAAAAAGAATAAAATTCAAAGCTGCAACTTTAGTTTATAAATGTCTTGATGGAACAGCACCTAGCTATCTTCAAAGTCTTAAATGTTTACAAACAAGGTCGGACATTAAGATCATGTGCCGATACTTCTACTCTAGTACTCCCAAAAGTAAAAACTAGTGCAGGTACACAATCTTTCGCATATTATAGTCCTTTTGTGGAATTCCCTCCAACAGAGTGTTAGAGAGTCAAAGCCACTCTCAATTTTTTTTAAACATCAAGACACATCTTTTTAATTAGCTTATAAAACAATGGACTGGAAGAAGAAGCCATCAGCTATGACATCAGCTGTAGCATCGCTTTGAAACAATGGACTGGAAGGAGAAGCCAACACATCAGCTATGGCATTGCTTTGAAACAATGGACTGGAAGGAAAAGCCAGCAATCAGCTATGGCAGCTTTGAAACATGGACAGCATCAGCTAGCATTGCTTTGAAACAATGGACTGGAAGGAGAAGCCAGCACATCAGCTATGGCATTGCTTTGAAACAATGGACTGAAAGGAGAAGCCAGCACATCAGCTATGACATTGCTTTGAAACAATGGACTGGAAGGAGAAGCCAACACATCAGCTATGGCATTGCTTTGAAACAATGGACTGGAAGGAGAAGCCAACACATCAGCTATGGCATTGCTTTGAAACAATGGACTGGAAGGAGAAGCCAACACATCAGCTATGGCATTGCTTTGAAACAATGGACTGGAAGGAAAAGCCAGCATATCAGCTATGGCATTGCTTTGAAACAATGGACTGGAAGGAGAAGCCAACACATCAGCTATAGCATTGCTTTGAAACAATGGACTGGAAGGAGAAGCCAACACATCAGCTATGGCATTGCTTTGAAACAATGGACTGGAAGGAGAAGCCAACACATCAGCTATGACATTGCTTTGAAACAATGGACTGGAAGGAGAAGCCAACACATCAGCTATGACATTGCTTTGAAACAATGGACTGGAAGGAGAAGCCAACACATCAGCTACGATATTGCTTTGAAGCAATGGACTGGAAGGAGAAGCCAACACATCAGCTATGGCATTGCTTTGAAACAATGGACTGGAAGGAGTTTAAAGAGTTATGTCAATGCGTGAAATCAAAGAATTAGCTGCACTGATACCATTACTTTTAATAAAGGTTCCTGTGAAAATGTCATCACTGCTAAGACTGCTATGTTGGAAAACAAAATTTTAACAACATAGATTTCCCCATTTCATAGAGGGATTTGCTTAAACCCTTTGGAAATGTTTTGACTGGTTTAGTTTCCAATGATGATGATGAGCCTTTAATCCCCATTGCCAGGGTATAGGCCATGGACAAACACACGCCAGACTTCTCTGTTCTCTGCTAGCTTCCTCATCTTGCTCCACAATGTTCCCCTCTCTCTGCGTCTTTCTCCACATATCTTCGCCAACCCTTTCTGGCACCCTGGGGATTTCAGTATAGGGCTCTCTTGGCTGTGCTTCCTTCCGGCCTATGGAGGGTGTGCCTATCCATCTCCATCTTCTTTGGTCCACTTCTGTCTCAATTTCCTTTTAGGTTTTCTGCCATAGTTCTTTATTGTTTATCTTGTATGAATCCTTCAAGCCCCACTCTCCCTCCAAACTCTAGAGGCAAGGTGGAGATTATTCTGACACATTTTAATAAGAGACCCCAATATTCCCGCCAACAAAGCAATGGGATATTACTTCACAGAAAATGACAAAAACACAAAGAGGACGACCTACAACTACACTCCCAGTCATCCTGAATAATGATCTAAAGAAAACAAAAAGCAATACAATTAAACTAATGTCACAGAACGTTTTGGAAATACTTAGAGAAATTGCCATTAATAGAAGAGAATGGTTTGCTTTCACCAGGGAAAACCGGAAAACAGCTGAGGCTGATGACCTCGACAACGGAAGGCCCTAAGTTGGTAAGTCAAAATGTATGGAAAGAACTTTGGTATGCTCACCCGTTTGTTAGATTGCTCCAGATCGACCCTGACAACTCTCTCAGATCTCTGGATGTCTAAAACCTGTGACTTGGCTGTGCTCAGATCAGATTCCAATTTATGTTGAGTCTCTTTCTCTGAGACAATCTGCCCCTGTGCTTTCTCAAGTTCTTCTCTCAATGAGGCTATCAGGTCCAACTGTTCCTGAGTTTTACTCTCTGACGTTTTAAATTTCTGTAACAATAAAGTCATTATTTAAATGCCACTCTGAGGTGGCTATAAATAGTATCAAAAACAATCGTGTGTGATAAAATGGTAACAAGTGTTAAAAACTAGCAAAGACATGTTAACGTTACATTTTATCATAAGATATATCCAAGGAAAATGGGAGAAGAAAGAAAAGGTGATAAGATATATGCCTTAGAAAAAAGCATTACAAAAAAATCTCCAAGAAGGGAAGTAGTACCTGTCTCAATTAAAGACTATAGGCATCGGAAAAGTAGTGAAATGTTCAAATCTGTTGGGGGGAGGGGGGGGTTATTGACATTTACCCTGTGCATCATAAGCAGTGATCTCAGGGTGAATTAAGAGGAAACAGCAAGATGAAAGATAAGTAAAAGAGTGAAAGGAAGAAGTAGGATGCACCAGCAGCAACTGCCAACCGCCCATGTACAGAAAGATAGCAAGCATGTATCACACCATAGCGATGATATGCTTCATGCCTGAGAGAAAGAAAATCAAATTTCACAGAAAATAACAACAAAAAGAATAGTCCCCCCCCCTCCACACAGGTAACAATAGAAATGTCTTACAATAGAAATGTCTTACAATAGAAATGTTTTATGATAGAAATGTCTTACAATAGAAATGTCTTACCTGTCTTAGACTGACTAGTTCTTTTTCTCTAGCGCTGTTCTCTTCAGCCTGTTTGGCAGCCGTTTCTTTACTCTTCTGCTTTTGGTCGAGAGGGTAAATTAAAGAATAAGAAGAGAGAAGAAAAGGAACAAATAAATAAAAAGTGTAATAATGGAAGAGCAATTTGTAACATTGTCGTGTAGAATGAGCTTTTAAAGCAAACACCATTTTTATTGAAACAGACTTCTTGAAAATAACAAGATTATTGGTGACAATTTATGTAATACACTTACAACCAAATTCTAAGAAAATAATATTATCAGGTGGGAACAAATCAAAACGCCTGTCTGTCATACAATGAAAAGTGATCTTATGTTACTTTTGATTGGTCATCAGCCTTCTACACAACTGGTTCTAGTTTTGTCTCTTTTCCTAAAAAGCCAGAAAATCATTTTCAGGACAATTTATAATTTACATAGAAGTATGCAGGATAGTAAGGCATCTTTCAATCCTTCTCCAATTTGACAAAACATCTTGTTTTTTAAATAACAATCTTGAAACTGTAATTAAATATTTTCATATCAAATTTATAATTAAATTCTGGAACCCCTGTTAACAGAAGAAGTAGATGTTTTTAAGTAATAAAGCATGTATTGCAATGGAAAAGCACAAAAGCAGAAATTGTTCACATGTAGCAGACCAAAGCTATTACAAATCTATTTCATTACTTGGAGTAAACTAAGTTAAAGAATTTCATGTTTATCATGAAACGCAATGTCTGGTAAGAAAACAGTGTCATTGTCTAACAGCTTCAAGTTTATGAACGGTCTAGAAGAATTTTCAAACAGACACATAGTCGCACTAGAAGTACTAGCTTCATCTACATCTAAATAGCAGAGTACAAGATGACACATGCAAAGGAAACTATTTTTTAAATTTTTAAATCAACATAAAATTTCATCCTTTAATAAATAGATTATCAATGGTGTTATTTTAATAGAATATCTAAGAATTTAAAATGACATGATTAGTAAGTTTTGGGAAGAGGATGACGGGATGTTTGTGACAAAAAATATATATCAATATCATATGTAATTATATAAACTGGTATATATTGTTATAATTAAATCAGATAAGCAATGCGATCATTTTTATTTTAAGCACACAACAGCATCATTTTAAAATCCTTTTAACACACTCTTTAACAAAGCATTATATCTCGCTCATAAATATTCAATGTTTAAATACTCAAGTAATTTCTTTCCCATTTTAAATTAGTTACATTGTACTCAACATTTTACACAAAAGTCATCTGCAAATTGTCATTTTGGATTTTTTTGGGAAGGGGGATGGGGGGAAGCATAGAAATAATCTGAAAAACTTTAAAACTAAAATTTATTCCTTTTCTAGTTTGGTGCAGGTTGGAGGATGAATCCAATTGAACGGTTCATCATGCGGTTTTTACATTGTCACTAACTTTTTACTCCAAGTGATAACTGAGAAGAACTGTAGCAAAACTATTGCTAGATATGTTAAAAAAGATGTCAGAAAAAAGTTATCCTTCAATGCCTTGTCCCTTTTGTATAGCTTAATCGACCTTTTTTTTATAAAATAAAGAGATTGATTGCCAAATGGAAATTAGAGATAAATAATAACTACTTCTATTTTAGAAACTGCTAGCCCATTCAAAATAGTTTTCAATAATTTGAAAGAAAGAAGAAACAAATACATAAAACGAAGAGGAAAACAACAATAACTTTATGACTGTAAACAAAGCACTAACAAACTATTGAATAACTACAGACAACAATAAAAAAAACAGCAGATGCAAAAAAAAAAACAATTGAAATAAAAATGGTTTCAGCTAAGCATGACAAAAAAATTGGTTCAAGCAACTACGAATTTTCTACTCTTTTACCAGTTCACTCCTCAGGTAAGGTGGAACTTCCTTTTAAAGGGGAAATAAAAACACAAGAAAAATGCCAACAAAAGAGGTCTGACAAAAATAAACTAGAAAATGAAGGTACTTTCAGTGCGTATGCAGAAAGCAGTCACTCAATCAATACTTTAGCTTCTTCTTTTTCATCTTTGAGGAATCTCAAAGTTATAGAAGCAGGGATTCTAAAAATAGCTCTGCAATTTTACA
This sequence comes from Doris montereyensis, assembly GCA_037039925.1. Taxonomy (NCBI): domain Eukaryota; kingdom Metazoa; phylum Mollusca; class Gastropoda; order Nudibranchia; family Dorididae; genus Doris; species Doris montereyensis. The sequence goes on from JAXRKP010000522.1 coordinate 37,854, forward strand.
AAAACAGTTTTGTTCTATATGGAACGACCAAAATGAATGAAATCATTACTTTAGGCACAAATGTCATATGACTGTTCTGAGGGAGAGTTGAAAATGATAGCAGTGATTTACCGCTCAAGTGACACATCAAATACAATACAGTCAGGTGTCTTAAAAACACTTTCAAATGCTCAATCATCTTTGGTTGTTTGTGAGAAACTACAACTGTAACTTGTAGATCTTAATTTCTTTCAATGATTCTCATCCTAAGGCAATAGTCTCTCTTATTTTTTCAATGAAAAAAGAATTATTGTTTTTAAAAGGAAAAGAGAAACCTTAAGAAGATAAACACTTTGATGCTGAAAAAAAAAAAGTTTGGGTGATATTTTACTTGTTTTCCCAAAACGTATGGCCATAAAATTAAGAACGGGAAATACAAAAGTGCAAAGAAAATCAAAATGTCCACAAAAACATTTTTAAGCCTAAAAACACAACAGTAAGAGACAGCTAGCTTCCAGCAAAAGCATTTGACAAAAAAGATTCCCAAGCATCCAAACATTTGGAAACTAAAAAATGTGCATTTTGTAGTTTAAAAAACACCAAAAGAACGAAGCCATGAAAAAATATCTTTCTTTTTTTTCCTCTCCAACACAGATTAATTTCATGCTGGCCTGTTGATGTACTGAGATTGCAAATGTGCAACAACTGAGATAAACGCAAATTTCAGTTTCAAGTGGAAAAAAACAACCCAGATTTTATCTGAAAAAGCTATAAAACCACATCCATCAAAACTGTAGCCGTGTGCAACACAACTTGATAACGGCTTCCTTTTGCATACCATCATAAGAGAGAGCTGAAAATGAGGCAGTAGGATAAACTCACCCTAACACTTGGAGATGACATTTGTATATCTCGTTCTCGAATGTCTTTCTTGAGAATTTCAATTTCCCTAGTTAGACGGCTGATGGTACCATCCTGAAAGGAACACAGAAGATGTGAAAGAATCACTTTGCACTATAAAAAGAAATACAAGGTTGATTTTTTTTTTTTATGCATTTCAAAAGGCGTTCATACTTGGATCCCATATATTTTTGCTTCGAGATGAAACAAACAAAGCATTTTAATCATTGGTGTGAAATAATTTGAATACAAGTATCATAGAGGTTATAATAATAATGATGTGAAATCATTTCGATTTTTGTCTCCCTGCAGAGTTTCTTGAAAACCACAGTACACTATAGCTGACAGCCAATGTTATGGATCTATAACTTGCTGCTTTTCCCCAAAAACAAAAAAATTCTATCATTTTTCACTCTAAAAGCATTGAAAACTTTATATGTGGCACAATTTTGATAAAATATCATAAATGTTTGTTTAAAACTTGCAACTATAATTTATGTTTCCTTATGGCCTCCATTAACTGATTTTTATCTTAAAATAAATAAATCATGCGGTAAGCATTTTATTAATGCCCATATTTGCAATAGCCGATGTCAGACAACCTGCAGAGGTGATCTATTGTTTTGGTGTATAAATAACATACCACCTAAAAAAATTGCGAAGAGGAAAGGGAATGTTAGAAATAATGCAAGTTTGTTGGAGTTTTTTAATTCTTTTGAAACTCTCAGTGAAATTGATGAAATGAGAAAAGGTTATGGAAATATGAAGAAAGTAATGATGACAATAATGAGAAACACATGAAATGGAGATTTCATCAATTGATAATTCTACACAGGTAGAGAGCATCAAGGGTATGATTAAACAGGAAGGAAGACAAAATGACTCATGGTAGAAAGACAATAATGACCTACAATGGAGCTTCTGGAAATGCCATTTTTGCCGAAAATGGGACAAATCTAGTCTATCATACTAGTAGATAGAGCAGTTCATTCCCGTCATGATGATATCATAAAAGAAGCTCAGTATCAATTATTTGAATTTATACAATTTTTTTAGAAACAATACAGGCCTATCTTTCAACACAGCTATTATACGATAAAAGCCAGAAATATTATCTTAAGTATGGCAAGTTGGTACTAATTTTTATCGTCACAATAAACGCTATCAAATAAATCCTTACTAGAGGATCTATTATGAATATTGCGTTAGATCGTCCTGAAGATACGGAACATATTCCGCGCACCTATTATCAATAGGCACCATCTCAAAATGAGTAAATTGGTGCTGGTGCACTTGAAACAGTGTCAATAAGAAGTAGTTGAGAACCTCTCAAGATTTTATGATGTTTTAAACTATTATCCTACTCTTTTCTTAGATTTATAAAAGAAAAATATATTCAAATAACAGAAAATAAGAGAAAAATAAAATTTTCTCAAAATGTCCTTTGTGTTCATTATTTCCTATCTTCTTTTTTATTTCTCAATGTATCTTCATGAAATTTGGTATGAGTGATGAATGAGGGAAAACAAAGTAATAATCACATGCTTTTTTTTTTTATATGCATTATAGTTTTGGAAAATTTGAATTTTTTGTACAATGTTTTTGTATATTTTTTGGTTGTTCTCATGTGCTATTTTTAAAAATTCATAAAAACAAAACCCATTAACAAAATAAAAATTCGATCTGATCAAATTTAGATATTGTATCAAATATGGTGTGTGCCAAGTTTGAAAGAAATTTGTAAAAAATGAAAAAGCCTATCGATATTGAACTTGGTAAAATTTTGGAGCAAAATTCAAGATGGCCGCCGTTTCCATGGCAACCGGAAGCATCAGGAAAAAAATGACATATTTCAACTCAGTACACCATGCTCATTACACCTATACATAAGTTAAATTGATAGGAACAAACGGGAAAATTTTCACTCCAGAACACCCCCTCCCCCCCCAAACCAGCAAAGAGTTTCTTATGTCAATGGGATGTGTTTTCATTGCTGTACTTCAATTTATTTATTTTGCACAGACATGTCCAGTAGTAGAGCAATGTTGCAAATTGTAAATACATAGCATGACTGTTTCAAGAGTAACAAAAATATGATTTGCATATAATGTCTGTTGTTTTGAAAACAGACAAAGGAAGAGTAATGACTAATGAAAGAACTAATAATCTCTGGGGTACAAAAATACCTTCCTATCTTTCAAGTGAAATGAAGAGCAAGGTCTAAACAATGAGTCAGTATCTTACTGCATGAGCTAAAATATTCCTTGGCATGTGGGTTCATATTTTTTTTGCACACAATTCATCATTTTGAGTGATTCATGTAATACACTCCATCTAGAATGTGCTTTAAATAGCCAATACAGCGAGTGTCAGCAACTATTAAATCACTTATTTCTGTGCCCTCTCAAAATGTGCCTTTATGCATACAGTAGCTCCTATATGAGAAGTCTATAAGTCAATTCAAATGTGGAAGCCTCATTTATATCTATGACACTGTAATCAAACTGGTAAGGGAGAATCATCTTTTCAGCTTAATGTATTATTTACAATGTATCTTTTAGGTTTCGTGATCATATTATACTCTTTGTATATTTTAAGATTGTTGTATCATTTGAATCTTTTGAGTGGACTCTTAAACCCTTCTATTTTAGGATAATCATATGATACATTTTGACTCTTTTAAATATCATGTTCTATGACCATTATATTTTATTTATGTTGTATTGTATGCCATAGAAGTATATATAATATTATTATTATTATTATTATTATTATTATTATTATTATTATTATTATTTATCTATTTAAATAATACATAAAAAATAATGACCAAGAGATGAATATCCATATTTCAAAAACATTCATTAAGATGCACAGAGATGATCTGCATATTAACATTTACATACACTTCCAAGGTCACAATCTGAAAGCTTTACATAGATTCTAAGGCTACATTACATAGCATCAAGAAGTTTATAAGTGCATTCTTAAATATTCATTAGATGGCAGAAAATATTTCAGCTGTGATTACTGAGACTTGATAATGACACTTTAAATGCTTCAAGAGTTGAACATAACAATAGGGACAACAGTCAATTGCTAGACAAACATAGGAAGGAGAGAAGAATCAACCAACAACTTAAAATGAGATAGAAATACATATGGAACATGACTTTTTGCTATATATATTCTAGAAGACTTTTTATATCAAATGTTTGTGCCATTAACCGTAAAAATGTAATGTTTGGTCCTTTTTAGTCAAATTTCTTTTGGTTTTAATTCAATCAAAGAAAATGTGATTATGAGAAAAAGCAACATTTCAACCATGTTTTATGTAGCAAGTAAAATTCTGTGATAAAACCTTTGACAAGAAAGAGTTTGTATGATCCATGAGTGTTAATTGCAAACGTGAAAACTATGCTTCTTTAAATAAAAACTCTTTTGAAAGTGAAAGTCAGTGATTCTCGCCCCACCGTTAAATTAAGCCAGAGGCACAAACACCTCTAATGAAATGTACATGATAACAAAATCAAACTTTAAAATGAAGAATATATGATTGTTTCAATTGAAGGCAAGCGGTAGTGATCAAATACATTTTCTGACTTTATCACTCTGGGAATTACAGAAACAATGCACTAAAGTATTGAGAGATATTTTAATTTATTGAAAGGAGAGAGAGAGAGAGAGAGAGAGAGAGAGAGAGAGAGAGAGAGAGAGAGAGAGAGAGAGAGAGAGAGAGAGAGAGAGAGAGAGAGAGTGAGAGAGAGAGAGAGAGAGAGAGAGAGAGAGAGAGAGAGAGAGAGAGAGAGAGAGAGAGAGAGAGAGAGAGAGAGAGAGAGAGAGAGAGAGAGAGAGAGAGAGAGAGAGAGAGAGAGAGAGAGAGAGAGAGAGGAAATGGGAAGATAAACTAACAAAGGATAGTAACATTGAAAGACTTTGGTTATTTTGCATTTTAAAAGTACAGAGACTGATGGGTCTCTCATATTTAATACTTGAAGACAGAATAATGGGTGCTACACAAATTCAAGTTGTCACATTAAAGTTAATTGTTCCCTCACTTTGTTATAAAGAGTGAAATTAACATGAGATAAAATCAAGTTCTTAAGGATTAATATTTGTAAACACGTATTGCGTACATGCATTTTAAAAATTGAATTCAGAAGAATTGATAAAATTACAAGGTGAATGTGAGAAGTTGTCAAGAATGAATAAAGGATTTTTATAATGAGCATACATTGCATAAATGGGATCCCACATCCAACTGAAAAAATCAGGGAGAGCTCATTTAGAGGCCCAAACCAAAAAGGAGGGAATTAAGATAGTAATATTTGGCTAGTGTGGAGAAAAAATGAAACGCTTTAAAGTTGAGAGTGAGAATGTACCTTGACGGCCAAATCATGTAGACACGCTTCAATAGGCTGTGATGAAATAACAATTTATATATCATTTAAAGCTCTGAGAGTATTTTCTCTGTTTAGACAAAAAAATCCTGCATGAATTGTCTTGCTTAGAAACCAAAAGAAATGATTCTAGAATACAGATAAATAAATGTATTAAGATTTTGCCATTTTGAAGAAAAAGAACATAAATCTGTTTCCTGGGTATTACTTCAAATAGGATAATCATGGATACCTTAAAATTAATTTTAATGATAAATAATGTAATGGTATGATAGCTTTCAATATATGTTTGACAAAGACAAGACATAAAACAAAATAGTTTGATATCCCAGTAGAAACAGCTTCAGGGGCAAAGGAGAATATAATAATAAAAGACAAAAAACAATTGTTGACTTAACTGAATTCTGAAGTTGCCTTCAATTACATAGAATTCTCTCTATCTTCCTCCTTTTTTTTTCTCTCTTTCCCTGTTTTTTTTTATTGATGACTATAAATTCCATAAGGTAGTGAGTTCTTATACATGGCTCAGTGTATGACAGGCTATTGGTCTATTTGTCTCCTTTTAAAATAAAATACAATCAACCAATCAATCTCTCGTTTTGTTTTGTGAAATAACATCAAAAACAAGCATATTTCAGTAAAGCCTTTAATGTTAATTTCAGAAGAAAATGCTTCTCAGCTTAATTGCCAAAACTAAAAATACCTTTAATTGTCAATATGAATATCAAAATAATTAAATTATCTTATCAGATGTGAATGGAATTGTTTCACAAAAACTTAAGATAAAATAAACTTTAACATGTGGTGTGTGAAATTTTTTAACAACAATCAACTTATGTGAATGTGAAAGCTTCCTGAAAATGGAAATGATGAATTAAAAGGAGACAAGATTCTGAATTTTTTTTTTTACTAAGATTTTTGTAAACTGAATGAATTATGTTTCTGGTGTGAAAATGAGAGCTCCATGTTTATCGATAAAAAATCTTCCCACTGTCATCTTTGTCTTAAAACCAGAGTGCCTTACATAACTTACACAAAAATTGTCACATTATATCAGGCATTTATGTTATATGTTGCTTTGGCTCTTATCTAAATATATCTTTATCACAATGCAAAGTGGAAGAAATCCAACTAGAAAACACAAGGCAGTCTTGTTAATTATTATGAAAAGAAGCCTAAAAAGAAAAGGACAGGTGAATGCTGGATAAAGGTGACAATGACACATGACAAATTATGAATGCAATGACAATTTCATGAATTGCGTGACAACATTGACTGGCTTTTACTACTTCAAGTTAACTTTACTAAAAAATAATATATTTTGCTCAGTCTATGACTTACAGTGCCTTCTTCATGAAATTCCTGCTCCAGCTAACAAACAAAAATAAACAACAATATGTCAGGGAAAAAGAAAATTACAATTTGTTGCCAAATTTCTAATTTACAAGAGTAAGTAAATTTTCCTGTCACACTCTGTTTTTCTATAATTAGTACTTTTAGTTCGATTTTTATGGTCTTGCTCGTTGACCCTTCTGTTTCTTATTTCGTCCAATCCTTTTTTTCTTTTCATCTCCTTTTCAACTTCTTTCCAGTTTTCTTGTGAACAATCTGCAATTTCTGTTTTCGTTATTATCTGAAAATTGTTTCCATCTATGTCAATATATATTCATGTGTTGTACAGTCAATCAGCCATAGAAAGTGACAAGATACGGGCAGAGAGCCAAATCATGTTTTGAACTCTTTCAATCATGAGCCGTGGCTCCAGACATAAAAGAAGAAAAATGACGATAGCGAGCTAAACAGAAGAAACAAGAGATAGGATGACAGCAGCAGTATTAAAAGGAGTAACAAATCATACCAATCCGTGCATAAAATACTCATAGATGTGGAGAAACGCATTTGGAAATAAATTACTGTTCATTCGACATTTGAAAACACAGAGCCAGGTAAGAAAATCAAATACCTTATTTGACATGTCCCTTTGCATTTGGGTAACCAAACCCGATGTTATGTTCTTGTCTTTTCGTACTCTTTCCAGCTCATTTCGCAGCTGTGAGATTTCTTTAACCCGTTCCCCAAGCTCTTGACGAAGGAGATGGGGACTGCTAGACCTGTCACTATGAAGCATATTTAGCTGAAACAAGAAAGTAATTAAACGAAAGAATAGTCAAAAGAGGGCTCCAACAATAATGAGATGGTATCTTCCAAACAAAACAAATAACAAAACTGATTGACTGATCTAAATGTACCCCACCCACCATAGGCGGTGATCTCAGGATGAATTTAAAAAACAACAAAATGAAAAATATGTGAAAGAGTGAGAGGAAAGCAGTAGGACCTACCAGAAGCACCCATCAAACGCCCACAGGACAATTTTTTTCTCTCCATTTAATACATATTTGATTGTAAATCTGCAGAAAAATAGTCTCACTTACACCAAAGTCTTCTGACTAACTAGAGTAAAACATGACTGAAAGTTATAATTACCGCATTCAAATCGTTTCAACAAACTATTCCATAAAATCAAACCCAGACGCTCAAATGTAGCATGAGAATACTAAAGAAACACAAAACAAAAATTGTTGTAGTAGTCATTACACCGTTTGTATAGTAATTTCACAAACAATACTTGCTCCATACAAAATTCTTTTCTAAAGCATATGCACCTGTTCTTTGAGAGGCTATCTCTCCTTTCTTGGCGCTAACCTCCGTCTCTAGATGGAGGAGTCGTGCTGACATGTCCATATCACCACCCATGATGACTGATGGCTCTTGATGGATTTTGCTCTGAAAAAACACGGAGAGTGACTTGATAGAAACTATGTCAGCCTTGAAGCAGTTCCATAAAATAAGAAAAACAAAAGTAGCAGACAAAAGGTTAAACGCTGAATGTGGCATAACTAACCATCAAAACTTATGGATATTTTAAACATCTTAATGGTGAACCGTAAATTTCTTTTTGCTCATGAATGTTTCATTGAGGTCTCATACACAATGGATAATTTCCACACTTGTGAAGAAAAAGAAACTTCGTCTTACTCAAAGTGAATTGAAAATTTAGTCTCACTTATAGAGAATGGAAAAATTTCATGTTTAAGAGAAAAGGAAATGTTACTGGCCAATAGAAAATTGTCTCTCAATGATCATGAATAGGTAATCCGATTTCACTCACAAGCCAATAAAAATTCAAGAATAAAACATGTTCAGCACCATTAAAATTGTGAAAATTAATTTCGCTTTAAAGTGATGGACAATTCAATCTTTTACATGTAAAAATGATTAAAAAATCCAAATAATTTGCAATTGAACAAAAAGCCTAAATTTTTCCAACATTAAACTTATCACAGAATATCATTCTTTGTATTAAAATTTCACCAACATAACAAAGAGTGAAGGGGAATTATTTAGCAGAAGAAACAAATTGTGGAAACCTAATTACAAGCAGAATTTTCACCTGTAAGGCTACAGATATGTCTATTTGAATGTTTTAACAAACAACAACCCTTAATATTTAAAGAAAAATTAAAATTAAAATATGAGTCAAAAGCAAATTATAGAAAATAAGAAGCCAATAAGATTTATGCTACAGTTCAACTTGGCTCTCTTTAGAGGGTTTTACCAAATTACACGATGACAAAATACAACATTCATTTCATTCATTTGCTGTAATGATTTTTATAATCCCAATATTCAAGAGGATTAAATCTAAAGGACAGCCAAGAATGAAATGGAGGAGAGAGATCTACACAGAGATGGCGAGAAAGAGGAAAATCTGGGGAGAATTGTAGATATTGGAGAAAAATAGGGATGACTGGCAGCTCTGTGTTGATGGCCTATGCTCCACAGGGAGCTGAGAGATAAAAAAAGAAGAGTATTCAAGAGGTTAAGGAAATGCTTTAAGTTGTCAATTACACAGGCTATTGTGCTGACTTACCTGCAGGTCCCCAATTTGTTGCTGTAGTTGTTGAACCAATGTATCCTTGCGAACCGATTCAAACTCTAGAGTGCGTAATCGAGTCACTTCTTCCATCAGCTGTGTTAGCCTCTGGTCCTTTTATTTGTTATGTAATGAAAATGGAAAGAAAATGAGACTCATTCTTTTATGCAAATCAAATAACAAGATTAAGGTGGGTTGTTTTTTTAAAAAGTTCCTTCAAAGCCATCATGGCCCATAGAGCCAGAGCTTATCCAGGCTTCAATATGGTGAAGTGGAACAGGACACTAGTCTGAGGTAGGTTTTTACTACAAAGCTAGTGCTTGTACCTATTCACACCTGGGTAGAGTGGGGGAAATGTGTGTTCAGTGTCTTTTTCAAGGAACATAATGTCGGACCTAGCATTATTAGGATTCGAACACAGAACCTCCTGATTCCCAGTCCTGCATCCTAACTGCTCAGCCATCAACGCCACATGGTTATAAATTGCCAAGCAAAAAGATAGAAATTATCCATTATTAATTGAAAAAATGTTTTTCCCCTTTCATTCAATTAAAATAATCATGTAGGAGCAAATCTTAGAGAAGAAGAATTTTCATATGGCACAAAATGTAAGAATTTGAATTAGAAATATATGTATATTACTTTAGATAGACAGTAAATTTTCATCAATGGTCTTTAATATTCATCTTGTTTCATCTTTACCTGCACAATATGAAATATTGCTTATGAGCAATTTGTTTCATGATGTAAGAATGTTGAACTCACTCAAGCCTAAATCTCGGATTCAATTTTGTCTTGGCTTAGGGGTTTATTACCACATTTAAAAATCACAAATGCTAAAGTGACGAGACACATTTTAGTTAATTTTTATAAAAAACAGCTCTACTTTCCTCACTTGTATGGTTATGTTTTATTTCATTCAAATGATTTTTCCAAAGTGAAGGAAATCCTGTTCTGATGATATCTGCGTTCGGGTTATAGCGTAGCAAATGTCTTACTAATATTATTAGCATTAGAGTTGAGTGACCTAACTTACGTACGATAGTGTTGTATACTTATCAGTCCATGGAACTGGCAAAACAAGGGATGAATTTTCAATATCAAATCAAGTTTTACATGAACCAGCCACATATGCTAAAGGAGGTCATTTTTCAAACTATTTCTTTAATTGATATTTTCATTCTGCTAGTGCAAGACCAATTACTTGTCATTTTTCTTTCCTTGTACCTGTTCTTTTTTAATAAATCTTTTCTTTTTACTACAAAGTCTTTTTACAGGACACACAAAAACAGATTTGTAGTATATACTTCTTCTTACTTTTTCAGCTGCTTGGAGGTCTGGTATCGAAGATGTCCTTGAAACGGGTGGTGGATTAACCCATCCACCCGAGGTTGCTGTAGATTGGAGAATTCATTTATATAAGTCATATAAAAAATTTAATGTGAGAACAATATTTTAAAATGAGAGATATTTTTAAGAATCTGTTTAACAAGATTTAGACAAGCTGCATGAGAATGGTAATATAAGTTATCAAGTTCAAAACTCAATCAAATTGATCATTAGTTGCTATGAAGCCTTTTTTTTCCTAATATATAAAGTACATTAGTTGCTATGAAGCCTTTTTTACCAATATATAAAGTACATTAGTTGCTATGAAGCCTTTCTTTACCAATATATAAAGTACATTAGTTGCTATGAAGCCTTTCTTTACCAATATATAAAGTATTCTCCATGGGAAACAAATTACTGACCTCAAATTCTTCAGTTAAAAGAAAGGGTAGTTTTGAAAGTTTTAAAGTTTTAATCCATATAGAGTGATAATTATATATATACAAAGAAGGAAAACAACATAATAAAGATGATGTAATGAGGTCTAATTATCCTACAAATTTCCTCAAACAAGATTTAATCTAAGAAAATTTACCAGTGTAGAAACAAGTGAAGAAAATTATATATTGATACATGGAAGTTTACTGACTGACAACAATAAAAAATCTTACGTGGTCTACCGACAGCTGGTCCCACATGTGAAGCTGTCTGGATACTTCTTCTTGCAGCACCAGCGCTAAGTGGGCGGGAGCGCATGGGTGGGCGGGGTAGAGGGGCGGAGGCTGAGTTACTGGCTGGGTCCAGACAGAATTCGACTGTGGTTGAGAGTTTGTATAGATATGAGGAAGACCTTGAACACCCGCAATCTGCTGCCCGTTGGCGAGAGAGTATCCTGAGAAATTCTCATTGTTGCTGATAAAGGTCAAAGGCTGACTCCAAACAGGTGGTCTTTGCGACACAGATGGAATCATCATTTGCTAGGAGAATTCAAAGCAAGAAGAGGGTCATTTAATAAAAGTTATCATATTCATTAAATAACAAATGCAAGTATTTTTTTAAGGTTTTATCACCAGGCAGTCATATGAAAAGAATAAAAATGACGGATGATAAATATAGGTAGCGCTATATTTTGTTTAAGAGGATATAAGCTTCAGTTTAAATGTTTTTAAGACACACAGTTCAAATTTTCCAGGAGCCATTTAAAAAAAAATGTTAATGAATTAATAGATTTATAATACTGCATTGTTAACCTGCTGCACTTCAATGAGTATGGTTTAATGCACATTTAACTTCATATTCTCTGGAAAACATTGGAAACCACTTTGCCACACTGCGTTGTGGACAATTCCAAAATTGGATTTATTTCTCAATGAACAATCACTCATGGGTAAAAAAACAGAATGTGAGTCAATTGATGACAGTTCCGAATATAAGATAACATAGTAAGCAACTTACAGGTGGTGTGTTGTCCACTTGAAGTTCAAATGGTTGTCCATTATACCCAAAGCGAATAAAATCACCAGGGCCAATCTGACAGCTGCATTTTGAACCCGCACATCATTTACATAAGTCCCCTGAGCAGTATTCAAATCTTGAATGACAAAGCAATCATCTTGCTCACTGTACTCCAATATACAGTGTTGATAATCAATTCCTGGAAGCTTTAAACATTAACAGAAGAAAAAAATATATACTTAAACAGTCTCTTCATACAATAGAGTCAATAGATAATAGGTAAAGAATGCAAGCTAAGCTCATTTCCTGAAACCTCAATTCAAGATGACTATTGTCTTACCTCTACCTGGTTGTTTTTTATATTTTCTTTAGGTCCTTCAAGTCAGTGTCAACTTTTTATGATTATCAGTACAAGGCAGTGTTGTTATAATCATGATAGAACAAGTCAACAACTTGATCCTATCTTGCCTGTGCATCTTAACAAGAAAGTCATTAAAGCCAGGAGAATGTTTTCCTAGTTCTCTGATGAAAAAACATTGGAAGAGGTGATTCCCTGTAGTAGTATTTTGAAGTCATGAATCTTAGACATACACTGAGATTTTCAAAGAGGTTTATTGTTTAAATGAAATTTACTCCATCCATCATTGTGGTGACCTCAGAGTGAATTAAGAGGAAACATCAAGATAAAAGAGAAGTGAAATAGTAAAAGGAAAGAAGTAGGACCTATTAGCAGCACCAGCCAACCACCCGCCTTCAAAGAGGTCACTCTCTGAAAATATGAAGTTCACATGTGAAATTGGAGTAAACTAAAACTGCTTTGTCAATAAATGTTATAGCACAATGCCACAGCTGCAACAAGGACTATAATTTTAAAAAACAATTGAATCTATGGTCTGATTGATTCCTTGAAGTTTTAAATTAAATACTCTTGTTCGTATCTTTAAACTTGAAAATGAGCTGATTAGGTGTATCGGCCTATCTCAGTCATGTTCTTTTTTAAACTGTACAAATCTAATTCATAAGCTGACATTTTAAAATGTGTCTAAAACAATTTACAAAAAGAAAAGAAGTAACAGCAACAAACACAACACAAAACAAAATATTTTAAAAAAATCACCACCCCCCTCCTTGTGACCCCCATTGTTACACCACAGGGGAAAAGCCAAAATTAGTTTCTCTACAATTACCATTTAAAGTCTGCTAACTTCTTTTCCAATTTGAATTTAAAAAATCATCTGTGTTTAAATGCCTAAAATTCTTTAAGACATCTTTTCCAATCTTTAACTTCCATTAAAATTAGTAATCATTCCTTGAATGTGAGTGTAATTCTACTCAAATTTACTTACTTGAATAGTAAAGTCACAGTTTTCTCTTCCTATTGTAGTTACTTTGGGCAAAAGTGGAAACAATGTTCCATCTGCACCTTTCAGGAAAGACTTAACCATTTTGGTCTGGGGATTAGTAAATAAGCAATACTGTCAGACAATATAAAACTCATGTCCTGGCATTCATGTAAATACACACACTCAATGTTCATAAGTAATAAGTCTCGGATGCACTAAAATTGTCTTTCTATTATTAATATTAATAATAAAAAATTAAAGATGGCCAGATCTTGTTACTATGTAGACTGAGAAAATTGCAAATTATTCCTACGTTCTGATACAATGAGTAACAACGCATTACCATTTCCTTCTCATACCCACCAAACTCAAACCGCTTCAGGTGAGTTACTGCTCGTCGAACACTACTGTCTACATACTTAATCCTTAACTTAACTCCACTAATCTCGTTGACGATTGCCGCCTTGCTTGGTGTTAAATCAAGAAATATCTATGTGAATGAATTCTACTTAAAAGAAAGAAAGAGTAGACAGTTGCATACTATTTTCATGTAACAAAATGTATTTTCTCACCGTTTGTTAATATTAGTTGTCTCTAGTTCTTCATATCTTCACTTGTTTTGGTTACACTAGCACATTCCTATTGACTCAAAAGAAAACGAGTTCTGTCAGCCATAACATGACAACCAAACAACAATACTCTCAAACCTAGTGACAGTGATTTTTTCAAAAGAGAGTTTATTCTTTCTTTTTTTAACCTTGCTATGATACAAAAACAAAATAACATTTTCAATCAATTTCATCAGAATTATACTGAAAACTAGTAAATATTTCCGAAATTGTCTCAATTTGCTCCCTAATAATATGTTTTAGTTTAGAGACTATAAACTTAAAAAAAACTATCGCGACAACGTATAGACGATTCAAAATATATTTTAGTATAAACGATGATATATTGTTTGATATCAAATTTATAATTAATGATCGGGATATCAATTTGGGCTAATTGAATATAATCAAATTTTTGTTTGATTTTTTTTTCACATAACATTCGTATTTCCTCGAACCCCGGCAATCCGGCACACTTTTTAATAACACCATAATAATCATGGCAGACACCGCCTACGAAAGAGTATTGTGTGTAAAGAATGAGGTTCTTGTTTACAGAATCCCACCAAGGCCCTCCAATCGAGGTTTCAGGTAAAGTGAAAATACCGTACCTTGATTCATCGTAAAAGATTAATCATAAAAAATAGCAGAGATACCTTTTTTGATTTCATGGATTTCTCTTTGATAGATAGATTTATCTTATCTTGACAAGACCCCTCTGATTTCACTTTCCTTAGTTATTGTATGATGTAGCCTTAAGGGATAATGGAACAAACAACAGATACATTTACTGAAACAAAAATAATTTTCAGATTTAAACAGGCACATTTAACAGAACTGACCAGTTGTAATGACACTACAACACTCTAGATCTAGAAAAAAATCTACTTACTGTCCCTGTCAGGCAAACAAAGTGTAAAAAAAAGTCATGGTCTTGGGTGGGAGGACTACCATAGTTGGGTTCATCTACAAGGTGTAATTTTTGCTAACTAGTGTCTCTACTTGTCAGTTTCATGTCTCAATTTTGATGTGTCAGTCTTGTATAGCACTGTCTGCTCTCTCAGTCTCACACTGTGTAACCTTGACACGAAAAATTTCATGTAAATGTGATTCAGTAAAGAAGGAAAGACTGAGGAGGAGTTCCATACTGGGGTATCTTATTCATTTTTCACTAATGAGTACAATTCAATGAGAAGTAAATATAACACATATCAAACCATCTTTAGGTATCATAAAATCATATTTCCATGGAATAAAAGCTTTTCTGGACACAATAATCCATCCATAAGTAGTGAGTCAAGCCTATGAACTCCAAACAGAGGCCATTTTCTTTCTTTGTCAATATTTTCAGTTATGGTAGGATAATATTTGGATCTTTAGACTGCGCAAAGTCTACGGTACTCTGCCTAGCAACACAGCTGTTGGTATGCGATGCCTGAGGGACTTACGTCTGCCCAGATGCGGAGGGAGGGGGCAGGATTAAGTCAGCTGAAAGGAAAAGGTCTGCCACAATCATATTACGTCTTTGAGTCCGAATACGATAACAAAAGTAGACATTTCACAAACATCATTTCTTGCACAGGGGATGGCAGCCATGCACGGGAAACAACATGAAAATTGAACACGCCCAACTTTTTATCTCACCCCTTCAAAATATGCCCTCTCTATAACTATTATGTCCCTTGGTTGGGACCCGACTATGGTACTCTTTCTAAAGACTGATTTTGCAACTGAAAGCAACCTCTGAAAAACAATTACTTTATTTTATCCCCCACATAAACAAAGCCCTAACTGTTTATCTCAACCCTTTTAAAATAAACCCTCTATATTATATATCTTGGTGTGTGCCCGACTATGTGAGTCCTTTCTCTAGGCTAGATCAAGATTTTTCTTAGCCTAAATGTATCCACATTTCTAGATCTGATACGGATCCAAGTACATAAGAGTACTGACTGGTGTTTCAGCCCATTGTCAGGCACACACTATCACCATCTCCATATATACAGTCTTCTGCTGTTAATTGGACACTCCGTCAAGCAAAAAAAAATGTTGGATTAGACAGTTTGTCCAGTTAGCAAGTATATGAATTTTACAGCAGACAGGTTTGCAGGAGCTGAAACTCAGAGAGTGTGAAATTGCGACATCACAATTTAACAAGAGAAAGAGAGATGTAAAGAGGGAGACGGAACAGAAGAGAAAGTGATGAAGACAGGGAAGGAGCGGAAGAGAGAGAGAGACAGACAGACCAAAGCATTCTTTGGTGGTATAGACAGTTTGAAGATACATTATGTCTGTAAAGATAAAAGCATCGACCTTGTGCTGCAAAGCTGGCCTCCGAGATCCGCCGTGTGATTTCTTTTTGTGGGGATTCATCAAGGACGTTGTGATTGTACTATTTTTACCAGCAGATATTGAGGATATTAACACTGGAAAAGCGGTTTGCTCAGCCAGCGCAATGGCGGGCGTGCACTAGCTGAGCTGAATGCAGGGGACATTGCTGCTGCAAGTTGTTTTGCCAGTTCTTGTCTGAAAGTTTGATAATCCATCAGCCGTTGTCCGGTAGATCGTGTTACGTTCTTGTAGACGATGTAGGCATTCAATTAGGCCAACATCAGAAAGTGGGAAAACACCTTTATTCCGCTTATTTGAGGGTGCAGTGTCAAAAACAGTAAAACTGTCTTATCTGGTCAGTCCTGTTAACCCCACCCATGAACTTGTTGTAACCAATAACTGCCTCCAGCCAACAGATTGGGTCACCAGTGATACGATCAACTCTGCTTGTGCCTTTCTTATTTGTCCTATGGATCGCTGATATCCAGTAATTCTGTAATTGTAAGGTGTAGAAATGCAGATCCAGAAAATGACAGCAAAATCAAAAAGTGTACAACTCCACAGACTAATGCGCACTGATAACGGTTCAGCAGTGAAGTGATTGTCAATTTCACAGTAACACTAATAGATTAAAGATGCTTTGACTGTCTCATCCAAGCCACACCAAACTAGGATGATCTCATTCCTTTCAATTTGATTAGAAGATAAGAAGACCAATTACTTATTTGTGCAAACACACATTTTTATTATCAACTGAATCACACAGACTCTCCAAACTGACCATTTCTCTTTTTTATACCCCTCTTGCAAATGGACTCATCCTACTAGGATCATTTCATTATACAATAGGTAGGAACAATAAATGAAAGTTGATTATTATAGCCTACTTCATTCATAGTGCAGCTGTTAGTAGTGTTAGCATCGTTACTACCAGTTACCTGAGATGAAGATGAAGATAATCACACCCCTTCTGAAATAGACTCAACCAATTTCCAGATGCCCATTCGACATAAGCTTATAAGGCTGGAAGTGTCTGTTATCCTGTTTACTGATTGATTAACCAATCAGAAAGCATTGTTTTAGTGAGAGGATAAGCGTAAGACAGTAAGGAGGCAACGAGAAGGAGGAATATTCAACCCTCCCTTGACCGTCCTTCCTTTCAAGCAAATAACGGGCATAGCGCTGAGAGGTTTGTCGAAGGCAAATGTAAATTCCCGGGCATTGCTCCTAACGGTGTGCTGTGGCAAACCAGTATTTATCGGTCATAGCTTTACCAGGGTTAAAATATGTATTGTGACAGCAATTCAAAATGTGACATGAGCTACACTCAAGCGTGTATGGCAAAAGATTTAGGCGCATTGAACATTTTTATAAATATATTGTGGACCATATTATGACAGCCATTTTGTTTATCCTGTTGTTGTGCATAAAAAGTTTATGCACAGACGAATGAAATCATATGTAATAGAAACTAGGTTTAATGACCTTTTGTTTGATGTATTGTTTATCACTGTAACCTTTTTGGGGTTGGAGTCATAATCAGTTCATACTGAATGAATCATTTTGAATCACTCTGTATGTCCGATTAACGGTGATAGACCGTATTTATATATATATATGTATTGTAGATATGGTGACTATTATTATATTTCTATAGAAATATTATTAGAATAGGTTATTTTGTCTTAGCAACTAGTATTGATAGAATTGATCATGTAACCTGACCTTTGCACTTCAATACTATAATCCTGTAGGGCAAATGATTGGAAGCTAGATGCTCCTGACTGACAGGGCGTCTGAGGGTTGTATCAAAGAATAATGAACTGCTCATCAAGCTTGAAGACAAGTCAAACGGTATGTATATTTATCACATTCACCCTTTCGTGGTTGAATTTCGGTCAGCTGAGCGCAAGAGGAAAGTTGCTGTGTTTACATTCATTGGCCAAAATTAGTCACTGCTAAAGGATAGCATCATATATGTGAGCTTGTCTGCTGAGGTTTTAAAAGCAGTTTTTGCTAGAGGATAAAAATCGTATATGATGTTGATGGCCGAGCTAGGTCGGATGTTGTGTTCCTAAGGGAAAGACACTTAACACACATTTTTCCGACTAACCCAGGTGCAAATGGGTAAAAGCTGTAACTTGGGGGTTAAAACCTGTGTCAGACTTGCGTCGTGTTCAGGATGTCATTATAATCACCTGTTTCACTTCACTCTACAGAAACCGGGATACGCTCGTTCTATGAACTGTTATGGGCCTGGAACATTAATTTACTCACTATGTCAAAGTCTTGGCATAAAAGGTTGACGTGCGTGCCATTTTCTGAAGGAGTCATAAATAGCTTTTGATTTTATCACACTCGTACATTTAACAGCTATTCAAATTTGTGTTCACCTCATCAGCCTGTCTCAGCACAACTTAGTTATCTTGCTTTAGTTTAATGACATGGAATAATATTGAAGACCCTTAGGAACAATTTGATTGGATGGGTGCCGACACGGAGGTCGCGGGTTTGATTCTATTGGTGCTCAGAAAAGAAATTCTGTCTATACCTTTGTATTTGTCTCGTCTTTTGTTATAACAAGGCTTTAATATTATTTCATGTTTTCATCATTCATCGCTTTTAACATATCCCTTGCCTCACTGTTTTTTTTTTTCTATTGAGCTTTATAATAAAAAGCTTTAAAATTTGGCTTTGTGTTTATTCAATTTTTGTAATTATCTATGGTACTGTTCTCTAAGTTATCTAGCATAGCAGGACTTTATTTTACCAAGAAATATTTTTACAGACCCGCACTTAATGCCCACCCAATTCTGTCATCTAAAAGAAAACGTGTAAAAGTTTTCAACTCTGACTTTGCTTGTCACTTTATCATTCACATGCTGATTTGAAAGAAGACGGAATCTTCTCTTTTTCACTCATTCCTTTGTTACTGCTTTGAATTCTTCAGGTGAGTTGTTTGCACAGTGTCCGGTAGACTCCTACCCTAGCATAGCCGTTGAGCCTGTCATGGATTCTAGCCGATACTTTGTGATCAGAATAAAGGATGAAGGCGGTAAGTTGTTCAACTTATAATATTGGTATATAAATAAATGTGCTCATGCTGCACATGGGAAGATTTTGATTTGATTTTACCCCACGTTCACAACTAAAGTGATCTCAAGGATTCTGGTAGAATTTTTATTTTTATTTTGCCCAGGTTGTCTTGTAAACAGCTAGCGATCTTTAACGTGCACAGAATGTTGTGATCTGGACACAGTACCTCCTTTTTTTATTGTCTGTATATGATGGGTCTAAGTGGTTAAGCTTTCTGACTTGTTCATGGGCCTAGGTGTCGATCCACCTACCTGGACCAGGAGGTGGGTTTTGCTCTATATAAAAAATTGGGAAACTTTTTCTGCCTGTCACGTAAGAGCCCACAACCTTTTGACTGAGAGGCCAATACCTTGCATTCTGAATCACCAAGTCTCCAGTTGTTAAAGGAAAACTATGACAGAAGTATCAGTAAAAGAACCACTATTTTGTGATTATTTGTCAGCCATCCTATAAATGTGTCTCCTTTTTTACGTCATTATGTTTTTTATTCTTACATGACTTTCCCCTCCGTTTAAGAAAGTTGTAAAATATTTCTTTGGGTATTGTCTTTCTTTTTTTTTATTCTTAAAGAGGAGGGGTAAAGGGGACGGGACTTCTGTCATTAATTATTAATTCTTTTCACTTTTCTTCTTTCTCTTTTTCAACCATACAGGAAGGAGTGCTTTCATTGGCATAGGATTTTATGACAGAGCGGATTCTTTTCGACCTAAACGTCTCACTTCAAGATCATTTTAAGTATGTCTATAAACTTAAATGGAAGTGAAAATGTACGAGTGTCACTCTATGTCATAGATATTTCCTCCAGACAGCAGTATATGTAAAATGTGAGCCCTGCATAAGGTCCTTCATTGTTGATAAACGAAACAGTTACATTCTGTAAATTCATGTTACCCTTTTAAGCTCTCATGATTCGAATGAAATTGGATAATAAAATTCCTCTCAGAGGCTAACCTTTGGTTCAGTTTTTGAGGGAAATTTAGATTGAAAATTGTAATGCACACATGTGATATTTGCTCTTTGTAAGATTGTGAAACCGTACTGACATATATTTTCTTTCAATTCAATTCAATTCAAATAAAAATGTTACTCATCTGGAAGGGCTATTATTTATCTGGTATTGGGTGAATATTGAAGAAAATTACAGGCACATTTGATTCTGTTGATATGAACTAACAGAATTTATTCTTTTTAATTTAATCAATGGTCTAATGACTCACAATTGATTCAAATTAAATCCAGGAGAGACATTTTGTAATAAAAAAATTTCTCTTGCCTTTCTTCTATACGTTTAATCTTAATGTTCTTTTATTTTCTTTGAGACACAAGAAACATGATGCATCGACTATTATGTTATCAACATTTAAGGTAGATAGAGCAATAAGGGAAATTGTGCCTCTTGCATGAATTGGCATGATGATGATTATTTGTAGCAGAATTAACAACATTGTTTTAGTTATTATGTGTCTTAGTTATTATAATTATTGAGAAAATGTGGAGGTTGGTCTTATGAATGATACTATGACTGGTGGTGGTATAGGAAAATGGTCTTGCTCCATACACAGCCAATTGACTGATGTACATTACATTTTAACAACTTACTCACGCTGTCTGACTGACGTATGCATTCAAATATTATTTCCATTTCATCCATTAACCCCCACATTGCCACCTACTTTACACCGCAAGTCTTTGCCACTGCCACGCATTTTGGCTGAAATCCTTAGAAGTGACTCATATCAGGGGGGGGGGGAAATTATCATTTCTAACCAATAGATATTCAATTAAAACTTTCAGTAGATATTCAATTAAAACTTTCAGTAGATATTCAATTAAAACTTTCAGTAGATATTCAATTAAAACTTTCAAACATATTCAATTAAAACTTTCAGTAGATATTCAATTAAAACTTTAATAGATATTCAATTAAAACTTTCACTAGATATTCAATTAAAACTTTCAGTAGATATTCAAAAAATAATATTCAATTAAAACTTTCAGGATATCTAATGATATAGTGTGTGCTACAAGAATAACTTTCAAGGTTTTGACAATTTCTTGAATTTTTTTATGTTTTTTGGTCATATCCCGGTGAAAATTACAGTTTATGGTCACAAAATACACCATTTGATATTGTGAAGCATATTAATGGGCTAATTATCATTTGTGGGTTGTATTGTAGTGTGAGGAAGACAGAGAAAAGGGAAAAATTGGACAATAATGTGGAAAAAATACAATTATTCAGTCTATTACGATGGACAGGAAACTACTCTACATAACAATTTACTTCGTTTTTATTTTATATTCAGCCTTTTTAGTGGAGCTTCAAGTTTTTAAATATAGGAATGACAGCCGGAAATTTCGACTATAGTCGAACCGGCAACTGGTTAAGAGAAGTCCTTTGCATCAAGTCACTTATTATTTACAATGTTAATTTGCTTGGTCTCATATTTTTACACTGCTTTTTTGTGTCATTTATTCCCTGAAAGATGGCTAAAGCAGGAAGCAGAGGAAGCAAAGAGTGCCAAGACACTGGATGCTGGACCAAAGTTGGATTTGGGATTCAAAGAAGGACAAACCATCACACTTAACTTAGGCGTAAGACTCCATTTGATCTGGAAATGGAAATAATTCACCTTTCCTATTACTAGTAGTGTGTATCAATCTTTTGTCTTTTTCGGTTTTTTTCTGTCTTGAAGAAAAGTGATACTAACATTATCTCTGCAACCTGTTGGAGTTTTTTGTTTTTTTTTCACCATGTTCTTATGTAAAAGTGTTTCAAATCCATCCTATTTTGTATTTTTGTTTGCAAAAGAAGGAAATAAACAAATTGTCAGTTTTGAGACATCATATTGTAGCAATAATTTATCGTCGGCTTGCTACTTGAGAAAATAGAAAGTGTACCATCCGTATTTGTACTTTTTCTTTAGCACTGATTTCATAGACTGCTTTTTGAGATTTTTGCGTCTAAAATGACCTTCCTTTCAATCTTTTATTAGAAATGAAGAAAGGCGTTAAAACAAAGGGAAAAGAGTCTTCTTTTTTTTAAGTTCACATGAAATTTTCTTCTAGTTAGATTTTCATTCTTAAAGTATCAAAATGTTCACAATGAAACACAGAATATAATTTTACGGAATTGAAAATCATTCATTACCCAAGAAAGAGGGTTGAAAAAAGTTTTGTATTTCCACAAGTTTTACTTAAATGGTTTTGAATAGATCTTTTCATTGGGGAAAGGAAGAGTCCTCTCAGTGCAATAAGAAATTAAATTTTCTTAAAAGTACAGAAATGGACTCTCCCTTTAGTCCCCTGCGCTGTTTACTCTGGTTTTTATGTTTGTATCAATGGTGCTTTACTTTTATTTATTGAACACTGTTTGATTGACTAACTCAATTAATCTGTACAGTTGGGTATCCCATCCATGGGATAAATGCCACAGTAGCAATTGAACTAGATAGAGGCATAAAGATTTTTAAATACAATTGAATGTTATATCACTTAATAATTGATAAACAAACTTTAAAATTCAATATTATACATATCAACCACAGTTGTACTCAGTAACTGAGTTAATCATTCAGAAGGAAGAAGAAGAGGTTGAGTTTGTGTATGTTTGAAGGACAGCCTCACCTGTTACAGCTTAGAAAAAAACAAAGATTTTTGGGGGGGATTCTTTTTCAGTTAAGATTTTGTTTTATTTGTTTTTTCCTTGCTTATCTTTTTTTTTGGTACTTTTCATTTCAGACAAAAAAGGGAGATGCCAGGCCTAGAAATAAACCAGCCTCAAGCGGGACTGGGATTTCCCCCCTGCCCCCACCTCCTGGTGGAATCAAGCTGCCCCCCACCCACATCTTCCCTACCAAAAGTCGTAAGCTGCATTTTGTTTTCCTTCATCGTTCCAAATAATGGGCTGGGCTGTTTGCTTTGTTCAACAACACAATTGCTTATTGATGGGTTTGTTAGGATTTGTTGTTTTTAATTTGTGGGGGGGTGCTATTGGTGTTTTTTGTTTACTCTGTAATGCATGAGTAATCACCATTGCCGCCCGAGCCTTCCCCCTACCCCAATATCGTGGACGAAATTTGTCATAAATTTTCAGGAGATGCATAAAAGACCAAATAAATCAATGGATAGGGCTGAAATTTTTGTAAACACTGTACGTAATGCTTTTTGGCTAACAATTTAATACCTCTTTGTGTACATGATGGACTTGCATGGCTAGAGTTGAACTTTTTGAAAGATCTGAACAAGTAAGTCTGTTCCTTGACGAGGTTAGAGTTTCACATGTCATACAGACTTACATGTTTAGACAGTTTCACTGATAATATGGTAGTGTGTGCTTTGTAAGGAAGAGGAAAGAGGAAGCATCAAGGTAATAAATATTTTTTTTAAAACCCAGTCATTTCCTCTAACATCGACCTTGACAATCTGTTAGGAACTTTCAATTGTGATTTGATTTTACCCACATCCCACAACTAAGGTGATCTCATGGTTTTTGGTAGGATTGTTAATTTTGCCTGGATGGCCCTTGAACTCCCAAGGCATTTCTAATGTGTACAGAGTGTTGGGATATGCACACAGGACCCCCTTTTTTTATTGTCTGTCTTTGATGGGGCTACCTGGACTGGGGGTGGTTTACTTTTTTTTGTAAACTGAATTTTTTTCAACCCTTCAGGAACAAGTGACCTTTAGTGAGGGGGTCGACACCTTGCCTCTGAACCCAAGTCCCTCTTGATTCCAATTAGGAGAAGTTCTATCTTTGGCAGTTCTAGGACCGCTGACGGTTTCAGCTATTGCTGCCAGGTTGTCCGGGGTTCTCAGTTTCAATTTACCTTCCACTACGTTTCTTTTGCACTCCCACCACTGTTATTACACACGCACTTTTACTTCACCCACCCCCTCTTGTTATAACGTTATCCTGAATCGCTCTCCCCTCATCACTCGCTGCCCTGTCATAATATTATTATGCGGGGATGGGGAGGTGAGGATCGCGTGTCATTCATCAACGCCTTGGACGATTCCATTATCTCCATTAAGTGGGGTAAATTTCTTAAATTACACCCCCACCCGCCAACCCACCCAGCATACACAGCCACACACATGACATGATCAATGCTTGAGTTAAAGCACACGCACACATCACTTTCCCTCTCTCTCTCTCTCTCTCTCTCTCTCTCTCTCTCTCTCTCTCTCTCTCTCTCTCTCTCTCTCTCTCTCTCTCTCTCTCTCTCTCTCTCTCTCTTCTTGTTCCTTGGAACAAGCCTGACAGTCGGCTCCCAGACAGTTGCTCACAGTTGGCAGTTCTCACAGTTCGCGGTTCTTAGTTACCAGGGGTTCTCACAGTTGCGGTTCTCACAGTTCACGGTTCGAAAACAGAACCGGAACCGGAATCGGAACCGATTCTCGCTCTCAGTTCCAAAGAACCGTAGAATCCTCCAGACTTGAGGGCGAATATTTTTGCTTTTTATTTTATTTCATTTGCATGTATCATAAGATTTCAGCTATTTTTGGGCAGTTTGCTGATAACTTCTACTTCTTTCCTTTTGCACTGTCACAGTCGCTTGTCTTTCATCTTGCTATTTTTAATTCATCCTGAAATCACTGCATATGATGGACGGGTTATATTTCAGTTAAACAAATTAAGCAGCCAGTTAAAATAATTATGCTTCTTGTTCTTTGGAATCGACCCATCCACCAGAGTCCTCCAAGCCTGTAACTCAAAACGCTGACTTGTTACCAGGGGTGGATCCATTGCCTCGGCCCGCCAGCCAGGGCAACAGCTCAGCCAGTCAGAATCCTCCAGACTTGTGGGGCGATTTCACCGCTGCCGGAGGGTGAATATTTCATTTGCTTTTATTTAATTTTGTTTGTGAAAGGCAGTAATTACACTTAGTTTAATGTTGTCTGCAATACTCCCTGTTTTATAACACTTGGTTTTATGTTGTCTGTTTTACAACACTTAATGTTGCCTACTCCCTGTTTTACAACACTTACTTTAATGTTGTCTGCAATACTCCCTGTTTTACAACACTTAGTTTAATGTTGTCTGCAATACTCCCTGTTTTACAACACTTACTTTAATGTTGTCTGCAATACTCCCTGTTTTACAACACTTACTTTAATGTTGTCTGCAATACTCCCTGTTTTACAACACTTACTTTTATGTTGCCTGCAATACTCCCTGTTTTACAACACTTAGTTTTATGTTGCCTGCAATACTCCCTGTTTTACAACACTTAGTTTAATGTTGTCTGCAATACTCCCTGTTTTACAACACTTAGTTTAATGTTGTACTCCTGTTTTACAACACTTACTTTAATGTTGTCTGCAATACTCCCTGTTTTACAACACTTAGTTTAATGTTGTCTGCAATACTCCCTGTTTTACAACATGTTGCCTGCAATACTCCCTGTTTTACAACACTTAGTTTTATGTTGCCTGCAATACTCCCTGTTTTACAACACTTAGTTTAATGTTGTCTGCAATACTCCTGTTTTACAACACTTACTTTAATGTTGTCTGCAATACTCCTGTTTTACAACACTTACTTTAATGTTGTCTGCAATACTCCCTGTTTTACAACACTTAGTTTTATGTTGCCTGCAATACTCCTGTTTTACAACACTTAGTTTTATGGTCGTCTGCAATACGCCCAGTTTTACAACACTTAGTTTAATGTCGTCTGCAATACTCCCTGTTTTACAACACTTAGTTTAATGTCGTCTGCAATACACACTGTTTTACAACACTTGGTTTTATGTCGTCTGCAATACGCCTCTTTTTGCAACACTCAGTTTTATACGATCATAGTTTTCTAGATCAAAATTAGTCCATTAAATTGAGATTTAAATATCGTATATATTGAGACATTTCAGATCCTGAGTTGGAATCAGGTTCTACTTTTTAGAAGTGGGATCCAAGTCATCATCTAACTACCACTAGTCATTTGTGGTAGATAATCATTTCTTTACTATTCCTGTAGGTGTTTGAATTTCTCGAGCTGTAGTTTGTTTATATGTTATGCATAAATTGTATTCACTTCCAGATATTTAATTGCATTTTCTGTTAGATCTATAATAGTATCTGTTTTTATCTGTTTCAGTGCGCCAGCCCCCGCGTCCTCAGAGAGCAACAACGGAAATTGGATACAGTTTTGACGCAATTAATGCTCATGTTTAGGCCTGTGAGAAAAAAAAAAAAAAAAAAGGGTGAAGAAAAACAGACGATGATTAAAGAGGAAATCACCATATTTGTTTTCATTTTCATATTGTTTCTGATTAGTGCAATCTGTTATCTCATTCGACCTATAAAAAAAATGTTTGCACAGACAGTTGTATTATATCTATGTAAATATATTGATTTCGTTGAATGGGGAAGATGAGCGTCGAGACAGAGTTGCAATGAAGTCCATTGTTCTTGTTATTTAAGGTATTGAAGTGTATTTATGCATGTTATTTTATCTTTGAATTACTGTTGTTGATGTTTTACTGTACCAGTAGAAAGATTGTTATTTAAATTATACTGTAATTATTATTGCCATAAGGATATTTGGAACAACATAGTGAATGTGGAATGCTTGAAAATATTTATGAAAATTGCTGTAAGACTATAAGACCCTGCTGCTAGTGAAGACTAATCACAGGAGAAATCATGCTGTCACTTTCAATATAGTCTCAGTTTTAGTCCTTTTTGCGCAAATTCCGTAAAACAAAAATATCTGTCACCAAATGACAATTCAAGGCACAATATTGTTGCTATGTTTAAACAAATCTTTGTGTAGAATTGGAAATGACTTGAGTATTATAGTTATCTACACTTTTGTGAGCCTGTGATACTTTTGATGCGTCCTGACATGTGGCACCAATTTCACATAGGCTTGAAATACCTTACTGAAAGACTTTATTGGAGACCTTGATCTACCACTCACAGAATTTTTTTGTTCCTGATTTTAAACAAGCGTTTTCTCTTCACTTGAAAACTAAATTGAGATAAAATAGGAGAAAGGCTTAAAATGTAGAATAGAAATATTTGAAAATCCGATTGTGTCATGACATTCCAAGACTAAGTTGCTAAACTTCTACTTTTAAAAATTATTTTTTATTATTTATTTGTTTCATTTTGTTCATGAATTTATTTATTTATATGAATAGTTGTGTTGTTACGTATTGATAATTTCCTTTTAGAACTTTTAAAACGTCGAGATGCACTTTTTTACAGGGCTCCTACAAATGTAGCTCAATGTCATTTTAATTATTGTTTAATTGTTTACTGCTGAAGAATCATTATTTTTCTCTCCTCGCCTCTCTCTCTCTCTCTTTATATTGTGCTAGAAATATATTTATTTAACAAAAGCATGAATTTGCATTTTGCGTGTGAATTACACAGACTGAAATACAATCATGAGCTTCTTTTGTTAGATAAAAGAATTGATTTTGGGAAAGGTATGGAAGGGACATAAAACCCTTTGCTTGGGGGGGGGGGTCCAGACAACGAGAAATGTTTTGTTCTAACTATTGTTATGAGGTTTTAACTTTTTTTAAGACATTTTTTATCTGATTTGGGTTTTTTGGTTTTTTAAATCATTCTCCTGCTGCTTTATTTTTCCATTGCTTACTGTAATGCCATTCTTTCTTGATTAACATTATGCCTTTTAAATAGCAAGTGGTGTCATAGGCAGAGTGATTAGGCTGCCGGACCGGGGATCATGAGGTCCAGGGTTCGAATCCTAGCAAAGCTAGGTCCGATATTGTGTACCTTGGGACAGACACTTTACACGTATTTTCCCATTCAACCCAAATGGATACAAGCACTGGTTTGGGAGTAAAAATTGCGCTAGACAAGTGTCTTGTCCTGGAGTTGATTATTATCACCTGTTCCACTTCACGCCATTGAAACCGGTAAGTCGGCTCTATACTGAAGAAACTTTTTTTTTTTTTGTCCCCATTGCAGATTGTAATGCCATTCTTTCTTCATTATTAGCATTATGCCTTTTAAGTAGCAGATTGTAATGCCATTCTTTCTTCATTAGCATTATGCCTTTTAAGTAGCAGATTGTAATGCCATTCTTTCTTCATTATTAGCATTATGCCTTTTAAGTAGCCATGTTTAATCATGACTTTTGTTGTTTTAAATACTTTGTTGATGAATCGGATGACAGAAAGTGATAAAATCTTCTTAAAGCAGGATTGATCCATTGTCCATTGACGTGTGTGTGTCTGACTGACAAAGCTTTATTTATCTATCACATTGTATTTATGTGATTTTACTGGATGTAAATGTGTATATCCTTTTGGTGTAAACTCATGTAATTGTGATACATTTAATTGGATGAGTAGTAAATAATCTTGCTCAATGTTAGATACTATAGTTGTGACATTAAGAAATGTTAAATACTGAAAAGTATGACTTAGCATTATAGTTATTATAATGTGTGTATGTGTGTGTGATAGGTTATTTGTGCAAAGTTGGTACACATACAATTTGTTTTATATTTTACAGAAAAAAGAGTTAAGCACCAAATAGAACGCTGTATTCTTAGGCTAGTCTTTAGTTAACTTCTTTTTTTTTTTTTTTTTTTTGTATGACACTGACACATACATATTTTTTGTCTTCTACTTTTTGTCGTTTTAGAATAATAGGAAGATTATTGCTGTGTCTCTATAAATATTCTGGGGATCAAGTGATAAACAGTCATGCTTGAGATTATGAGGTCATGGGTTCAAATCCTACCTTTGCAGAGCCTGACATGAGGCTCTTATTAAATATTCTATATACTCGACACATTTTCTCACACCCCTACTCACATGGAAACGGATGGCGGCTATAATAGCTTGGCGATATTCAATGGTGGGTGCTGCTGGTAGGTCATATTTCTTTCACTTTCACTCGTCCACTTTTGTTTCATCTTCCTGATTCCTCTCAATTCTCCCCGAGATCACCGATGATGGGGGACAGGGTAGATTGCAATGAAATAATGATATATATCTAATGCCTGTCGGGAGGGTTCTGTCCAGTAGGTGATTTTGTATGGTGTGTTCTGTCTAACAACTGACTAACACTGTGGAAACTGATAACGTAGCTGCCAACCAGTACTTAAAAAACGTATGTTGTACGTTCTTTTGGACTTTGAGTTGGCAGGTCCGTATTTACCTTGAAAAGTATGTTTATGAGTGTGAGTGTTAACTAATTTAACCCCAAAAAAACACCCTACATTGACAGCAGAGCAGAGACTCTGAAAGATTGGGGTGAAAATACGAAGATATTATTCTGTTTCCAAAACTACCGTCGCACTTCGCCAGAAAGGCAAATTTACCATAAGGGGGTTAATTGAAGTTACATTATCAATGTTTTCTGGAATATTACGGGCCATCGCCGTGCAATTTACAAGGTAAATTTGTGCAATCAGAGTCTGGTTTTGGATTTTGAAAGGTTAGCATCTGTGGGATAAGCTGTGTTTCTCCAAGGATGGCTTGGCCTTGGAAGAACTCATGCATATTTAAATTTTGAATTTACCCATTGCATGTCATGGGTTAATTTTTTTTCTTTTGGCTGGGTGGGATAACAGGGTCATATCTACTAAATTGATGTTTGAATCTTTTTCTATGTATTTGCCAATCCCCTGTAGGAAGTTGCTGAAAATTTAAAAAAAAGGATTTCCATGTAAAGCTCATTGATAAAAATCAAGCAGCCTCCTAGTTGTAATTTGTTTGTTGTTTCACGTCTCTTTGTCATTTATTTTAAATGTTTGGCCATTCTCTTGTAATATCGGCAGTGTATCTCAGTCAGTCATATTAGTGTTTCAAGCAGCCTCCTAGTTGTAATTTGTTTGTTGTTTCACGTCTCTTTGTCATTTAGTTTAAATGTTTGGCCATTCTCTTGTAATAATATCGGCAGTGTATCTCAGTCAGTCATATTAGTGTTGTTTACTAAACATATAAGTACAGCTTGAGCCAGCACAACTGTTACCTCCTTGCACTTACATTATTGAGAGGAACAAATACCCACATACGATATCTCACATGTACATACATGAAGATGAAGAGCAACAAATCACCACATATATTACCTTGTACGTACACATACATTAAAATTAAGAGCAACAAATATCCACATACAATATCTTGTACGGAAATACATTAAGATTAAGAGGGACAAATATCCACACACATGAAATGAAGAGCAACAAATCACCACATATATTACCTTGGAAATACATTTTAAAATTAAGAGCAACAAATATCCACTTACAATATCTTGTACGGAAATACATTAAGATTAAGAGCAACAAATATCCACTTACAATATCTTGCACGGAAATAAATTAAGATTAAGAGGGACAAATATCCACTTACAATATCTTGTACAGATATACATTTAGATTAAGAGCAACAAATATCCACATACAATATCTTGTACGGATATACATTAAGATTAAGAGCAACAAATATCCACATACAATATCTTGTACGGATATACATAAGATTAAGATTAAGAGCAACAAATATCCACATACAATATCTTGTACGGATATATATTAAGATTAAGAGCAACAAATATCCACATACAATATCTTGTACGGATATACATTAAGATTAAGAGCAACAAATATTCACTTACAATATCTTGTACATACATACATTTAGATTAAGAGCAACAAATATCCACTTACAATATCTTGTACCCTAGGTAGATAGTAGGGCTGCCACCTTGAGGCCTCTTACCAGGTCTTGTTATTTTCTGTCAGGGTTAACTCCCTTGGCCTTTAATTATTCAAGACTAGCGTGCAAGGCAGCAGGTTGTTATTTCTTATCAGGGTTAACTCCTTAGCCTTTAGTCATTCAAGACTAGCCTGCAGGGCAGCAGGTTGTTATTGTCTGCCAGGGTTAACTCCCTTAGCCTTAAGTCATTCAAGACAACGCCTGCAAGGCAGCAGGTTATTTTCTATCAGGATTAACTCCCTTAGCCTTTTGTCAGTCAAAATCGGCCTGCAAGGCAGCAGGTTGTTTTCTTTCAGGGTTAACTCCCTTAGCCTTTGGTCAGCCAAGACCTGCCTGCAAGGCAGCAGGAGACTCGTAGAGGCGGGATCATCTACCCGCCGTACACTGCCCGGACAAAACAATGTTATGAGTGATAAGTCGTAGAAAAGGATTTTAAATCACATAGAAATAATATGTGTTTCTATTCATGGACCGTATAATCAATTGTTAACATACGAAGGACAAAACCTTAATTGAAAGAGGGGGGGGGGGGGGGGCAATATCAAAACAAAACACCACTATCATCAAATCAGATTGGAGTAGTTATCAATATAAAAATATAAATAAGCAGTATAGTGCTACCTATCATAACCATACCCATGTTAATAGTATACTTTTTACTTATTTGTATGTCGATTGGTTTGCTGAAAGGAAAAGACAGGAAACATGGGGGGGGAGGGGGTGTGTCATTTTGATTTCAAACACCCCGCATAAAGCTCACGTAAACAAATATTCGGATTACATGACACACTACTAGCCGTGATTCGATGGTTGGAATTTTATTAATCCAAGGACCAAACAATCTGATAATGATATGTCCAAATGCAATCTTATCAAATGTCGCACACACGTATGAGTCGACATTGTTTCACGGAGAGATAAATCGGAAAATAAATAAAAACTCCATCCTGTACTTGTAGGCTGGTATCTTTGAGATCCCCAAAACAATGTCTGCCTGCCTGTCTGTCTGCTTGCCTGTCTCTCTCTCTCTCTCCCTCCCTCCCTCCCTCCCTCTCTCTCTCTCCTCTCCCTCCCTCCCTCCCCCTCTCTCTCCCTCCCTCCCCCTCTCTCTCTCTCTCCCCTCCCTCCCTCTCTCTCCCTCCCTCTCTCTCTCCCCCTCCTCTCTCTCCCCCTCCCTCCCCCTCTCTCTCTCTCCTCCCCCCTCTCTCTCTCTCCCTCCCTCCCTCCCCCTCTCTCTCTCTCTCCCTCCCTCCCCCTTCTCTCTCTCTCTCTCCCTCCCTCCCCCCCCCTCTCTCTCTCTCTCTCTCACAAAATTTTCTGGTGTGGACGTATTTTTGTTGTCTTTTTTTTCACCACACAGGCCGAACATGTCCTGCAACATGTACTTTTCTTGAATAGCGGTCCACACTTGATCACGAACGCATTGAATGAGCGTTTGACCTCCTGTTCAAAGAATGATCAATTGTGGACTAAGCCCTATTTTCTCTTTAATTTTATGACAACGCAAACATTGGTTATAAAAACGCATAGCTTTTTTTTTTTTATAACAGCTAAGATTAGATTAATTAGAAGGTAAAATTCGAGGCATGTCTCTCTGTCTCATGAAATAAAAACAGATTGACTCCCTTGTCGTTGGCCCAAGACAGGTAGACTATGTACTATTACTCCTCAGTCCTATGGACTGAAACAGTTTTCATGGGAGTTGGAAGTGTCATTGAACCAAGTAAGGTGCAGGCTGAGGCGCCGGTAGATCAGTCGGTGAAGCATCTGACAATCACCCAAGAGGCTCGAGTTCGATTCCCAGTACCGTGTTGGGGGTTACATGTTTCTGACCCTCCTGTCGACCAACCAGCGTCTAAGTCTAAGGGTCTGTCTACTAAGTATTTTCCCACATTCACAACCAAAATGATTTCAGGCTCTTTGGTAGGATGTATTGATTTTGCCCAGACTGTCTTGTTACATATGTATAGTAATAGTAGTAATGTTGTTACTATTGTTAGACTCTCTGTCTGTAGCTCCCATCGAGCTACCTTCTACAAAACGACCAAGGGATATTTAATTTTAATATGTACAGAATGGTGCGATCTGCATACGAGGCATCCTTTTGATCGTCCGTGTCTCCGATGGGACCAGGTGTCGATCCACCTACCTGGATCAGGGGTTGGGTTTTACGAAATAAAAATTCTTGAGAAAATTGTTCAACCTGTCGGGCACGATGGGCACGATCATATGACCTTTTGGTTGAGAGGTCATGACCTTGTCGCTGGACTACCGCCTCCCCCTGTAAGTGTTGGAGGAGAGTGAGCGCTGTGACTGTGTGAACAAATATTGACATAGGGGTTGGATTGGTTCTAAAACTGATTTGTGTAATCATCCTAATTGTGTGGACGCCTATGTTTCATATTTATACATGTATTTGAGGTGTTGTGGCGAAAACATACTGTTGTGAATGTGAAGTTTGTAATCACACGACCACACTAGTTCGAAACCCATGACTGGCCCAGATTTTCACTCTCACAACATTAGCTCTCTCTTAGTCCTAGGAAATGTTTTTCACCCTTCTTTTCTCACTTGACTCAGGTGTAAATATATAGATTACTGATAGAGAAAGATCTTGTCAGAGTCAGAGTGTTTTAGTACGAAACGCCTCACACTGTCACTGTCAGTGTCACACTGTCACAGTGTCACACTGTCACACTGTCACAGGCCATTGAACTGTATGCTGCTCCCCAGGGAGTTCAGAAGGACCTTGAATGAAATGGCCTGTTGGGAGATGAACGGTGGACAGTTGGTGAGCCTTCACCAATTCATTTTTATTTTTTATATAATAGTATTAATAGACATAATTTGTTTAGGTGAACTAAAATAAGCAGACAAGAAAAACAAAAACAAAATAGAAATAAACATAAACATCAGAATGTAACAACAATTTAGCAAATGTGGAGTAATTTTTATTATTCAAAAATCAATTCATGGATTGACTAGTGGGGAATTTAAGTAAATAAAAATATATATTGGGATCTTCAAAGATGAATCTGGAGTAGATAATACAGAAGTCAGGGTATAAATAAATAATTAAAGAACAGATTTGGATTTCTTTCTTTCAATTTAAAAGATAATTTATGAATAAAATTCACACAAAAGTTACAAGAATATTTGATAAAAATATAAACAAAATGTGGAGTGCTACTTAAAGAAGAAAATTTGTTTGTGTGCTGTGCTTCATATTGAAATAAATGGAAAACAAAAATATGCAGATGAAAAAATGAAACTATTCTAAAAAAATGTTACTTTATGATTTTATTACATGTGTGATCATTCACATATTACAGCGGAACCTCTCTGATCGGGAAATCTCGGTGGATCATAAAATTGTCCCGAATAGCAGAGTTTCGTGATTACCCGGGCAACTTGGGATTTTAGTTTTTCCCTCAACCATTTGAGGTACTTGAGCCATTCTGTCATGACATGGCAATTTTTAAAGTTAAATCATTTCTCTTCTTGCTAGTCATCTTGAAATGATATTGAAAAGGAAGGATGATGTCTAATGGAACCGTATTCAAAAGTGCCGATAACAAAATGAGTGGTAAAATACAGAAATAAACAAACAATTCATTGTAGCCACGGGACTAGGTGATGAAAACAAAGATGGCATCTATCTGTGGTGTTACTCACAGTTGAGTTTCATTGGACGGTAGACAGATAAGTTATCAAGAATGAAAGCAGGAATCGTTAAATCTCCTCGCGTGTCCACCCTTGCGATTGACAAGTTAGACTGGCAATGAAAGTGCAGGAGTCTGCTTTCTTAGCACCGCCCCCATGTCACATCTGCATAATGGATGTCAGGTGCGACTGGCTTATGGCCATCATGAGCTGGAAATTACATCGTTTTAATAAAAATGTAATGCATAACGGGCCTAAAACTAACGCAGGTGAAATAAATAATTGTCTGACTAGGAAACCAAATTTGGATAACGAGTGAGTGTTACAATAAATAATTATGGGAATAACGGTGTCGATACTTAATGCAAGTCCGCGGAAAGTTGTTCCAATTGGTTTAAAGAGGTAAAATATACAGAAAAAATTCCCTCAATGGAATTTCTTCCCGATTGGTCAGATTTCCAAATTAGCCAGGTTCCTAATTAGAGAAGTTCCACGGCATTGTAAAATAATTTAAAAGAGACGATAATGAAACAAAATAAAAAAATTTTAATGCAAAACATTTTGACTCTAAATATACATGAACAATTTCTTGAATTGGTCAGACTTTGCATAATAATAAATATATATGTATATTTGAAGTTTACATTGTGACACATACAAAAATAGGTTCAGAAACAATGTTTTAAAACCAATGGAGCAAATGTATTTTCTGAGAAAATACAATACAAAATTTTTGACTAAAAACAAAAAAAGAGTTCTTAAAAAAAAAAGAATATGTTATATGAGATCCTATCCAGACAGGATCACTAATATATGACTAGCAAAAGATAATAGACAGATGCATGGTCCACTTATTGTTTCCGTTAAGAAAAGATAAGAGAAACGACCAGGATAAAGCACTAAAAATGTTCAAATTTCATCTGCCAATTTCGTGCTACAAGTTTAGCAAGGGAACTGAGAAAACATGTTACAATAGAAATTTCTTTTTTAAGCATTTTTTTCTGACCGTCGGTTAGATTGGCATTAAATATCAAATAAAATCAAATTGAAAGAAAACTAATTGAGACAGGTAATGGCATGTGGAGATGCTCTCTCATTGTAGTAATTGTCTTTCTGTACATTTAACTTCTATGGCAGTGCCAGTAATTATCATATATACGACATACATGTCTGTAAAGATCTGTTTAAAAATAGTAAACCTTGCAATACATGTAAAAACACAACATACATAAGTACATTCACTTTGTTTACAGTATACGAATTATTATAAAGCAAAATTAATTTTTCACAGATCTAAAGAACATAAAACTATTGAGATAGTCCTTTTGATTCAGTAGGAATTCATTGCTACATTGTAGTCACATCTTTGGCAAAGCGTTTCATCCATTTTTTCCATGTTCAGAAAAGTCATACTGTTTACCAGGAATGGAAATCTCCAAAACAGTAAGATAACATAATCTGTTACATAAATGAAAAAAGAGTGTGCAAATAAAGACAAAGCAAGAAAATGAATCATAGTCACAGATGAGACATTAAAGAACAATATTAAAAAACGAAGAATTTTCTTTGGTCTTTACATACATGACTGTTTCTTATTAAATACAGAACACTTCTAATACAATATGTATGAAATGGACAGGATTACGACTAAGTATCTTCTTCCAATTAAACAAGCATTTTACTCTAGTGACCGCAGTTCTATACTGTTTTTGTAAAGTAAAATAATTACAATGTATAATTATATTATAATAAAGCAACCAGAGTACATCCAAGATAAGCACAATAAGCATTCTTCCCTATAATGATATCACAGTAAAGAATGAGATAATGAATGAAGCACGTTTTACTGCAATACTTAATTCATTGAAATAAAATAATCATGCCAATCTTATTGACTCCACTTTGAGACTTTCATTCGATTTACCCACATCCACAATTACGGTGATCTTGGGTCACTCTGAAAACAATAACATGTGTAATGATATTACATAACACACACTTTATCTCTATATCATAACCCTTCACTATGAATGATACTGAAATCGAGAAAGCACAAATCTGTAATTATGGATCACTTTAGCTCAAAGACGTCAATAAGAAAACATATGTCAGGTTTCAACAACTAGATATGTTCATTTCTCTATCTAATAACGTAAACTGTTAAGCTATGAAATATAATTTTTAGCTAAGATAAAAGAAAGTAATAAATGCTGGAAGTTTTAATCAATAAACAAACTCTACAATACAGTGTCATAAATAAAATTTCAAACATCATACTGATAACGGATGAAAGACCTTGGGCGTGAAAAAGATTAGATTATGAAATGGCTTGCTGTTCTCATACTTATGTTACTTAATGCCAATGACAAATTTAGCTCTTAGTCCTACTTACAGTTCTTTCTATAAAACAAATCAACAACAACAAAAACCACCAACAGCCCAATGCCTAGCAATAACCTGGGAGTGGGGTTTGAGGGGGGAGGGGAGGAGATAAAATAGATAGAAAACAGAAAGATCTTTCAATATTACTTTACAGATATTTCTTCGCCACACCTTTATTTCTGCCATTCTTCACTTGTTTTCAACATACTGAGAGCTGATAAACATTATCTTCATGGCTGGCTGGTTTGAATCAAGCTACATTACTTCTGGTAATGCTAGTCAGGTCAAAACAAGAAATTCTAGAAACAAAAAAAACAAAAAATTGTTAAAGGAATCAACTATGAATGGAGAATACATGTGGAGAGAAATTAAATCAATGTTGAACGAAAAATAAAGAACTATCTGGCATTGAATAAAGACTGTCATTATCTTAATAATTGTGCATCAATACTGACACCAGCATAAACTATATTAAATATTAAGACAAAAGCCAGACACGCATACAAAAAGGAGAAAAGCAGACACAAAATCAGACAGGCGGACTTACGTAAGAACGTTATTCAAGTCACACGTGGAGAAGTAAAGAAAAAAAGTGTCTTGTGGAATTAATATCATTTGGTCATATATGCCAGGGAAAAATATTGTCTGTACTCAGATATGTGTTTTCCCTTCCAAGGATTGTAAAGAAATGTACGGTAAAAAAATAAGACAAAAAAAATTCTTTAGTGAAGATTTGAGAAGATCTTTAGACTTTATGAAGACATAAAAAAAAAAAAAATTGTAAATCTCACAAAGTAAATTCCTCCCACTTGGCTTCAGGCGTCGACGTCTATCAATAAACTTGAGCGTGAAAATTAAAAGCTAAGGAATTCATATTTACAACCCCTTAGACTATATGGATAAGACAAACAGATGGAAAACACACAGAAGATATCCACACACGCACCAGACTGGGTTGAAAGTTATATATCTAACACTAGCATTACAAACATTCGTCACTGGATTTGCTTTGATTTACCCACATCCACACGGCTAAGGTGATTTCGGGATTTTCAGTTTTGCTTTGTAACCTGCCAAGGGATCTTTAACGTGCATACAGTGCGGTGATTTGTACGCAGGACCTCCTTTTTTATTTATCATCCGTCTCCGACAGGACTAGGTGTCAATCCACCTTTCTTGACCAAGAGGAGGGTTTTACACAAAAAAACTTGAGTTTTTTTTAACCTGTCGAGACACAA
Source organism: Doris montereyensis (assembly GCA_037039925.1). Lineage (NCBI taxonomy): Eukaryota > Metazoa > Mollusca > Gastropoda > Nudibranchia > Dorididae > Doris > Doris montereyensis. Next base: position 76,229 of record JAXRKP010000522.1, read on the forward strand.
ACCCATGACTTTGTGGTTGAGAGGCAAACACCAAACCTCTGGACCACCATGTCCCCATTTATCACCGAGGAAAACTGCGCACAAAGGCAGCAAAACATTTCTATCCCCTTCACACTGTACCAGTAAGATTTCCAAAGAGTCCAAAATCATTTTTCACCTTCCTTCCAGTAACTTGTGCTCATAACCATATCATCTTCCGAATGAATGAAAACTTTGACATCGGATGGAGAACAGACAAATAGTTTGACAACAAATTAAAAATATTTACATAATACGATACCCATACATAAGCCAAAAATAAATGCCATCCATGTCTTATCCTTCACAAAAAAAAGACTCGCAAGACGATAGTTGTTGTTGTAAAGACCCCTTCCCCACAAATCATTGTGAAATTGTCTACTTCATTGAAACTAACCCAGTCAACCATATGAGGCAACCTCAGGATAGGAATCAGCAAGATTGGAAAACGTGTGAAAGAGTGAAAGTAAAGAAGTAGGGCCTACCAGGAGCTCCACCAACTGGCCGCACTTGTAGAAAAGAAAATGCACTGATAAGAATAACAACAACAAAAAAGGAACAATAATAAGCTCAAAGCAATAATTAATCTTGTATCAGCTCAAAAAGGAAAAGAAAGACTGGAAAATAAGCTATGACCATGTTTCAAAGAGGCAGAAAAATGGCTGGCAAATCGGCCATGATAGTGCTAGTATTTCATATTTGCCTACTATGCTGTCACACCTCAGAATCATATCTGCATTTTTGCAAAGTAATTCAGAGTTTAGAAACATGATAAGTGACTTGCTTCTTGCCATCCAGGAGAGCAAGATTTTGGCTGGTGTGACTGTGATTTTGAATTTGTTTCTGTCTATTGCTCGACATCTGCTTTGTCTTTTGTTTTGGACATGAACGTGAATACATTGTATCGATTCCAAGGCTTTTAAAGCCTACCATACGCAGTCAGTCAACATCACTGTGAGCGGCCTTGGCTTTGTCTCAAGATTCCTACTATTCTAAAATTTAAAAAAGTACATGTACTACATGTATATATCGGATGTTTCGAGAAAATCAAAGAAATTGATGCTGCACATTTTAATCTATTTTCACAAACATACACGGTTTGCAAGTGTCAAATACTTGACCCAATAGGGATACACGGATTGCTCATATGGCTATTATATGGCTTTCTTTTGGTTCTTGCGCCAAAAGAGGAAAAAAAGTGTTACTAAGTTTAGACGCACACGGTTTGCGAATTTCACCTTCAATATATAATTTCTTTACCGATATTATTACAGGTTTTTATCAATAATGCTCGATATCAAATTATAGAAACAAGTGAGGCCTACCTACCTATGGATCTTCAGGAACGAAGTGGTAACATAAGAGGACTGCATGTTACCTCGGAGTGCCTGAAGGCAGGGGAGATAAAAAGTTAGAAACAAGACAGGCTAGCCTAGGTTTTGGTGACATTTGTTTCTGATTTTGTCGACTCTTGTCTTCAGGAGCGAAGTGGTTACAATGCCGTTCTCTTACATTACTGCTATATATACCCGAAGGCAGGGGAGATCAAATACCACTGTGGAGTCCCACTTATCTGGCCTATAATGATAGAAATCTGGTCACGCCCTTACTGTTTTAGAATGTAAGTTTTTCCTACCCATTCAAATTCTGACTTTGCACTGCAAACTTCGCCCAAGCCCATGGCCGCCCAAACTGGTTGTGTGTGGTAGGCTTTAACTGTGTCTAAAAATAGCTCATTGCATCGTATTTTATTGTCAACTACTGGAGAACAGGCTCTTTCAGGACTGACATCATATTCAGTGTTCAACAATTTCTGCCTCTCTTCATCTTGATTGCGGTCTTGCTTGTTGTAGTGGTAGAATTGGACCAAAAGCTGATGGAATGCAGAATTAAGGAACTATAATCACAAAAACACAGTTTTCATTTGTCTTTCGTCAAACCGTTGTCTCTATTCATAACACAGAATGGATACTTCCTGTTTACAATCTGGCCAACAATGAAATATATCAAAGCTAAGGGTTATACCTAATCTCTCTCTTTCAAAATCTTAGTAACTCTATCAACCGCTCACACTAACACTCAATCACTGTTATTTTCACTCTTTTCCACACAAATACCCTTTTTGGCAAACGCACACACACACACCACCTATCAATAACCCTAATAACTCATATTAATAATATGAATAATATAATTGCCCTTCGAGGATGATTAAAAGTTTTTGAAATTGAAATGGAATTGGATTGAATTAACCTTCATCTTTAAGACATTGAGGCTTGTAACAATCAAAATGCACTTTACAAAGTAGAGCACAAGCTAAAAAGGATACGGTGCAGTCCAAGGCAATAACACCGAGGCTCCCAATCAGCCATGGCGTGTGCTGCAACAGGAAGTCCCCGTCCAAGCTCTGAATCAATATTTGGCCGCCATACGCCATGTTGCCGAAGACGGCCAGAATAAATGTCAAGACGGCCAAACCTTCAGTTGAGGAGCTCTTGTACTGCATTGCCAATCGAAAGATGAAATTTAAAAAAAAACAAGAATCTCATTATTTAAGTGCTTCATGTTAGATCAACGATCAGGGATGGGGACAAGCCCTGAAAAAAAAACCTGAACTTTATCGCCCCTTAAAAAATTCAAAATAATATTACATAAGAGCATTACATTTAAATACATGTACAAGAAATATAAAGAAAAGGGCTGCAATATAAATAAAAACCCACTGCTATCAGATATGCCAACTGTTGAGAACCAAAATTCTAGATTGATTTTTTTTATTCCATTCTGTGCACATTAAAGATCCCTTGGCTGTTTACAGGGTATTTTTTTTTTTAAATCCTACCAAAACCCCCGAGATCACCTGAGTTGTAATGTGGGTAAATCAATTGAAACCAAGAGAGATCTGTATCATTTCATCATAGTCCTGTAGTAGTACATTGCTGGACTGGCAAGACAAGGTTTAGGAGTTGAGTCTTGTATGGTAGCTACCTATATATATCTATGGGTTTATTTTTCAAAGGTATATCAAGCCAGTATAGTCTTGCAGACTATTCATCCTCTGATTCTATAAAACATGATTGAAAATTTCACAGGTGCACGTTGTGCAAGTTACAGATCCCATAGCAGTTATCAAAAAGGTGTTCCCCCTCCCTCCCCATGATGGACTCTAGCCAAATATTTACACCCATACACAAAACAAAATAAACAACAACCTAAAAACAGACAAAAACAAGTGAATCATCTCTTCTTTTCATTTATCTTCATTTCTTTATATTCAAAGCCACTTCTTCTGACCAAACATTCTTCATCTTCTTTTATCGCAGCCACTAATTTTCCCTAATGTTTGTTCATGTTTTCTTACTCGCTTTCTTCCACGGCTCTTTACTTTGTAGTCACTTTACTTCCCGCCAGAACATTTTACTACAACTACAATATTCCCTAATGTTCTCTTCAAGTCCTTGCCCTTCCCCCCCCTCCCTCTCTCTTTTCAACGATGGCTACCTATAATACAATTGCAATACTAATGCCTGCCACTCTTGGAATGAAAAATCTAAGCCAAGCTAAAACATATTATTTCTTAAACAATGTCATCATGTATGAGTCATCCCCCTTTACGGGCGTGATTGGTAAAGGGCGTGGATGTCAGTTAGACTTGTATGTTTTTATTGAATTTTAACCCCCTCTAACAAATACATTGATCCCAGGCGATAGAAAACAGCAAGATAAAATTAAAGACAAATAAAAGAGGAAAAGGAAATAAGAAGAACCCACCAGTAGCACCCGCTATCCACCCAAGTTGGACTTGAATCTCGGATATTAAAAGGTATACGTTCAAATCAAAGTAGCTTCACTTTATTAGTTTAAATTCAAGTCAAGCCTGAAACTTTCTACCAAGTGCATGTGACCAGCCCTCAAGTAATAACATGCGTTGGCCTTGAAAAAAAAATCAATACTCATGTAGTATTGTAGCCCACTAGTAGTATTGTATGTAGCCCATATATAATATTAACACAATACTACACAGGTACCTGCGTTGATCAGAATGCTGTATAGTAATATTGTATTTATTGTAGACTGTGCGAGCACGTGTCTATATATGTGTGTGTGTGAGAGAGAGAGAGAGATGAAGAGGAGAGGGGAGGGGGAGAGAGAGGGAGGGAGGGAGAGGGAGGGAGAGGGAAGAGAGAGAGGGAGAGAGGGAGAGGGAGGGGAGGGAGGGGGAGGGAGAGAGAGAGAGAGGGAGAGAGAGAGAGAGAGAGAGAGAGAGAGAGAGAGAGAGAGAGAGAGAGAGAGAGAGAGAGAGAGAGAGGTAGGTAGGTAGGGAGAGAAAGAGAGAGAGAGAGAGAGAGGGGGGAGGTTGCGTCTTTCTTATAAGCACGGAGCAGATTGAAGTGTCCGGCCTGCATGGACTTTGACCTACTTGAAAAAGGCAAGACCAATCGTAAAATCGTAAAATAGTAAAATAGTAAGTGAGGCATAATTATGTTTTCCTGGACGATGGTGCTGTGTGTGTATAAAACGAGACACAAAGACACGGAGATCTGGGAAAACCCGTAGTATTGCGTTAATAGTATATGTGGGCTGCATACAACACTACCAGTGAGCTTCAACAATACTACATCCCTGGATTAATCATTTACCAGCCAATGAAATTGAAGTAAAGTTATTGTTTCGGTATTTGTCCCATACGGGTTACAACAATGGCTGATGGCTATTCAGCTGGGACTACCTATACTGAGATTTCCTAGCTATTCAGCCAATAACATTAGGATAACGGTAGGCCTGTTTTGAAAGCACCGGGTTAGAGGTCGGTCCGGTGGAAACGGTGTCGGCTCAGGCCTTGCCTGCGAGAACGACCGGAGCCTTGAATACGCTGTCCATTTTTCAAGATTTTTTCAAGACCTCAAGACTGGCGTACGGACCCTGAATAAGTAAAACAAATTACAAACAAAACGAAAGAAGAAGAAAAACCCCTCTGCACAGCAACTGAGTGTAGTCTTACTTACGTTCTTCATAATCTGTGAAACACGAGATCCCAGGTAAAATATCGATGACACAATACCTATGACATAACCAACAATGTCCTTGGGAGTCTGAGGGAAAATCGAAGAAAAACTTTGACGTTAACATTCGTAAGAAACAAAATTAAATTCATGGTTAAAAACAAATCATTCAAGTAAGTACAGAAGAAAACCATTGACGTTAAAAGTTGTAAGAAACAAAATTAAATTCTTTGTAAAAACAAATCCTTCAAGAAAATACCAAAGGAACAAACACTATAGGACTTGATATCCAAATACCCATTGCGTTGTAGCTGAACCATAGTGTTGTGAGCTGGTAATCATGAGGACATTGGTTCAAATCCCAGAGCTGGCACAGGTGGGTTCTTTTCACAACGTTGTACTCTTAGGAAAGGTACTTCACTGTACTCTTCTTTCCTTTGACTAAGGTGTGAGTGAGTACCCTCCTGTCAGAGAGCGTTAGTACGAAGTGCCTAACAGATTTGTGTACTGTATGCTCCCGAGAGTTGAGAAGGACTTTGAATGAAATGGCCTGGCTAAGGGATGAATGATGTACAGTCGGTGAGCCTGCACTTGTGCGGAGACAGGGAGTATGCTATAAATCCAACTTTTATCCACTTAACACATACATAAAATGGCGCATTTTACGATTATTACCAGCTTTGAGCCTGTACTACATGAATGTTTTATCAAGACTAAAGAATGAAATTCAGATAGAGAGATAGACAGATGAGTAGAGAGATAGATAGGTGGATAGATGGATGGATGGTTATAGACGGATGGTTTAACAAACAGATAGATGGATTTATAACTGCTTTGATTGAGTTCAGGGCTCATTGTTGTGCTGGAATATGTTTCATCCAGAAGATCAAAAGTTGTATGTCAGGAATTAAAAAAAAAAAATTTATATATATTTTTATGTGATTACATATATTTTTTATATTACATTAATGTTACCTCACCGAGACCAAACCTTGAAACTAAATTTCTCTGTTCAGAAACAAACTAAAGGATTGTGAACCTGATCCTATTAATAACACAAAATACCACACATTAATAAAGTGAAGGAAGACATTAAATAATATTAAAACCTCATGCAAACAAAGACAAAGGCGAGACAAAATACAAGGAATAGACTTGGCCACCATGAGAACTCAACCAGTGATCTCTGTGCCAGCACACATCACCATTATTTGCCGGTAATGTCAAATTGTCATATATCCTTCACTTTCAACATGCCCTTTGCCTCACTGTTTGTCTTACACATCAATAAGACATTACTACATACGGAACATATGACCAACACTTGAAATCTGAATCTGAAAAATGGAGTTCATTGGACATTGACAGTCAACTATTACAATATGTTGTTTGGCACAAGAATTCAACTCACATGCCAAAAAGTTGGATTGGAGTGCAGCTTTCCACTTCTTTCTCCTTCAGGCGTGAAAAACAAAGCGTCTGAAGAGGCTGCATCACCGACAGACAAGAGTGACCTTGACAACCGGCCTGGAACAATCTCGTTACCCTGAATAGCTGGCTGCCACGAGGAGGGAAACAATTGTTCGAGGAAACACTGAGAAAACACTATGAGGCCCATGAAGCACAGAATTACCTGCGGGGGATTCAAGATTCCAGCTGCTGCGGATGAAAAAGAAAAAAAGAAATTGTGAACATTACTGGGTTTTTTTCTTTTTGGAAGGATTTTAAAAAAAAAATTATTAAGAGGGAGTGGCGTCGGTGGCCGATCTGCCAGACTGGGGATCATGAGGTCATATCCTAGAAAAGCTAGGTTCGACGTTGTGGTTCTTGGGAAATACACGTACCACGCATTTTCCCACGCAACACAGGTGCAAATGGGTACAAGCACTAGCTTGGGAGTAAAAACCTACTTCAGAATAGAGTCCTGCCCAGGAGGTGTTAATTATCACCTGCTCCACTTCAAGCTATTGAAACTGGGATAAGCTTTTGCTTTATGGGCTGTAATGGCCTACAAGGAATTTTACTTTCTATTCTATTTAGTCCTACAAGGAATTTTACTTTCTATTCTATTCAGTCCTACAAGGAATTTTACTTACTCTACCACTCAGTCCTACAAAGAATTTTACTTACTATTCTATTCAGTCCTACAAGGAATTTTACTTACTATTCTATTCAGTCCTACAAGGAATTTTACTTACTCTACCATTCAGTCCTACAAGGAATTTTACTTACTTACCATTCAGTCCTACAAGGAATTTTACTTACTCTTCTATTCAGAGGGACATACGAACAGTTCATACATTGTATGTCAAAATCAAATTACTGATTTACAAACCTTTTACTGTCATAAAAGAAATAAATGAAAAAAATCTACAAAAAATATCTTCAGTAATACAGATTCTTCACAGATGATATTTACTAATTTACAAATATAATTATGATTAAATGCCATCAGAACATAATTTGCTAAGAAAACTTTATTTTGTTTGAAATTAGAACCATAAGACGAGAAGATCAAATTGCACATCTGTAACAATGTTTACAGATTTTTGCATTATCAAAATCATAATGAGGTATTTTAATGTGCTGTATGTAATAGAAGTATCATTTGAATTGTATGCAATGGCTGGGACACTTGCAAAATTATACCCTACATTGGGAAAGATACACTTGCATGCAACATAATTGACTTGAATCTAAAGATAAACAATATAACTTGCCTTGAATTTATAGATAAACACAAATTGACTGAATCTAAAGACAAACAACACAAATTGACTGAATCTAAAGATAAACAATATAACTTGGCTTGAATTTATAGATAAACACAAATTGACTGAATCTAAAGACAAACAACACAAATTGACTGACTCTAAAGACAAACAACACAAATTGACTGAATCTATAAAGACAAACAACATAAATTGACTGAATCTAAAGACAAACAACATAAATTGACTGAATCTAAAGACAAACAACATAAATTGACTGAATCTAAAGACAAACAACATAAATTGACTGAATCTAAAGACAAACAACATAAATTGACTGAATCTAAAGACAAACAACATAAATTGACTGAATCTAAAGACAAACAACATAAATTGACTGAATCTAAAGACAAACAACATAAATTGACTGAATCTAAAGACAAACAACACAAATTGACTGAATCTATAAAGACAAACAACATAAATTGACTGAATCTAAAGACAAACAACATAAAAGACATCTAAAACAAACATAAATTGACTGAATCTAAAGACAAACAACACAAATTGACTGAATCTATAAAGACAAACAACATAAATTGACTGAATCTAAATATAAACAACACAAATTGACTGAATCTAAAGACAAACAACATAAATTGACTGAATCTAAAGACAAACAACATAAATTGACTGAATCTAAAGACAAATAACACAAATTGACTGAATCTAAAGACAAACAACACAAATTGACCTGAATCTAAAGACAAACAACACAAATTGACTGAATCTAAAGACAAACAACATAAATTGACTGAATCTAAAGATAAACAACACAAATTGAATCTGAATCTAAAGACAAACAACATAAATTGACTGAATCTAAAGACAAACAACACAAATTGACTGAATCTAAAGACAAACAACATAAATTGACTGAATCTAAAGATAAACAACATAAATTGACTGAATCTAAAGACAAACAACATAAATTGACTGAATCTAAAGACAAACAACACAAATTGACTGAATCTAAAGACAAACAACACAAATTGACTGAATCTAAAGACAAACAACATAAATTGACCTGAATCTAAAGATAAACAACACAAATTGACTGAATCTAAAGACAAACAACATAAATTGACTGAATCTAAAGACAAACAACACAAATTGACTGAATCTAAAGACAAACAACACAAATTGACCTGAATCTAAAGATAAACAACATAAATTGACTGAATCTAAAGACAAACAACACAAATTGACTGAATCTAAAGACAAACAACACAAATTGACTGAATCTAAATTGACTGAATCAAACAACATAAATTGACTGAATCTAAAGACAAACAACATAAATTGACTGAATCTAAAGATAAACAACATAAATTGACTGAATCTAAAGACAAACAAACAAATTGACTGAATCTAAAATGAACAACATAAATTGACTGAATCTAAAGACAAACAACATAAATTGACTTTTGACAGATTCTAAAGACAAACAAATAAATTGACTGCATATTAAAGATAAACAACATCTTCCTCAGAAATAAATTGTACTAAAGACAATGACAAATGTGAAAGAGAAAGACTAACTGATGTAAGTTCACAAACAAATTTCAGCAGGTGCTCTAAGTAAGAGCATTTAGTCTTTAATTCTCTTATCCCATTCTCACATATATATTCTCATAACCACATTGGAATCATTAAATTGAAGAATTTAGTGTATAAGAGTTCAGGGATAAATAAAAGACAGTCGTCGGTTTTGAGACAGTCTTTGTTTTTGAGACAATTTTTGGTTTAGAGGCAATCTTTGGTTTAGAGACAGTCTTTGGTTTAGAGGCAATCTTTGGTTTAGAGACAGTCTTTGGTTTAGAGGCAATCTTTGGTTCTGAGACAGTCTTTACTTTTGAGACAATCTTTGGTTCTGAGACAGTCTTTGGTTTGGAGACAATCTTTGGTTTAGAGGCAATCTTTGGTTTAGAGGCAATCTTTGGTTTGAGACAGTCTTTGGTTTTGATCACCTTGTCCTTCCATGCCCCACCCCCTTACACTCCTTCTTACATCTTTGGTTCTGAGACATTCTTTACTTTTGAGACAATCGTTGGTTCTGAGACAGTCTTTGGTTTAGAGGCAATCTTTGGTTTAGAGGCAATCTTTGGTTCTGAGACAGTCTCTGGTTTTGATCACCTTGTCCTTCCATGCCCCACCCCTTACACTCCTTCTTTCTACGTTTTTTGTATTATATCCATTCTGCTCATTCACACCTCAAACTTTGGGAAGGAAAACACAACAGTAGTATAAAGGGAAGTTCAAGCTTGATCAAAAGGGGAAGCAAAAACTGTCGGGAGGAGGTTCACCAACAAAACATATTCAACATGCCTAAACTACAAATGAATGCAACACTCCCCCTAAAAAAAACAACCCACAGCAAGTAATATCAACTATAAGATATTAAGCTCTTGATGTTATCATTGAAATTTTATAGCAGCCCCATCGGCGTCTACCCCTAAGTCTAATTATTCATATTTCAGGGGGAACAACTACGCAGTATAATATAATATAATACATGTCATGACAAGAGACTTTGTTCTCTCTAGTCATCAAGCCAAATCCAGTAAAAAAATATATTATGTTGTGTAATACTGGTACAATTGACATTAAGGGCTAGAATAGTCTCAATATGCTGCAATAAACAATCACCCGCTTATTTATATATGTCTGCTTATACTTATGTGACTAATTAATAATACTGATTAGCTAATTCTTAAGTGGTCAATTTTATAAAATGGTCTTGAATTCATTGAAATGCATTGATAAGATTTAGACAAAACTTGTAATCAATGATTTGCTAGACATTATTATTATTATTGTTATTATCATTCCTATCATTGTCAACATCTATAACATTATCCGTAATAGCACCATGGCTACAGTATTAACCAACAAAATGCATAGTTGCTGGGAAGTTAACAGCGGTTACGTTTTCACAGATTTCAAAGTGACGTAGCAATTAATCGTATTGAGCATCCCCTGTAGGATCCCCACTAGCCGCACAACAATCGTGTGGCGATTTTTTATGTTATTTCTGGGCATTTATAACATGAGTTGTAATATATTTATTAACAATATATCCGTTCTTACCTTATCTACCTTTACATCAACACTGCACTACTTAATTTATTAAATTGCTGTCAATCTAGCCGTTGGCCGGCGGTCTCTCAATAAAATCTGTCCACTCATGACAAAAAAAAAGCGGAAGATTTCATGAATTGAATTGATAATAGGAGTGTGCATTTTGGAGAGGCCAATCACGGTGTAAGGTGTGTTGTCACAGTTAAGCAACGGGTTGAAGGAATAAATAAATTCCATCTAAAAAAAAAACCCAAGAAAGGTGGACAGTGCATTTTTGTGGTGTGTATTCTCAAGTGACCATTGTATCATTATTATTATTGTTGTTACTATTGATATTTCTATTATCCTAATTATTCCTATTACTGTTGAACAAGTAAACATTATGCTTAGGTGCATCTTGATATTCTAAAGCTCTCCTGTAGATCGAGATTTCAAATCCCTCTATTTAAGTAAAACATGCTGAAAAGGCTGCATCTCATTTAACTTCTTATACAAAGTTAAGTCTATTTTCAACATTAAACCATTTTTTTACATACCTAAAATTGCCAGATGATAGGGATAACAAAAAAAGCTTTCTATAAATAGACATAGAGACAGTTGTTGTGAAAATAATTTTCAGTTTAATTTTCCCATTGAAAAGTGAGCCACGAGGAATAAGAATCTCCTAAAGTTAAGGGATAAATATACTTTTAAAAAGAAGCATATTATATACCTTTCTTGACCACGCTTGAATTGAGACTGAGAGGCTACAAATTTGTTATTTACACTCTTTTGAAAATAATTTTTTTTTATAACTTAATCATTCTCAAACAAATTTCTGCTGAACAATCGACAAAAATATTTTATATGTAATACAGTGGAACCGGGAATCTCTAACCATATATTTTACCTCTCCTAATCGGGAATCTGGGGAGTCGGAAAGAAATCCCAGGGTTTTCCCCCCATATATTTTACCTCTCTAATCGGGAATCTTCGGAAAAGAAATCCCCCCCATATATTTTACCTCTCTAATCGGGAATCTGGGGAGTCGGAAAGAAATCCCAGGGAACAGTTTCCCCCCGATATATTTTACCTCTCTAATCGGGAATCTGGGGGTTCGAAATCGGAAAGAAATCAGGGATCTGGGAGTTTCCCCCCATATATTTTACCTCTCTAATCGGGAATCTGGGGAGTCGGAAAGAAATCCCAGGGAATATATTTTACCTCTCTAATCGGGAATCTGGGAGTCGGAAAGAAATCCCCGGATTTCCCCCCGATATATTTTACCTCTCTAATCGGGAATCTGGGGAGTCGGAAAGAAATCCCAGGAACGATTTCCCCCATATATTTTACCTCTCTAATCAGGAATCTGGGGAGAAATCAGGAAAGAAATCCCAGGGAAACTGGGGATTTTCCCCCCCCCGATATATTTTACCTCTCTAATCGGGAATCTGGGGAGTCGGAAAGAAATCCCAGGGAATGGTTTCCCCCCTATATATTTTCCCGGAATCCGGAAAAGAAATCCCAGGAACGGTATTTTACCTCTCTAATCGGGAATCTGGGGAGTCGGAAAGAAATCCCAGGGAACGGATTTCCCCCATATATTTTACCTCTCTAATCGGGAATCTGGGGAGTCGGAAAGAAATCCCAGGGAATCTGGGAGTTTTCCCCCGATATATTTTACCTCTCTAATCAGGAATCTGGGGAGTCGGAAAGAAATCCCAGGGAAAGAAATACCTCTCTAATCGGGAATCGGATTTGGATTCCCCCCATATATTTTACCTCTCTAATCAGGAATCTGGGGAGTCGGAAAGAAATCCCAGGGATGGATTTCCCCGATGTATTTTACCTCTCTAATCGGGAATCCCCGGATTTCCCCATATATTTTACCTCTCTAATCGGGAATCTGGGGAGTCGGAAAGAAATCCCAGGGAACGGATTTATATATTTTACCTCTCTAATCTGGAAAGTCGGAGAAATCGGAAAGAAATTGGAAAAGAAATCCCAGGGAATGGATTTCAGGGAACTGATTTCCCAATATATTTTACCTCTCTAATCGGGAATCTGGGGAGTCGAAAGAAAGCAGTTCCCCCCATAATCTCCAGGGAATCTGGGGAGTCGGAAAGAAATCCCAGGGAACGGATTTCCCCCATATATTTTACTCTCTAATCGGGAATCTGGGGAGTCGGAAAGAAATCCCAGGGAATGGATTTCCCCCGATATATTTTACCTCTCTAATCGGGAATCTGGGGAGTCGGAAAGAAATCCCAGGGAATGGATTTACCTCCCCCCATATATTTTACCTCTCTAATCGGGAATCTGGGGAGTCGGAAAGAAATCCCAGGGAACGGATTTCCCCCCCGATATATTTTACCTCTCTAATCGGGAATCTGGGGAGTTGGAAAGAAATCCCAGGGAGGAATGGATTTCCCCCGATATATTTTACCTCTCTAATCGGGAATCTGGAGTTGGAAAGAAATCCCAGGGAATGGAGATATAATCTAATCGGGAATCTGGTGAGGAAAGAAATGGATGGATTTTTCCCAGATATATTTTACCTCTCTAAAAGGAAAGGTCCCCGGACAATCGGGACAATTTTTCGGTATTCATTACGAAGGTGTGAAATCTGGTCTTGATTGTCAAGTTACCTGTCAGTGCGATTTTGACATGGGGCGGCGCTATTGCCTGCCCTGTCAATCACAAGGGTGAACCCGCCAGGAGATTTGACGATCCATCATGCATTCTTGGTTACGTGTGTTACCCTTTTACCATCAAGGACGATGCAAGCCACGTTTGATATGATGAACTGGTCAGTGGCGACAGTAAATTGTTCGATCGAGAGAGAGAGAGAGGGAGGGGAGGAGAGGGAGGGAGGAGAGGGAGGGAGGGAGAGGGAGAGAGGAGACAGAGAGAGAGAGAGAGAGAGAGAGAGAGAGAGAGAGAGAGAGAGAGAGAGAGAGAGAGAGAGAGAGAGAGAGAGAGAGAAAACTGGCAAATCGGGACAATTTTACGATCCACCAAGATTTCCGAATCAGACAGGTTCCACTGTATAACAATAATGAAATAATATATAAATTGATCTTCGGCAATTCAGTATATTATTTAGCTTAATATATTGATACCATCGATCCATAACACTGCTATAATGAGAGGGTAGGCAGGTAATTCAAACCAAAAGTGGGAGTCACAGAAACTTGAAGGAAGCTAATCAAGGCACGCCTATTTCTCATGGGACAGATGAGCATTTCAACGCACAAAGGGTGTGAAAATAACATTTTCATGTGCTTCTATGCCATACATCATAACTTGGGCTCAAAGTTTTTACTTAGATTCCATACTCGTCAAAAGTGATAGAAATTGCCTATGGTAGCTATCATTTGGGTTTATGATAAAAAATAAATAAAAAAAGAATAAAAAATTAAAAAGTTATTTAGGTGTCTATTTGTCAATAAAGGAATAAAAATAATTTTAATTTCTCCCTAACCCTAACGAAAAAAAAAAACAAAAAAAAAAGGACTAAAAAAATTCAGGGGAAAGCTTCTCATGTGCCAAATCAATTGAGTAGCCGCAAGGACGAGCCAAAGCTTTCTTCTTTTCAAAGAGTCAAATACCAGTCTCAAGTTTCTCCCTCCTACGACGTCGACAGGTATATACAGTAAATTGAGATAATTGTATGGTATCACTGATTTGAAACCATGCAGCGAGAACAATCTGCAAATTTTAAAATAAATTAAAGTTTTGTGTTAGTGTTTGCAGAAAAGTTAATGCTAAGGGAGAAAATACTCCCTATCTTTACCTGCTAGTTCTGCTCGACGTTTAGCTCTCCTGCGTAAAAAAAAGTTAAGTATTGACCTTGCAAAAGAAAGTCTGACGCCACAAAAAAGCAGGCAAGGTAAATCTGAATGAAAGTGAAAGAGAAAAAATGCATTGCTGAAACATGAACATCATAGCATGAACATCTTCAAATCTTTTCGATAATGTTTCTCACATTGAGTGGTGTAAGTGTAACGTCAATACGGCTGGACAGTTCTGCTTGATGTATCTGTAAAAAAGATTCTCTTTATTTCAATAAAAATTTCTCTTTATTTCAATAAAATTTCTCTTTATTTTGATAAAAATTCTCTTTATTTTGATAAAAATTTCCATTTCATTTACAATACATGTTACTTTTTCCATAGAACAACTAACTAACAAGCACAGTTTCCATTTCATTTACAATAAATGTTGCTTTTTCCATAGAACAACTAACAAGCACAGTTTCCATTTCATTTACAATAAATGTTGCTTTTTCCATAGAACAACTGACAAGCACAGTTTCCATTTCATTTACAATAAATGTTGCTTTTTCCACAGAACAACTAACAAGCACAATTTCCATTTCATTTACAATAAATGTTGCTTTTTCCATAGAACAACTAACAAGCACAGTTTCCATTTCATTTACAATAAATGTTGCTTTTTCCACAGAACAACTAACAAGCAGTTTCCATTTCATTTAAAATAAATGTTGCTTTTTCCATAGAACAACTAACAAAAAATCTGTTGTGATCATATATTGTCTTTCAGTGAGTGGTCATTTGGTCATACCACTGTTAAATGTAGCTATGCTGATGTTACAGTGATTGTTTTGATAAAAAAATTTAGGGAAACTTGGGACATTACATCCCATCACACCCCATCAACCAATCAAAATGCCCAGTTTATACAAATGGGTCATATTTGTTACAAAATGGACTATTTTTAGATATCTTCTAATGTCATAGGATGATTTATTAACCCAAATAGGTTCCTTTCTTGACATGACCTCTACTTCTGATCCTTAGGTGGAAGGGACAATTGACACCTCAAACATGATGCATGCAAACTTATAGTGAGTATACCAGTAGATGTACAGGGTTAAACTGGCCCCCTGTTTCGGTTCCTAGAGATTAATCTACAAACAGGAGGTCGAGAATGTCAGGAGGTCGAGAGTGTGAGTGAGGGAATGATAAACGGACAGAGATTACTTATTCAAATGAATTTACCCCATCCACCATATGTACTGTGCACATGGTGGATGGATTAAGATGAAACAACATGATCACATGTAGTATGTAGATGGAAATGAATGAAAACAGCGAATGTCAACTTCTGGCACAGACAGAGAGACACTGAGAGATATTGAGACAGACATATCATACACAACTACATGGCTGAACATAAAGATAGAGCTTCTAAGTTGACATTGAACCGTGATTTACTTCAAATTTATAAAATCTTAATAAAATTTGACATTTTAATGAGGAGAGTTCTTTTACCATGGCATCAAGGCAAGAAACAATGACTCAGTAAAATACATTGCATAGACATTCTGATTGGTGGAAAATTTGAGTTTTGAAAAAGACTGCTTTGGGTTTTAGCATTCTGATTGATGGAAAGCTTGAGTTTGGAAGAAGGCTGCTTTGGGTTTTAGCATTCTGATTGGTGGAAAATTTGAGTTTTGAAAAAGGCTGCTTTGGGTCTTAGTATTGTGATTGGTGGAAGTACTTGTTGACCAATAACCACTACCCAGCTGACAATGTGACTTACACAACCCTGTTGAAGTCTCCTTGTGGCAAAGTTCTGCTCCTTTCAAATCTTCTACACAGCTTTTATCTTCACTTTTCCTACATTTTGATTTTCATACATGCAAATGTTTAGTCAACCCTCAATAACAATTAAGGGTAATCTTACATTTGAAAGGGCATAAAAATAATGCGGGTCAAATTTGTACTCGTAGTCGGTATCAACTTACATTTAGAGTTGATACTCTCTGATAAGGCTAAAACGGGGGTTTGAAAAGCTGTTTCGGAATCTAGATTCCTGATAAATATTTAAGATGATCTAGTCGGACAAATGAAACAAATGAATCCACAATCCCCCCATTCGCTGCTTAACTGTAAAACAGCACAATAAACCAACATTTTTCATGGCTATTAAATAACGAAGACTAAAAAGACAAGTTCTATGTTGAACCTTTCTTTCTTTATCAGCTCCCATTATACCTTCCGGTGTATGGGTTTAGATGCCTGAAATGATCTTTCTCTAGGCTGCCGTCCTGTCATTTTCCGTTTCCTTCTGTGAAAGTTAAATTTCTTTGCTTTAATGCTTCTTTTACATCTTCTTCCCACTTTCTTCTAGGTCTGCCTTTTGGTCTTTTATTTCCTTAGGTTTTTAGCATTGTATACTGTTTTAGTATACTGATTTATTCTATTGTCATTCATTCTGTTTACAGGCCCAAACCATTTCAGTTGATTATTTCTATCTTAGTTTTTTATGCCATATGCTTTAATCTCTTATTGTTGTGTTTCTGATTTTGTCTCTTTTTAGTTTTCCCTCCCATTCTTCTTAGATGTTGGGTTTCAGCTGTCTGTGATCTTTCTCATGCCGTCCCAGGTTCGCTGCCATAGAGGAGAGTAGGAAAATAAACGGTGTTGTATAGTGCCATTTTGGTTTTGTTGACAATTCTTGTTTACCTATAAAGGCCTTTCCTAAATGGTTATATTTGCACTTGCCTTTTGGATTCTCTGGCTGATTTCTCCTCTAAGTTTTCCTTCAGTTAATCATTACTCCTAGGTAATTGTAGCTTGTTCTAAATTCTCTGCCAATTAAAGTTTTTGTTTTGCTTGTTATATTGCTTTGGCTTTAATCTCTTATTTAATTCATTGTTTCTGATTTTGAACTACATCATCTCTTTTAGTTTTCAGCATTTACCTCTTCTTATTTAATTCATTATTCATCATGTCCTGATATTTGACTGAAAGGTCCTAGGTAATTGTAGGTTTCTGATTTTCCAAACAGAACTACATCATCAGCAAATGAAAGCATTGATACATTTACTCAGTACTGGTTTGAGTTTCCTCTTACCTACATCTATTTTCTTCGTTTTGTGGGATGCCTTTGCGACTGAATCCATAAATGTGATAAACAAAGAGGACTTAGGAAACAACCCTGTCTTACTCCTATATGTACATCAAATTCTGCAGATACATTTCCAGCTACTCTCACTGCAAATGTTGGTTTATTGTAAAAAACTTTTAATGGTTTCTATTAAATTTTGCTCTACATTGTGTTTTTTAAGGAATACCATAGTTCGTCCCTCCTCACAATGTCAAATGCCTTTTCTAAGTCTATAAAACACAGGTGCAAGTCAATGTTTCTCTTAAGGAATTTTTCTATCATGTTTAATTGTAAATATGTGGTCTTATACACTTCTTTCTGGTCTAAATCCACTCTGGTGTTCTTCAATCTGATCCTCTACTCTTTTCCTTAGTCTCATTTCCAGAATACTGGCATACACCTTTCCTGGAACGCTAAGCAGTGATATCACTCTATAGTTTGAGCATTCCATAGTTGATCTTTTCTTATGTATTGGTACTACCGTTCCCTTTTTCCAGTCGTCTGGCACCTGTTTGGACTTCCATGCTTGTTGGGATATTGAACATAGTAGTTTGTCTGCCTCCCTCCATTGGTTTTTAATCATTTTTGGATAAACTTGATCTATTCCTGGGACCTTTCTAATTTCACTTTTCTTATAGCTGTTTAGAGTTCTTCCATTGATATATCTACATCTTCAGCTGTCTCCTCTGGATTACTTGTTACTCTTAAAAATTGATCTTTAATCCTTGTTTCATACGTTCTGGAGGGATTATGTAATTGGTGAAAATACTTTCTCCACATTTCCATGATTTCGCTGTCTCCTTTCATTATTTCTCCTTTGGTGTTCTAAATTTGTCGTATTGGGCATGCTTTGGTCTTTCTCATGCTCTTTACTGCTCCCCAGAACAGCTTTTGATTTCCTTAATAGCTTTCTGAAGTCTTTGTCCAAACTCTTCCCACTGTTCCTGTTTCGCTTTCCTAACTTCCTCTTTGGTGATAGTTCTTTTACTCACGTAATCTATCATATCCTCTGGCCTCTTCGTTTGCAAGTATCTCTTCCAGGCATCTTTCTTTGCTTTGATCTTAGTCTTGACATTCTCATTCCACCATGCTGTCCTTTTTGTTATCTCCTTAGGTGCCTGACTCCAAAAAGAATTATTTTTTTTGTACATGCAAAGAAGAGAATACCACGACCTTTGACCCTATTTCGGGAATATTTTTGTACAGTTAACTAAGCTTTATTAGTTCCCATTGCGAGAAGGCTTCACAGGAGAGAGTGAGAGGCTGCGTGTGATGTCACCAGCGGCGAAACCTGATATTGAAAGGCCCTGCAGAGAAGTCTAGTGTAAAACTGGTGTGTGTGTGTTGAGTAAAGCAAGTCAATGCGATGAGTATATTGCAAAGAAATGATAGTAGTACCTTCTTGGTGTATTGCAATATTTTACAGGTGGTTCCTGGCACCAAAATACCGAGCAGAGCACGCCCCTGATGGATGTAGTCTATGATTGATTTTTCCAATCTGTCTTCATTTACTCTTGTATTTTTGTGGATATCTTTATGAGGAAAAAAGGTGTTGGCTATTATCATATTATTCTTTAGGCAAAAATCTATTAGTCTCTCTCCATTTGCAGTTGTTGCTGTATCTCCTTCTTTACCTATTACTCCTCCTGATGTTTCTACACTGTTGCCTACTCTAGCGTTTAAATCTCCTAAAACCATTAGTTCCTGTTTGGGTTTGAGATTCTCTGCAGTTATTTGTAAATTATTTTTGAAGATATCTTTTTCTTCTTTGGTGGCATCTTCGTTTGGTCCATAAGCTATTAATAATTTAATTTCTCGTTCTTTTGGTTTAATATTTACCTCTAATAGCCGTGGGCTTATAAATTTCCAACTCTCTTGTAGCTTTTCATGCCTCTTATGCATTAGAAGGCCTACTCCTGCTCTATCTGTTACATCTACTCCTGAGAAGATTAAAGTATGATTTGGTCCTACTTTTTCCATTCCTTGTCCTTTTTTCTTTGTTTCTGTAATGGCCAAAATGTCTACTTTGAATTTTTCCATTTCTCCAGCTAATTCTAACTCTGTCTCATTTATTGCCCTAATATGCCATGTTCCAAAAATCACAATCTGTATTCTTTTCCAGAGTCGTGTTTGAAAGTTCAAGCCGGGTATATCACATTTCTTTCTTTGAATCAGTTTGGTATTGGATAAGCAGGGGATTAGCCCATTGTACCCTAGGTAGATGATGGAGCTGCCACCTTGAGACCCCCTACCGGGCCTTGTTATTATCTGTCAGGGTTGACTCCCTTAGCCGTTGGTTGCCCAAAGGCAGCCGGTTGTTATCTAACTCCCTTAGCCTTTGTTCAATCAAGACCAGCCCGCAAGGCAGCAGGTTCTTTTGCCAGGGTTAACTCCCTTGACCTTTGGTCAAACAAGACTCGTCTGCAAGGCAGCAGGAGACTCAAGGAGGATGGGATCGCCTAATTCCAATACAGGTGCTGACCTGTCCACTGCCTGGCTATATTGAAGCATGAACGCAATTTACGATTCAGGGAAACAAAATATTAACAATGTCCTAATGCTTCCATATATCTACTTTCTACTCTGTCATTTATTGTTTACATAGATTAATTAGCATCAATTCAAACGAAGCACCGTCTCATCATCAAACACATACATAAACAGACTCACGGTACAGAAAGAAATCAATAATCAAAATTAAATAGAACAAAAGCCACAAAAGAACCCCCCCCCTCGCCCTTTCTGTTCAACACACAATGAAATGCAAGAGAAAAAAAGATATTTACTTGTGGCTTGAGCTGATTGGTGAGAATGGCTCCAATCAAATTGGTAGTGTCCCCAGCAGTCCATTGAAACAACAAAAAGAATGAAATGCCGCTCATTCCATCGATGTTGATGAAATTCTTTATTATTTGCCTAATTGGAATGAAAGATCATGTAATTTTATTAATTTTCTTTAAAGCTACTGCACTAAATAAAACCTACAAGTGATCAACTCTAGTTAACGATATCTGACAAAACATGCTTAAAATGTGTGTTAAATATGAAAAGATAGAAATACATGTAATCACAGGCTCTCAATTAATGAAATCTTTAAAATTTAAGAGATAAAAAGAATTTTAAACAATTGTGGTTGGCCTTTTAAAAGCAGCAACTCTAATAACTACACACAAAGTCAAATATACAATTCTAAAGGTTCCGTCCCTGTGTAAGCCTTTATCCTTTACATGAGTTACATCTCTTTGTTCCTGAGAAAAGCGGTTAGAAGCTTATTGCATAATATGATTTATTATCACTAGTCCAACGATATACAACATCGGTATAAGCCTTCAACGTCTCCAACCCATATTACACTAAGATGCAAAACATGTCAATTTGCAACTGACATACCTGCTGGAGGCCTAAGAAGAACATCCTTCTGTCAAGAGAATGCTTTTTATATTTACTACCTGACACGCCTACCTCTGGTGGAATAGGCTGTAGATCTATCTAGATCTCAGTCTACATCGTGATTCTGCTGACGCTCACAATAGGCTATTCTTTTGTCACTGCTAGTCAGAGACTTCTTTTTTTTGTTCTCTTTCAGGCACAATGGTCTTTAAGATTTAGATATAATACATTTAAGCTCTTATGGTTCTGCATTTAGTTTTTGAATCGAGTGCATCTTTGTCAGTTTGTTTCCGCTTTCGTAAAATATATTTGTCCACAGGTACGGCTTACAAATGAAACTAATATATTTCCAACTTTTCTGATCAATGAAAATAAATAGACATACGCAACTCTACACCAAATTTTGAGAGAGTGCAAATTTTCAAAACGTTTGGTTGACGTATAAAAATCTGATTCAGTGATACATGACATGAACAATTCCACGTCAATTTTTGGGCTTGACTAGCATTTAAAAATAGTACGGTGCAATCATATATCCGACGACATGAAAAAAAATAAAATCCCTGTGATGTGACAAAGTATTCCTATATGAGGTGTGTTCTCCGGGCAGTGGGCAGGTAAGCATCTGTATGGGGAGTAGATGATCCTGCCCTCCGCGAAACTTCTGCTGCCTTGCAGGCAGGTCTTGGCTGGGCAAAGGATAAGGGAGTTAACTCTGAAAGAAAACAACCTGCTGCCTTGCAGGTCGGTCTTGACTGACCAAAGGCTAAGGGAGTTAAACCTGACAGAAAATGACAACCTGCTGCCTTGCAGGCTGGTCTTGAATCACTAAAGGCTAAGGGAGTTAACCCCGACAGAAAATAACAAGGCCTGGTAGGGGGCCTCAAGGTGGCAGACCCATCATCTACCTAGGGTACAGTGGGCTAATCCCTACTTATCCAAAACCAAACACATTCAGAGAAAAAAATAAGTACAATATAACCGGCTTGATCTTTCGAAGACGAACTTGGAAACGAATACGGACTGTGATTTTTGGAACATGAAACGTTAGGGCAATAAATGGAAAAGAGTGAGAATTAGTTGAAGAAATGGAAAAATTCAAAGTTACTAAAGTAGATATTTTGGCCATTACAGAAACAAAGAAAAAAGGACAAGGAATGGAAAAAAGTAGGACCAAATCATACTTTAATCTTCTCAGGAGTAGATGTCACAGATAGAGGAGTAGACCTCCTAATGCATAAGAGACATGAAAAGCTACTAGAATGTTGGAAATGTATAAGTCCACGGCTATTAGAAGTGGCAGATGTATAAAGAAACACTCCTCAGTTGTACTGAAGAGGTCTGTGGTAGGAAACAAATTAAAGGAGATAACAAAAGGACAGCATGATGGAATGAGAATGTCAAGACTAAGATCAAAGAAAAAGAAGGGTGCCTGGAAGAAATACTTGCAAACAAAGAGACCAGAGGATAGGATAGATTACGTGAATAAAAGAATTATCGCCAAAGAGGAAGTTAGGAAAGCAAAACAGGAACAATGGGAAGAGTTTGGACAAAGACTTCAAGAAAGCTATCAAGGAAATCAAAAGCTGTTCTGGGGGGGGGGGGGGGGGGAGACAATGAAGAGCATGAGAAAGACCAAAACATGCCCAATACGATAAATTAAGAATGCCAAAGGAGAAATAATGAAAGAAGACAGCGAAATCATGGAAACATGTAGTTAATTCATATACTGGGGTGTTAAAGGCAACTAATGAATAGTCTACAGTAAATGTAGTAACTCTTGTCTTGGACTTAATCGTTACCGCTACAAAAAGTTATAAACAAATTTCACTAAACGTTTCTATGTGAATCAAATTGAAATGTATTATGACCGTATCAAACCCCTAACCCTCTGCTTTGTAAAATAACAGAATGACGGTTGATAAACACAAGAAATTGTTGACAAAACTTACGGTATTGCCACCAACATCCATGTCACCATGGAAACCAGTCCCACATAGGCAGACGCTTGCTCTCTCGGGCTGACAGCACAGTCCGCCATTATATGCCATATCCACTGTATGCCATCAGGACATCCACCAGTAATATTACTAACGTTTGATACATCTTGAAAACTGCTTGGCACCAAAGGGCCAAATCTTACATAGGACGACATAAACTCGCTTCAGCAGTGGAAGTACTTGATTTGAAGTTCATAAAACTGAAATTCTCTGTGGAAATATTTCATACAATGAAAACCAAAGAAAGAGACAGAGGTGTGCAAGAGGTGAACATATAATATTGAGGGAGACCAAGAGTCTACAGATTATTACAGACTATATATCATCAACGAAACTGTCTAAACGCATAAGTCCACCTGCTATGCGTTTTGGAAGAAATATAAAAATCTTTGTATAGATCTTTTGGTTGAAAGCCTCCAATATTTCTAAGGAGCATGTGTTTGATCATCTTAAGAAAAAATCTTGTATCCCATATATCATGGACTTATGCGTTTAGACAGTTTCACAGACGATGTAATTATTTTGAGTGCACTAGCAAAAATTCAGCTAGTGCCAGAAGGAGAGGTTATGTCAAAAAAGGAATATATTTGTGTCAATAAATTATCCAATGATTTTAGAAGATATCTAAAAAATAGTCCATCTTGTAATAAATTTGACCCACTTGTAAAAACGATACCTTTTGATTGGTTGATGCAACGGAATTCAAACAACATGGCCATGCTAACGTCAGTACAGATATCTTTAAAATATACTAACAGCAGCAAGGCCATCCACTAGAAGACATAATATGATCACAACAGAATGTTTGAGAGAAAGGGAAAGGATAGAGGGAGAGAGAAAGAGACAGACAGACACATTAGTGGTCTTTGACTAAGTCTAGATTGCGAGGATCTAGATAAAAATAGAATTCGTTGGTCAGCCGGCACGCATGCGCCACGCCAGTTCAAGGATGGAACTAGATTGGTGCCTGGCTCCAAAATTATTATTTTTGTACATGCAAAGAGAATACTATTTCAGGAATATTTTTGTACGGTGAAATAAGCTTTCTTGGTTCCCATTGCAAGAGGGCACCACTTAACTGGAGAAAGCGAGAGGTAGAAGAAAGGGCTACAGGCTGTATGTGATGTCACCAGTGGCGAAACCTGATAGTGAAAGGCCCTGCAGAGAAGTGTGGTGTAGTGTGAAACTAGTATGTGTGTGTTGGGTAAAGCAAGTCGATGCAATGGGTGTATTGCAAAGAATTCATAGAAGTACCTTCTTGGTGAATTGCAATGACGTTCTTTTCGAGAACCATACCAGATTGGAACAAATTGCCTCAGGAGGTTGTAACGGCTGAGTCACTGGACTGCTTCAAGTCCAGACTGGCCTCCAATCACTAGAACATCCCCCTTACTCCCAACCTTCCTCCACCATTTCGCCCCTCCGCTCCCACTGCCCCCATCCCTCCCAGATACTTCTCTAGGCCATGCCGATTGATTAGGAGCCGTCTAGTGAATCAACTTTATAACTACAAAGACTAAGACTGGCTGTGATAGAATAGGTGTATCAGTAATCTTTTTATTTCTTTGGTAATATTATTTTCGAGATCTCTGATTCTTTGATCTGGTCAGGTTGGTGTTGTTTTTTTTTTTTAAAGAATTCTGATTATCAGTTAATTAATGGATATCATGGGTGATTGGGTCAGCTTTTGCATTTCTAAGTTGAAATCTAAGCCTAGAGGTTTAAATTTCTAAACCCACGTCTAAAATCTTGTAAAGAATTAAAAAATAACAGTAGATTTCTAGGCATCCAGGTCTTGTCTATCGACATTGGCTAATGTAATACTCTTCACTCTTGTCCTTGTTTTATAATAAATAGCCTAAGTTGTAAAATAAAGACTTCTGTCTAGAATGTCTAGATCTATTGCAGTTTGCATAAGGAAACATAGATCTGTTGATGATGCTTTGGTACATGTATTAAATTCTATTTACTCACATCTTGAGAAAAAAGGCAGTTCTATCCGAATTACGTTTTACGATTTTTCTAGTGCATTTAATACCATCCAACCACACATACTCGCTGAAAAGCTCCATAAAATGAATGTCAACGCTAACACTGTACTTTGGATTTTAGATTACCTCAGCAACCACCCACAATTTGTCAAAATGCGGCGTTCATCTTCCCCCCTTCTCTTAGAAAATCAAACCAAACCTCCCGTTGACCTTACATCTGACACATTATATACTAATACTGGTGCTCCCCAGGGTACAGTAATATTCCC
Organism: Doris montereyensis; assembly: GCA_037039925.1. Taxonomy (NCBI): domain Eukaryota; kingdom Metazoa; phylum Mollusca; class Gastropoda; order Nudibranchia; family Dorididae; genus Doris; species Doris montereyensis. Next base: position 101,649 of record JAXRKP010000522.1, read on the forward strand.
ATTTCTCTTCTCCCTGTACACCACAGACTGCAGACCCAAACACGACAACATTATCATGATACTGTGGAAATCGGACTTATAATTAATGACAATGACAATAACTATTTGAGTAAAGTAGACAATTTTTTGAGCTGGTGCGACCAAAACTACATTGAATTAAATATTCCCAAAACTAAAGAAATGATAATTGATTTCCGGAAAAATAAAATTGAACCCTCCCCAGTCACCATAAAAAGGATAAAAATTGAGTGAGTACAGAGCTACAAGTATTTAGGAATAATAATTGATAACACATTGAATTGGACTGAGCACAGATAATATCATGAAAAAAGCGAACACACGGCTTTATTGCATGAGAAAACTGAGATCTTTTCATGTCGATACACACCTATTACAAATGTTCTATTCGTCAGTTATATGTTCGGTGTTGACCTTTGGACTTCCCAGTTGGGGTGGGAACATTTACTAAATTTGATAGAAGGAGACTTGACGGGGTGATCAGAAAGGCAGGTGGGCTGATAGGGAACACACAGGACTCATTTGACACAGTTTATGAACGACGTATAGCCAAAAAACTGACTGACATCACTGATGACGAAACTCATCAACTTCGTGCAGACATCGAATGTCTAAAAAATAATTAGAAGTGGTAGGTTCAGAGTCCCAGGTCAGTGGTCAAGATTTTTAACAAAACAAATGGACATGGGGGTTGGACGTGGATGAATGAACTTTGACCGAGGGCGTGTATGTGGGGGTTGGTTAGGATGTAGTATGTGTGTGTATGTGGGGGAGGGGTGAGGATCCTACACATTTCTGTGATGTATTTATCAAATGGAGGTGGGGGTTGGGCATGGATGAATGAGCTTTGTCCGAAGGCGTGTGTATGGGGTCAGTTTCGATGTATTGTGTGTGCGTGGGGGGGTCGAATGAGGTTGTGTATCCTATGCATATCTGTGATCTATTTATCAAAACAAATGGATGTGGGGGGGGGGGATGGACGAATGAGCTTTGATCGAAGGCGTACGTGTGCGTTCGGTCGGGTAGTGTTGTGTGATTAGAATATGGTTGTATATCCTACGCATCTCTGTGATGTATTTATCATCACAAATGGACGTGGGGGACAGGGATGGATGAATGAGCTTTGACCAAGGGCGTGTGTGAGGGGATCGGTTATGTGTGTGTTGGGGGGGTTGTGGGAGGGCTAATGATGTTGTATATTTTAAGCATTTCTGTGATGTATTTGTCATACTAAACTCTAATTACATTACTGCATTAATGATTAGCAATTTTAATAATGAATAGATCTAGATCTATATGTATTATGATTACTTATGAGGAACAGCATGTAATTTCCTTCTTTGGATGAATGAAGGTATTATTATTATGATCTAGATCTAGATATTCTACATTTTGTATTCAAACCAATAATAAATTGACTGACTTTCTCTTTCTTTTGATATACATTCTAAATTTGGAACAACTTGATACATACAAACACTTTTAGAATTGAAAATAGATCTAGATCTAGGACTTACCAAATGGGTCATGTACAGTCCTGAGCCAACGTCACATGAGACTCTCAAAATAGGCGGTGTCTTTGTTTTGGTTTTTCAGGGGCATGCGCCATATTCATGACCTGGCTGAGCTAAAATATATAACTATCCCAAGTACACGAATCAAAATATTTTTATATCAGCGTGAACAAACTCGATGTTGCAAATTTGGTAAAGAAAGTATTTAATTTGCACCATTTTTACTGTCTTTTATCAGATCATAGTATCTGAAATAGATTAAACAAGGACGAGCAAACATTTCTTGTTTTTGTTTCTGTAATTTCAACCCAAAATGGAGGGCGACTCTTTGAACCGGATGTAAAACTATTCTACCGAATATTGCCGAAGTGTCTCCATCAGGTAAAGGAAAATGGCCATATTGAAGAAAGAACGAATATAAATCCATTGTCATCTTCAATTATTTTACATTAAATTATGATAAATTGCACTGTAACTTGTTCCTTTCTATCTAAGCTACATATTTCATGAGTTATTTGTTTCTATTCTAGGAGAATGTCTTCGAAAACAAGCTATTAATATCGTCCCAGTTGTGGACTCATACCTCGCGAAATCTATGAAATGACATCTAGAGGAAACCCATCAATATCACCTCCGGTTCAACTGAGACCCGTACCGTATCCTTTTGCTGATTTTATTGGAAGTTAATGCACTAAATGTAACCAACTGTTTATTTATATGTATCTAAATATGAAAGAGAATAGTCTAGTTGATGTGCCAGCAGCACGCAGATCATGGTTTCCGCTCACTGTTCCCAACCCACTTGAATGCGCTTTTTCTCATGGTCTCATGTGCTACATTTGAAGTGATTAGCGCTATTGCCATATGACAATAATTGTGCCGGTTCTTGGTGGATGGAAATCTATAGCTTTTGTTTGTAGAGATAGACCAAATCTAAACTTAAGCTGTGGGGGTGAATGTGTGATTTCACTGCTTTGAAATGAGCAATCTTGATCTGTTGAATTTCTCGCTCTAAAACTAAGTCCTCAATAAATGCCCTTTCCTGCTTATCAGTTGTGTTATTTCATGTATATGTATTGCTCCCCTACCCCATTCCTCTTAGAGATCTATTGGATTAGATCTTAGGGCATTATTACTCCTTAACAATTGATGTCCTCATGACGCAATGGTTGGTTGTCAAGACAGAAAATAGGGCCCCCCCCCCTGATTCACATTATGTGAGAACCTAGTGAAAACAAGGGGGAGGTGTTTCTCCTTCCTGTAGAGAAATGTCATAAAGATAGCTACATCAATACAATATTTCATTTGATAGTTAATACTTATTATTTATTGGCATAATATAATAATAAAAATTTATCTCATTTAGAATCTAGATCTAGACTATGTTTCTATGGAAATTCTTCCATAGACCGTTTTGCCATATATTTTTTTACTTATTAGTTCATAAAGTCATGTCCCTGAATTAATATGAAAGCTTTCAGTCTCTGGATTTACAGAATTTTGATTACAGCATGTTGCTGAAGCATCTCAAATTATGAAACTTCTACTCGGTGAGGCGCCAGTAGCTCAGCTCCGGTAGACCGAGCTTGGTTCTGTCTGGGCAATTTTTTCTGGTGCCTCCCGACGACCTAGCAGCCAAATGGGTAGCTAGATCTATGTCTATTCAGACTTGACGAAAGTACAGTCATCGTAGAAGGCAATGGCAAATTACCACACTATACCGTATTCCTAGAAAAACAGAACTCTACTCCTGATTAAACTACGCTCAAGTCTGAATGTATGTCTTACTTTACCATACTTCTTTATAGGGTGAATTTCTTTTTCTTTTGTCAATGAAAGTTAACCTATCTGGCATAATGTAGGAGGCAACCTAATTAATTTGTTTATTTCTATTCATTTTAATTGATGGTTGTTTTCCATAACCTAGATCTAGTACAATTCCAGGGACACCCCCTCCAAATCAGCAGCCATTCACCGGCCAGCCACGTAAGTGTTTAAGCTTTTTATCTTTGCCATTGATTCACATGTCTTCTGTAGCGAAGTTGAGAATTGACAATACAAGACCTGTGTTGCATCCCTTTCCCACCATGACTGCGGCATGCATAAGACACAGCTACGTCCACCTTCTATCAGACCTTCCATTTCTCCGCTTTTAGGCTGAATGCCGGCAAGTTTATCATTTGCCGACATTTTTCCACCGAACTGGGGGGGGTGGGAGGGGTTCCGGACATTTGTGATTCGAATGGCAGAAAAGTTATGAATTTCCGATTTCTGCCGTTGGAACTTCCGATTGAGATTCGGGCATTGTTTCAGTCTCAGTTCGATTTGACGCCTTGCTTTGTTAACAACTGCGTATCAGTCTAGATCTCTACCTTTAACTTGTGAAACTTTCATCATGTCGGAAGTTTTTGACTTTGTTGATAAGAATTCAGACGTTAAATCTATAGACAATGGCTCGAGAAATAGATTTTGATGGAATTGGATAGAGGAGAAGGATTGGAATGCAAGTTTCCTGTCTGTTTACATTAGAAAACTCGCTAATCCATGCCTGGTATTCTGCACGTATTGTAAAACTAAAGTTGCCTACAGTCAGAAAGGAAAATCACACATCAGACAGCATTCGTAGGAAAAAGAGACAGATCCTGAATAGTAACCATGTTTTACTAATATTATTTAAAAGTATTTAAAATGCAAACTAATAAGGTAACTGTCTGGATGTATCAGCATATTATGTAACAGTGTATGTTTTGTATAATATTGCATAACATTTGGCCCGAGAAATTTTTCAGGCAATTTTGTCAAGGGTGAATGGAAGGTTTGTTCTATGCTCGGTGGTTTAGAGGCAGGGTGTCCGCCTCACAACTTAAAAGTTTTGTGGCTTCAAACCCCAATTGTTGAGAATTTTTTCAAGTAAAAACCGCCCCCTAGTCCAGGTGGTGCATCAGTACATAATCCCACGTGCATATTATGCCTCTGGGCACATTAAAGATCCCTTGGCTGATTACAGGGCAGGCCTAACAAAATGAAAAATCATACCAAAGCCGCTGAAATCATCGACTTATGCAGTATTCTCGTGCATGAAGGTTAGAGAGAGTATGCTTACGCCTGGTTTCAAAGCAAGGAGCAAAACATATCTCTCTCTATCTTTTTCTTCACAACTGACACTCTCAGTAGGGGGCAGTTGGTGGGCGCTACCTGTAGATCCTACTTCTTTCCTTTCACTTCCTGCTGTTGCCTCTTAATTCACCCTGAGATCACCACAATGGTGGATGGAGTCAATTTCAATTAAACAAACAAACCCTCTCAAAATTCTACAGTGTCATTTGAGAGCGAGAGTATCCAGTAAAGTGTTGTGGTTAGCGTTTGACAAGTGTTGCAATCACAAACTACGAGAGAATAGCAGATTGTGGGGAGTTAAGTTGAAAGAAGTGAGATCTTAATTAGTGACTGCATGAAAGGTAGTGTCTGTCCATAAAGTAATTTGAGGATTTTTTAAAATAGGGAAACTGAAAAGGAGGGAAGATACTTTTTCCTCATTTTTTAAATAGGCATGCACTATTCATCGTAACTCTTTCCTTAACTTTTCATACTTGCATTTTTCTTTTTAATTGACCTTGAGATCACCACATATGGTGTACATTGTAAATTTTAAATTAATATAACAATGAAGTTTAATTAGCTAGAGTTCAGTGTGGTTAAAAGGAGTGGGAGAGTGTAAAATGTTAGATGCCACTGCCAGGTTACAAAATGTGCACATAGGTCATTCCATCTCTAATAGAATCAAATGGTGTATCTTCAACAGTCGCCATATGTATTAACCCTTGTCAGGCTGACCTCAATATCGATCAATAATCTAGTTCCACTATGTACGAGGCTTCCGCACGTGTCACCAAGAGTTCTTGCCGCGCTTGACCAGAACATTTGATTATTATGATTCTTTTTGATCTTCATTGAGTATGGTGACATAGCGGGCAGTTCATTTTGTTACTGTCATGGTGTTTAGATTATATTGTTTACTAACAATAACATCTATTACAATTACAGTCTACTTTTATAATACTCAAGAAGAAAATGGAATGCAACTGTCACAAAACTGGTTTTCCTGATAAATATTTCTAAAAATTTGTTCTACAAAAAACTGTAAGAGTGGGAATGAGCTTAAAAATATAGATATTGTATAAATATGATATTATAAGAATGTCCTCAACTACCAATTTGTTAAGAAGTCCTTCCGCGTATGTGTATGTGTGAGTTTCTCTCTCTCTCTCTCTTTCCTTTTCTCTCTTTCCCTTTCCCTCTCCAATTGTCTTCATCTGGGAAAGACAAAACGCTGATTGGGCAACCCTGAACATGGTTTGTTTCTATTGACTGAAGGTGTATCACTTTCACCCCTTTAGAAGAATAGACTTTCTTTGTTCCTTGAGTACAGGACTCACTTGAAGGCTGAGTGTAGCAAACTTTTAGCGTATGTGTGAAAAGAGTTGGGGGGGGGGGCAAATATATGTGATCTGTCGGATAAGGGTTAATGGTGATAATAATGTGATCATTTACCTTTTTAAATGATAATCGAAGATAGGATTGAAACCCCAAATCTGTCTGGCCAGTACTGCGGGACATCCTTGCTCTGTGTGTTTTGTAACAGGTTGGGTTTTTTGTGTGACCTTTTTTATATTTCCCTTGTTTTCAGAGTATTCACAAAATTTTACAATACTCTTCATGTTTTGGTTGGTAACTGGTATGAAGTGGCTAGAAAGAAACCCAATAGTAGTAGTGCTCAAATTTATGATCATGCTTTAACAGCACTGAATAACTACTTTGTTCTGGCTCATTTGTATTTTGGACAAATTGTCAATGTCACACGGAAGACGCATTTATACTCAATTTCCCCACTTTATGTGCGAGGGGCAATAACGTGATTTAAAGCTGTTCTGTGAGGTATTTCTCCATGTAATGAATATTATTAATAACAACCTATAGTTTAATGGGAGGGGGCGGGTCATGGGTGAAAAATTTTCCCATCTGTTCCTACCAATTTAACTTATGTATAGGTGTAATGGGCATGGTGTACTGAGTTGAAATATGTCTTTTTTTCTGACGCTTCCCGTTGCCCCCAAATTTCACCACGTTCAATACCGATAGGCCTTTTCATTTTTAAACAAATTTTCTTTCAAACTTGGCACACACCTTATTTGATCAGATCGGATTTTTGTTTTACTGCTAAGTTTTGTTTTTATTAATTTTTAAAATAGCATGTGAGAACAACCAAAAATATATTAAAAATAGTGTATAAAGAATATATATTTTTCCAAAATTATAATACATATTTAAAAAAGCATGTTATCATTTCTTTGTTTTTCTCCACTCATCGTTTATACCAAATTTCGTGAAGATACGGTAAGAAATAATTTTTTAAAAGTAGGTACGAAATAATTAACAAAAAAGGACATATTGGGGGAAAAGTATTTTTCTCTTATTTTCTGTTATTTGAGTATATTTTTCTCCCAGAAACCTAAGAAAAGAGTAGGATAATATTTTGAAACGTCATAAAACCTTGAAAGACTCGCAACTACTTATTGACACTGTTTCAAGTGCACCCGCACCTTTTTACTCATTTTGAGATAGTGCCTTTTGATAATAGGTGGCAGAATATTTTCCAGACAATCTAAGGCAATATTCATAATACATCCTCAAATAAGTTTGTTATGGATAGTGTTTATGGTGACGATCAAAATGAGCACTAACTTGCCGTACTTTAGATAATATTTATGGCATTTATTGTATAATATTAAATTAATGGCTTTCAGATAGGCCTGTATCGTTTCTAAACAATTCGTATACATTCAAAGAATCGATACTGAGCTTTTAAGATATCATTGTGACAGGAATGACCTGCTCTATCTACTAGTATGATAGACTAGATTTGTCCCCTTTTTTTGTGGCAAAAATGGCACTCCCATAACACACACACACACCCACACACCCACCAAATTCATGTTGACATTTTAGGAAAATTTCAATTTAGAAGAATAATCAAATATTTTGATATTTGTTGTAAATTTTGTCATGATTTTGATGTTGAACGTTGCAAACCGCTTCACTTTTTAACATTACAAGCCACTGTGTTTTTGTCTAGTTAGGATTCTGTGGCACAAGAACCAATAGATATCTGTATCATAACCATATATGAGCAATCCGTGTATCACTATTGGGCCTAGTTTTTTACACTTGCACGCCATATTACTTCAATTCAATTCAATAAAACTTTATTGTCCTCATAAAGGCACATCATTTATATTATGTATGTATGTGAAAATAGATTAAAAAGTGCACCATCAATTTTCTTAACTTTCTCAAAACAACCAAAATTGAACTTTCACCGTCGATTTGTATTTTGTGCCTATGTGGCGTGGGTGGTTTTCGTGTTAATATTTGTCTGAATGTGTGGGCTTAGTTGTTTTTATTTTCATGTCGGTTAGATTTGTGTTGTCTTGTTATGGACCTTGTTGCTAGGGATGAAGAGTGATCATGTTTTGAGAATTGTAAATAGTCAGCTGTTTTCCGGCCATTACAGCCCATGGAGCCGGAACGTATCATGAAACGCAACAGGTGATTACAATCACCTGGACAGGACGTTGCTGAATCCTAAGCTGGGTTTTTTCTTCCCATTTGCACCTGGGTCTAGTGGGGGATGTGCGTGTTGGTGTATTTCTTAATGAACACATCATCTGACCTAGCTTTTGCTAGGATTCGATCCCTGGACCTCATGATCCCGTCTGGCGGCCTAACCACCCGGCCACCAACGCTACATTGTATACTATATTGTGTGATATAGTTGAATATGATTGCAGAAGGGGAAAGTTTTCTAAAAATTCAGCCAAAAGCTGTACCTTATCAAGGCTTGGAAAGAAACACCAGGAGCAAATTGTGTGTATTTCATTTACATATTATTATGTTGAGGAAATTTACAAAATAGTGTTGTGTCGAAAACAATAGGGTCAGTCAGCAAACAAGTCTGCCTCAAATGAAAAATTAAGATCCAAGTACCTCAATCAACAGAGAGTGTAAAGAAACTTATAACAACAGCTCCAATGTCAATTAGAACAAAATCAAACTAGATCATCTCTGTTTCTACGTAGAATGAAAAGAACGATTCTAAACTGTTGTCAAATCTATGGCACGTTACTGTGGTCATGCATCATAAGAAGTATGATAGTCAATATGAATTACTGGTCTGAGACTTTGCATATCTTTTAATTTGGATTCTTTTATCTTGAGCTGGTTAAATTAAAGAGATGCTAGTTCTTTGACAGTAATTTCCTTTTATGGTAATAGGATCCCACTGAGCATTTTCTGAAAATATGATGTGGTAATAGTAATAAATCTCTCCAGTGGGGTCAGACAGCGCCCAGGAATGTTAGCATAATATGATTCCTATCCAACATGGGTACAAGTAAGATCTCAAAGAAGAAACCATAGAAGTTTCTAAACAAACTGATGTACATATTTACACTTTAGTTCTCAGGGTTCTGTCTAGCTTCACATATGAATCTTCCAGTTTGGAGGACAATATGAATCTTTTTCCAACTCATTTGAGGGGGCTTAGTCCAGAGGCAAGGTGTCAGCCAAAAGGATGGCTTTAATTTATCTGAACAAAAGATGATCTTATTACAATGGTTTTGATATGTGCATCTGTCAGGATAGACAACGTATGTATCAAAATGTGAATTTGCGAGACAAAAGAACCAAGCATCAAGCCAAATCTGTTTGTTCAGGCTCTCTTCAGACTCAAGGCAAAAGTGGCAATGTTTCTTTTATAATTTTGGTGTCAATTGCAAATTGTGACTGCACAATTTTGTCTTGGGACACATATCAAAGATTTTGGTCCTGGACCTGGGGTCAGTTTGGAGATCCATTGAAATAACCACTGTCCTGGTTTCACTTCTTCTATTATGTACGGCATTTTTTTGTCTTGGTTATTGCGTTCTGTGTGTGGTTTGGACGTCTCCCCATCGGTAACAGTAACCATTGAAATATTCACTGTCCTGGTTTCACTTCTATTATGTACCGCATCTTTTTTTGTCTTGGTTCTTGCGTGGAGATTGCGTTCTTTGTGTGGGTTGACCGTCTCCTCATCGGTAACAATAGTGCCAATTTCATATGAAATGTAAAATGTTGTGCTGTTCAAAACTGGATGCTTTATAACTATATAATTATAAATATATTATTCATTTTACTTTTCAACTCCTCTGCAAATGATTTTCTTCCCAACTTCACCCACCGTTAAGATATGACAGCCATTATTCTCAATATCTAACTGATGGGGGAAATGGTGTCTTCTTATCCATAGATCAAACGATAATATCATACTCATACACATCGCGCATTAGGAGGATTTGGACACCCTCTGATTCTGTGAGAAGGAAGGTGTTTATAGAGGTTTAAACATTGACTGTGGTACGAGGAGTGTATACTTTTTTCAACACCTTATGCAAGTGAGATGAGTTAATGAACGCGATGTGCAGATTGCTAACTCAATTATATATACATATAGGTTTCTCAATTGTTGTTACGCTACATGCATTTTCACAGTGTCTCTATGACATTATCTATCGATCTATCCAGCCATCTCTTGTCTCAGTACTTACATCATATCCATCCTATCACCTGCGTCAACTGTGGCCCAGTGGTAAGGCCATAGGCATAAGACTTTTCTCCTGAGTTTGGATCCTAGCAAGGCTATGCCCAATGTTGAGTTCCTCTGGGAAAAACACTTGAGCAACGTGCCATCCTCGTTCCACGTGCAAGTGCGCATCGGTATCAAATAGGGAGTAAAATTGTTGTTGCACTGCACGGTGGTGCCTTGTCAAGGGATATCATATATATATATCATGCGCTGTTCTCCTTCAATGCATGTATAAATAAACCGGGATATGCTCTGGCTTTGTGGCCGTATCAGAACTTTAACCATTTGTTTTCTATCTACATGTATTATATCTATTCATATGTTTGTCGTTCTATTCATCAACATCGATCCATCACCACCTCCTCATCCTCCTACTTATATCATGATCAGCATCGCGAGGATCTTGTAGGCCAAGCTATCACCAGTTTCTTATTTTTTCTGTTTTTATAAGGGGTCTCAGCGCCTATGAATTATGTGATATTAACAGGTCAGTGAGTACAAGATGAGTCTGAAAATGCATTTTTGAGGATACTTTTACTTACTTTTACTTATTTATTTCAATTTTACAAATAGGAAGTTGTCTATCGGGTGACACGATAGTATGTCGTGTATCATAATAATTGTCCAATAAGAGGAAAGCATTGCTACGTGGGGTTGGTTACACTAAAACTAAAAGTGATTGGTGGGTGAATGCTGTGCGTCACTCTCTTTTGTCGTTCCTTTACCTATGACGCCATAGGCCATAGGGCACGTACCGAGGATTTAGCATGGGCGTTCAAAATATCCATGATGAATCGATGACACGAAAAGTAGTTTAGACACCGTTAATGCAAACTGACCACTCAAGCTAGTTGTGGTCTCGCTTGGGTTGGGTTGTTTGGTGTTTTTGTTTGTTGTTTTTTTGCGAGAGGGTCGATAACCACTGTGTTTCAGATTAAACTCATTGTCAGACGAGAAGTATTTAAGAGGTTAGAATGATGCAAGAGGGTCGATAAAACTACCGTGATTCAGATTAAACTCATTGTCAGACGAGAAGTATTTAAGAGGTTAGAATGATGCGAGAGGGTCGATAACCACTGTGATTCAGATTAAACTCATTGTCAGACGAGAAGTATTTAAGAGGTTAGAATGATGCGAGAGGGTCGATAAAACCACCGTGTTTCAGATTAAACTCATTGTCAGACGAGAAGTATTTAAGAGGTTAGAATGATGCAAGAGGGTCGATAAAACTACCGTGATTCAGATTAAACTCATTGTCAGACGAGAAGTATTTAAGAGGTTAGAATGATGCGAGAGGGTCGATAAAACCACCGTGTTTCAGATTAAACTCATTGTCAGACGAGAAGTATTTAAGAGGCGAGAATGTCGATGGTGTCTTTCTTCTTCTTTTTTTTTGGTGCTTCAAAATGTTTAGAAATCAGGAAATTATATATGTGAGGATATTAGATTTATTAAGGCCACATCGATTCTGAGTTTCAGTCTGTCATGTTACTAAATTAAAAACAGGTGACACTTGTGGGGTTTTTCCCGTGTTAAGACTACGACGTATTTATTCAGTCGCATCATGGCGGATGGTGTGAACTACAATGAAACAAACAATTTGTGGATTCTTGTCTTTTTCCCCCAATCTCTCTTTTTCATATGTCTGTCACGTCACCCCTTGCTATATCCTCTCAGATCACGATGTGATCTTCCACTTGTCTTTCGTCTTGGTGTTTTCTTTGAAAATCACCACAGGATCTGCATATGATGGCCACGGGACATGGTAAATCTCGATGCATTAAACAAAATCGTCACAGATGTTGCTTTGGTCTTCGTTTTTTGTTTTTTTATCAGTCTCTTATGTCTGTAATGTTGCTATTTCACAACGGGGTTCATATTAATGTTAACTTTCAAGTAAGTTAAAGACTATCTCCTCATTATAAGGTAATTTACATCTACCGGAAAGAGACGGTGACTTAAATTCTCCCAATCTTCATTGAGTCTTGCTGGCGGGCGCTCCTGGTAGGTGCTATATCTTTCATCTCGCTGTCTTTTCTTAATTCACCCTGAGATCACCACAATAGTGGACAGGGTAAATTTCAATTAAACAAATAAACGTGTCCTGCTTTTCACAGTGGGAGGTGGACGAGCGATGCCTCTACTGGTAGGTCTAGCTCTTTCCTTTTACTTCACTCTTTGGCTGTTTCCTCTTAATTGACCCTGAGATCACCACAATGGTGGAGAGAGCAAGTTTCAGTGAAGCAAACAAAAGTCTTATCTTTAATCTAGTTGTTTCCTCCAAATTCACCCTGAGATCACCGGGTTTTTTTTTTATGTACGGGGTAATTTACAATGAAACAGCAACAACAAAAAACAAAACGCACTTTAACTTTAATGTTATGGTAATTGAATGTGGTGTGGAATAGTCGCTTTTCTAGGGGTTTTCTCAAAACTTGAATGACAAATGCCGTTTGATTGATGGAAAACGGTCACACCGGCCTTAAAATTGAAACCTGTTTTCAAGGGGCTATTTTGATGCTAGTGTGAATACTCGGCTGTAAGGATTTTGCCGTGAGTCAATTACATTGTAGTGGATACTGGTGCTAGTGTGAATACTCGGCTGTAAGGATTTTGACGTGAGTCAATTACATTGTAGTGGATACTGGTGCTAGTGTGAATACTCGGCTGTAAGGATTTTGACGTGAGTCAATTACATTGTAGTGGATACTGGTGCTAGTGTGAATACTCGGCTGTAAGGATTTTGACGTGAGTCAATTACATTGTAGTGGATACTGGTGCTAGTGTGAAGGGTATACATAGGTACTCGGCTGTAAGTGTAAGGATTTTGACGTGAGTCAATTACATTGTAGTGGATACTGGTGCTAGTGTGAAGGGGTATACATAGGTCCTCGGCTGTAAGTGTAAGGATTTTGACGTGAGTCAATTACATTGTCTTGTGGTGGATACTACTTGGTGCCGGAAGATGGAAAGTGGTTTTCTACCAACTAATGAAGATGTAGTTTCTTAAGCTTATTATTACTTTTACTTTACTCACAAGCTGGGGAGTTAGATCTTCATTAACACTTCAGGTAAACTGAAATCAGATGCCATGAGAGCCACGATCGATACTATTATTAAAATATTATCTTCATTTTCGTATTTATATTAGATTCGTGGCAATGTTTTGAATTATGCGCCTCGTCCGTCTTTATTTATTTGTTATGTTGCTTATTTGGGCGAGGGAGGGTGGGTGCTTTTTGTGCACACGCGTACATGCACCCAAAGGAGCCCCCATCTGCAGGAGTTTTTCTTGAGTTATTGTTATAATGAAGTTATGCCATGATACAAAGTTATGAATGCAATATAATATATTTGATACCCACTCACACCTGTGTGTCGATACCAGAAAGCGCTGAAGTTGGTGTTTTGTCGGTTCAGCTATTACGTAAGACGCGATGAGTTCGTGAGCTGTCGGGCATTTCATGTCACCGTCCGTGTGTTTAATTATCAATAACGTTATGATAAATGTTTGTATACATATCGATCCATGGCGGATGACGACATCACCCATCGCGCTACCTTGTATTTTATTTTTAGTGCTAGTTTAGTCTTACGTGAGTCAACGTGACCTACCCATCTATTGTTGTCGCCTGTCCTCCCGTTTTTGTTGGTTCGACAGTTTTTTTTTTCAAACTTTTTGTCTGGTCACATATTACTAGATCTTCTTATCCGTGAGCGATTGGCGGGAGCTGCTGGTAGGTCCTGCTTCTTTCCTTCTACTCTTTCACTTCGCTTTTGTCTTGCTGTTTCCTAATTCACCCTGAAATCACCACAATGGTGGACGGGGTTAATTTCTGTTAAACAAACACACACACACACACTCTCTCTCTCTTCGTATGCTCAGGCTATACTTGGAACAATTTTCGGCGAATGGAGCGCGCATAGGAAACACGAAGCACACAATGACACAATGCATTCGTGTGGACGTACGTAGTATTGGGTTGATATTTTTGGTCGTCGTGACTGGGACTGGGACAGGAAAACTCGTTGCACAGCTCTTGAAGAGCGGTCCGTACTTGACCATGAACGCGTGCGTGTTTTTTTTAAGAGTCGTTAGCCTTTCGTTCACCGTCCGCTATGGGGCATCGGTAGGCCATGGGGCTTGACTCCTACCGCTACTGCTAGATCTACCTAGTGGTTAGTTAGTATTGTTACACTGTGAATGTGATGGATGGGCTTTCGGCGTCGGGGGCAACGCGGAGGCTGTCACCACCAGTCATCGTGACGCAACGTTGCTCGATCATTAGCCTCGTGTGTCGTTTTTTTTTGTTTTGTTCTCGTGGCTACGTCAGATTAGGCTCGTGGGTCCCTTTTTACTCCCATCAATGAATAGCAAGGCATGTGTAGCCTAAATGATAATGCATGTGTAGTCTACTGCAATGCACTAATAATATTGGTTCCCCTGGTAACCCTGTTTAAATAGTGTGTCCCACTGGAGATGTGTGCGAATCGTGCTCATGGGTCAACACGCGTTATGTTGGTTGGTAGGTCGATGTTGACGCCCATGATTGATAGTGGTGTGTCGACAATTTTGTTTGCTTGCAATGGGCAGACTGTCTTGACTTATTTGAACGCAATGACGTGTGTTGCCGTAATGGCAATGGTTTGTATATTGTATCATAGGTTCAAGTCAGAAAGAGTCTTTCGCTTATTTTTTTGAAAATGTATTACTATTACTTTTACTCCCGGGGTGGTTTACTTATTGAAATTTGTATGTAGGACCCTATCCGATAGTGACAGGTGATTTTAAGACAAAGCAATATCGGGGGAGGGGGGTTGTTTTGTTGTTTTTAGTGCGTTTGTTTTTATAATTTCTTTTGGGGTGTTTTGGTTTTTTGATTCTTTATATTTTGTCTGTGTGGATATTTCAATTATTAATTGAAAAAGATCATCAATGGCATTACTATCCGTTTTCTTCGTTTTATCCGATAGGGAACACACCTCCCTCCCCCATCTTTTGTACAGACATTATGTTGTGTCTAGTACTGTGTCGACTAGGTACAACTACAACTACAACACATTTAGAAGTTGGTGTGTACGTTGTGTAGCTTCTTCACTCACTTTACTACAGTGTACAGTATGACCCTAGGAAATCTCATTGCCGTTTGAAGGGGTGCATGGCCCAACCGCGGCGGGTAGGTCCTACTTCTTTCCGTTTACGCTTTTACTTCTTTTACTTTTATCTTGCTGTTTCCTCAAATCTCGCGGGCGGTCGGCAGGAGATGCTGGTAGGTCTTACTTTTTTCTTTTTACTCTTTCACTTATGTTTTATCTAATCTTGCTGTGTCCTCTTAACTCATCCTGAGATCACCACAGAATTGTAAAAAAATCAAATCATGTTTTAAAGAACGTGAACGTACAAAGCTTCATAAGTTTCAAATTGAAAACATTTAATCTACTTTTCTATTAAGCTTGCATTAAAGACTTGTTTCTTTTACCACTCTGAACTTTGAAAGGCATAATTTCCTTTTTACAAACACGCAATGAAAATGGATGAATGGAGAATAAATGATTTGATAATGTCAATGACATGAATTTGTAAAGCCAAGCTGGTTTATCATTAATTATTGTTTATGTATATTGTTGCACCATACTTTCTATTTACTCACATGTCTCTGTTCTATATACATATATACGTCCGCCATTTATTATGGACTGGTTCTAATTAAATAGTTGGTAGATTTTCGGGGGGGGGGGGGGGGTCTTGTTTACCGTCCATCGTGATGACGCAATCCACCATACTGCCATTATAATTATACTAGTACAAGTACACTCACATGATGATGCTCATGTGTGCTGGTTCACACTAGTGTCATAATTGGTGGTACAGGTGTGGCCAGGGGTTTGAATTTGAAGGCTTGTCGGGTTTCAAATTCCTGAATGGGTGCATACTGCATACCGTAACCCGTGTGTACACATAATACTATGATGTTACGGTTAATAACATCTGTGATGACGGTCACGGCAGTCATCTGAAGGGCTTGCTGACCTGGCAAATTCTCATCTATCCGATTGAAATTTGAGCTGGTCGCATATCAATATCATATATAGACAGCCATCGACACGATTGACCATAAAATTAAATTAAAAGTGCTCTACAATGCAATATGACTATGACCTAGTTCTGGTGACCGGTCTAGTCATCCCGAGACCTTTTTGCTTTTGCCCCCCAGCACACTTTGTCTTTGCCTGATTGCAGTCAGTCAGGCTGCGGACTGGCGGTGAACGAGAAAGGCGGAAATGCACAGGTGGCCACGCTTGGGGGGACACAAAGTAAGCGTGTTGTCACCAGTATATATATAAATACTTGGATTTCCACCAAGCGAGCTTCCCGCTCCCACTGCCAGTGGACGCTGGTAATACTAGATCTAGTACTAGTAATGGTATTAGTAAGGGGCAGCAGCACGTCTGTGTTCACACAACTATATTTTGATGGTAACCTGCGCCGTGTAGTCTCTCTCTCTCTCTCTCTCTCTCTCTCTCTCTCTCTCTCTCTCTCTCTCTCTCTCTCTCTCTCTCTCTCTCTCTCTCTCTCTCTCTCTCTCTCTCTCTCTCTATCTCTCTCTCTCTCTCTCTCTCTCTCTCTCTCTCTCTCTCTCTCTCTCTCTCTCTCTACTCTCCCAGGCTTTCAAAAAGCCTAGAATAGAGATTTATAAATTTCCCCCAATTGGTCACCGGCCCTTTCTAAGGGTATTCTCCTACGTAAAAAGACATTTTAGTAGGGGGGGAGTATGTCTTGTATAAGTATCAATCTAAAAGTTCAGACATTGTTTAATACAAAAAACGGCCTGGTAGAATGCTCACACCACAAACTGGCATTGGTCCTCTGTGTGTGTGTTACGTAAGTATAACATATATCCACATTGATCATGGTGCTATACACATACCATGGTGGACAGGGACGAATTCAAATGACACTGCATAAAGTGAATCACCATGCCATGAAACAAACACAATTCCAGTAATCTGAGATAATGGCGGATAGTGTAAATTCCAGGTGTTTTTTTGTTTGTTTGTTTTTATCTGCGGCCGGGGTGTTGTGTTCTGTTGTTGGGGGGGGGTTGTGGTAACCTCACTGCTTAACCTTGGTGTTATGGACGCCAATGAGATCTTTATCAGTGGTTTTCCGTGGAAGGCAAGAAATCACAAACGTCGGCCAAAGTCAAAATGCCATGGAAGCCGTCGCCTCCATTGTAATTTGCTCATGGACGCGGGTAATGTGTGCAGCCTTCTTTAGAAAGGCAAGATGTCCTGTGAAAGTAAGTACTTGATTGAGTCCAATAAGTGACACGGACAACTCGGTGATCGACCATTGCGCAACGCAGTTACCCACGTCCTGGCTGATAATTTTAGCGCTGTCCTTTGTGCAATGAGGGTGAGGGCCGAAACTACCCTCCATGGAACAATGAAGTTGGTGGTGGTGGGAAGGGGTGATGGGTGGAGAAAAAGTGTGAAAGTAAAGCGACATGTGCGAACAGTATAGTACATGCAGGTGTAATGTAAGATGAATTGGCGGTTAGGATGAAAGAACTTAACATGGAGAAACAACAATCGTGTGTACGGATTGGATGAAAGAACTTAACATGGAGAAACAACAATCGTGTATATAGATTGGACGAAAGAACTTAACATTGAGAAAAAACAACGATTGGATGAAAGAACTTATTGAGAAACAACAATTGTGTACGGATTGGATGAAAGAACTTAACATTGAGAAACAACAATCGTGTATATAGATTGGACGAAAGAACTTAACATTGAGAAACAACACCGTGTATATAGATTGGACGAAAGAACTTAACATTGAGAAACAACAATCGTGTATATAGATTGGACGAAAGAACTTAACATTGAGAAAAACAATCGTATATATACTATTATATAGATTGGACGAAAGAACTTAACATTGAGAAACAACAATCGTGTGTACGGATAGGATGAAAGAACTTGACATTGAGAAACAACAATCTAGACGGCGTGTATTATTAGTGACGTTTTATGTGTACCCTGACGAAGGGTACAACCTATTTCTAACACCTAGGCAGGTCCGTCTCACTACTCCCAGTCCTAGGCTTTGTACGATTGTGACGGCTCTTGCCTCCCAATTTTGAACATCCGTACTTCAATGAAAATGGGGTGTGTTTGTGTGGGCTATTAACATTAACAATGGAGTTTATCTCAGACGTAGCCCTTTACCTAACACCACGCCCATGCTGTAGAAATACTACATGTAATAACAATGCGTTCATCTCCATAACGTGCTATGTAATTTCTAATCGGTGGTGCATTGTTTTGCACCCGTTTAGCAGGGGGTTGACGGGGGCTGCTGGCGGGTCTTACTTAAGTTAAATCTTTCCTTTCACCGTCACCTTGCTGCTTTCTCGTAGTTTGCCCTGAAATGACCACATACTATTATTATGGCCGATTGGATACTTTGCAATCAAACATACACCAATGATTCCAAGTGGGTCATGCTGGTAGGTCCTCCTTCTTTTATCTTGCTGTTTCCTTTTAATTCATCCTGAGATCAACGCAATGTCAATGAATCAAAAATTCCTTCATTTCATGTATCAAGCTCTTCTTCGCTAGATAATTTAAGTGTATCTGTTGTTGTTTTGTAAGTACATACTATCATTGCCATAGTATTAATCGTAAGGAGGAATGGTAGTAACTTAATTGATGATTGATACACCTCAATGTATTTGACTCTTCTTCTTTCTTTTGCTATAGGACACGGGAGCGTCTTTCCGTGTTCGCTCTGTGACAAACTATCTTCTTTGCTTTTCCTCTTAATCCTGATCAACGCATACAATGAACAGTGTATTCTTCAGCCAAACAGTGCGCAATGTGTTGCTGTGATTGTGTAATTGTTAAGTCATTGTTAAGAAACCATTGGCGAGTTACTTTGGGAATATACAGATCAAGCAGGGAGGGGGTCGTTACTTTGGGAATATACAGATCAAGCAGGGGAGGGGGTCGTTACTTTGGGAATATACAGATCAAGCAGGGAGGGAGTCGTTACTTTGGGAATATACAGATCAAGCAGGGAGGGGATCGAATGGAGACACACCGTGTACCGTCTTACTTGAACCCGAAGATCACACACACATACACACACACACATACACACAGACCCCCTTCCCCTGGCGGAGAAGCGACCAATCGTCATCCACCTGACGACAATAATTTTGACCTGTCCGAGGTACCCGTATTTGAATCTGACTAGTGGAAGCCATCTCCTCAAATAATATAATTTCTCAATGTTCCCCGCTTAGTTCATTTGGGTGATCATTTGATGATGTATCACAAGGACAAGCCCGTAAATTCGCGTGTAGATGTTTCCAACAGCAGTCCATTTGGATATGATGCTAATAGAAATAGATCTAGTGGCTTCCTTTTTAACCCAAGACATGGTGAGTGATTTTAGAGGATAATTTCCTTTCAACTTCATCTTACCATGCTCCTTGGGGCTTGGTACATCTACTACTAGCACGCAATGATTTGGTCTGTTTCCTTGGTCATCTATATCATATTGCATGTATACATGCATCGTCTAGTCGTTTTATGGTTGTCTTTTTCTTGATTCTATCTATCCCGTCAATCTTTCACTGTCAGTGTCACATGTCTTTGATCCCACTTTTTTTCCTGGGTAATTTGTTACTTACGTGTGTCTTTTTTTAATTCAGGTAGTGCTAACATTACCATAGTTAGCAGGAATTAAGGTACCGATAACTAACATTAATAACATGATACACCTCAAGGGATGTGAAGAAAGGGGCTTTTAGCGCGCGAAATTATCTGCCCTTGTTTCAGAAACAGATCGGTGGTTACTCTTTCGTGTGGAGCCTGAATCCTGTATTTAATTATAGTAAAATACGAGGGCAGTGAGTACCCCACGTCATTATTCATAAATAATGTTATTACAAAAGTAATTTAACCAGTGCTAACGTTAATAATCAGAAGAGAAGAAGGAACAGGATGACCGCCAGTAATGATAATAGCAAAGACTATAAATAAATGACATAACATTCTACGTGTTTTTATTTTTATTATAACTTATTGACTGGCGCTTAACAAGATTAATATTTTATCCTTTTTTTTTTTGTGAACTGCCGTCTCTTATGTGGAAGTATTATAGGATTTTGCATTGAGGAAATGCCGCGACGTAAAGGTGTTACCATGGCCAATCTTGTTAGGTCTAATCAGGATACCTGAAACGAGCTAAACACCCCTATAGGTTTACATTTGCATCCATATTCATAAAATGTAATTTAGTATTTTGTCTGTTTTTAATTCTCGAATTTTCTAACAAATTATTAAATGTGTCAACCGTGCTACAAGTTCAAATTTATTCTTTTTCTTTCGTGTCCTGTTTGTTCAACTTGTTCGTTGGCCAGAAGAACATCTTCATCCAGAACTAAAACTTAATATAAATCAGGAAGATACAACATATTTATTTGCAAAAGTGATATAAAAATCTAAATTATTGAGTAAATTATATAGCAATACAAGAAAGGGTGAAAACACAAGCACTTAAGAATAACTGTAGATCTAGCATTCTGCTCTCCCGGCTGGCACCGGTAAGAATAAGTCGTGAAATGACACGCATAGGATGTCGAATATGCCATAGCAACTATTTTCCCACACTTTTATTGTGTGTATCTAAATAAATCTAGTGGTGTAATGTTAATTCACATGTTTAGGTAGATAGCATTTAAGTTTTAAAGTCAGCGCGCATTTCCTCTGCTATCGCAATACTCGTAACAACAGCCACGTAAAAGAGTTGCCACCGATATGGGAAATCGTGCAATGCATCATGAAACAGATTAGCAGTAGGAGCTAAACGCCTCATTGGTTCATTGAAGGATTAAGTGTGGGGACTCGGCAGTCCAGAAACAAGGTGTCGGGCATCTCAACCAAACCGAAAAGGTAGTGGGTTCGAGCCCCGCCAACGGATGAAAAATGTTCTCGAGTCTTTTTTAAGCAAAACTACCCCCTGGTCCAGGTAGGTGGATCGACACCTGGTCACATCGGAGATGGACAGTCAGATAAAGGTCCCGTGTGCAGATAACACCTCTATGTGCACGCCATAAGATCCCTTGGCTGTTTTTAGGCAGTCCGGGCAAAATTAACCAAATCCTACCAAAAACCCCGAGATTACCTTAGTTGTGGATGTGCGTAAATCAAATCAAATAGAACGAAGCATTAAGCAACAGCCATTATCGAATCGCTTTATTGTTTTGCTATCCGAGGTGGACGCTGCCGTTGGACATGTTCTTTATTTTTGTTACAACTTGTCTACTTAGCGTTTCTTCTTAATTTATTCTAATCAACGTATACAATGGACAGGGCATTCTGCGGCCATACAATGCGAAATGTGTTGGTGTAACTGTGAAGTCATGCTACCATTTGACTTATTGCTTAGGTGGGATAACATGGGGGGGGGGGGGGGGGTGTTTGTCGGATGCAGAATCAATGAGTGTCACTTTGAGCCCGACAACTGATGTTGGCCTTCCGAGGTAACCGTATCTGATTGACTTGTAGTCGGTGGTGGAAGACATTTTCTCCCAGAAAATAAATTCATGAAGTTCAGTATCTTTCACTTGAAGCCCATGGACTTGCATGTAGAAATGTCCAGCTTTGTACTACCTAGCAGCCAGCATAGATAGTCGCTTCCATTTCAACCCTCCAGGCGATCTTGGTAATTGATTTGAGAGTATAATTTCCTTATCTGTTGCTGTGTATTCTCGAATACGTTTAATTGAATGAATTGATAGCAAGTATCCTTTTAACTTTAACTATGTGTGTGCCATATAGAAAGATAACAGAAAAGCATATTGTTGTTTTTTTCAAAATTATGCCCAATATTGGTAATTATTGTCAACTAGATCTAATTATAATTTGTGTTGCAGTATTCATATATGTGAAATTCAAAATAAAATTTGAGCAATGTTTTCACCAAACGCTTCGGATTGCGGTCTCCCAATGAGTTGATTTCAAATCTCGTGACACCGAGTGGATTCGATGAGCGAAAAAGCGGCGATGGTTTTCCAACCGCACTAGTAAATCCATATTACATGGGTTTGCCATGAAACAAGGGGAGATAGGGGGGGGGTGTGTGTATGGGTGCGATTGTTGCCATTCGGATGTCCATTAGATATCATGGAGCTCCGGTCGATTTGGCAAGTAAAAACGGAGAGACTGGAGCCACAAAGTTTGCATCCTTATCCTGTATCGCTGTTCGTAGAGAGAGAATGCATCTAACGGTGTATTGCATTATAGATTGCGGTTCTTTCAATATAAAGTACATGTAGCAGTACATCTGTACATATTATGTATGTTCTGTAGATCGCCGTTCGATGGAGAGAAAGAGTAGCAATACATGTAGTAATGTATAGCATTGTATAATTCGCCGTGCTTTGCTATATGGAAAGAATAGTATTATATGGGCCTAGTAGCAGTACGTGTATTATATTACACTGTAGATAGGCCCTCGTTGGAGACCGTTCTTTGAGAGAACGAGTAGTAGTAGTAGTACATGTATATTACATTATAAATTGCCGTTCATTGGAGAAAGACAGAGGAGGAGTGATTTAAAGAGGAAATTAGGCAACTTGTAGTATAATGTCTGGATGGCCAGATTCTACGGCTTTAGGTAGTTCTCTCCAAACTGGGGCAGTTGGTGGGCTCTACGGGTCGGTCCTACTACTGCTTTGTTTCAGTCATCTTGTTTTCACAGGGAGTGAGATTACTGCACGTGATAGGCAGGGTAAATTGCAGTTTTACAAGCACATCTCTATTCAGTTGAGCATATTTTCCACTGTTAGGACTAGTCTTTCTATGTCTAGAATTTCTTCATTATTTTTGATGATTTCTTTCCTGTATCTATGTTTTGTAAGGATGACATGTGTGAATTATTTTCCATTGTTTTCCTTTCAGCGCCCATCTCACAGGCTCATTTTGATTACATTGCACCACAACAGGGACAGCCTCTACTGTCCTATCAGGTAAGAATTTTTTTGTTTCAAATAGTTTGTGGAACTCAGATTCTCTCCTCATTAAACTTTTGTCTGTCAGTTGCTCGTGGTTTCTATACTCTGTATGTGGTTATTTGTTTGTCTGTCCATATCTCTCTCTCCTCTTTCTGGTTGGCGGGTGCTGGTGGTAGAAACTACTTCTTCTTTTTTCTTTCATCTGGCTGTTTCCTCTTTTTCCCACTGATTACTGCATATGGTGGACAAGGTCATTTTCAATCTATCTCTCTCTCTCTATCTCTCTATCTCTATCTCTATCTCTATCTCTATCTCTCTCTCTCTATCTATCTATATCTCTCTATCTATCTATCTATCTATCTATCTATCTATCTATATATCTATCTATCTGTCTCTCTCTCTATCTCTCTCTCTCTATCTTTCTCTCTCTCTCTCTCTCTCTCTCTCTCTCTCTCTCTCTCTCTCTCTCTCTCTCTCTCTCTCTCTCTCTCTCTCTCTCTCTCTCTCTCTCTCTCTCTCTCTCTCTCTGTGTCTCAGATGGTGGGTACTATTGGTAGGCCCTACTTCTTTCTGTTCACTCTTTCACTTGTCTTTTATCTTGCTGTATCCTCTTAATTCGGGGTGAATTTCAATATATATTATATATAAACCTCTCTACCTCCCCCTCTCTACTCCCCCCCACCCACCTAGGGGGAAAGGGGAGGCTTTGGCTGTGTTTTTTCTATTACATATATGTGTTGCTAGGGGTTACCCTGAGATCACCACAATGGTGGACAGGGTGAATTTTAAAGAAGCACACAATCTGTTTTCTTTCTTTTCACTATTTGATCTTCCTTCCTCATCTGAATTCATGTAAGATTTCAGTGAGGCAAACATTTCTCGCTCACACATTTCTCTTTCGGTAGTTGAAGGTTCCTCTTTATCGCTCTTTTAGATGGGGTTTCTTACTGTCCTACTACTAGAAGTCCAATGTGATGGGGTTTTCTTACTCTACTACTACTACTACTACTACTACTACTACTACTACTACTACTACTACTACTACTACTACTACTACTACTACTACTACTACTACTACTACTACTACTAGAAGTCCATTGTGATGGGGGATTTCTTACTGTACTACTACTACTAGAAATCCATTGTGATGGGGGTTTTCTTACTGTCCTACTAGAAGTCCAATGTGATGGGGGTTTCTTACTGTACTACTACTACTAGAAGTCCATTGTGATGGGGGTTTTCTTACTGTACTATTACTACTACTACTAGAAGTCCATTGTGATGGGGGTTTTCTTACTGTACTATTACTACTACTACTAGAAGTCCATTGTGATGGGGTTTTTTTCTTACTGTACTACTACTACTAGAAGTCCATTGTGATGGGGTTTTTCTTACTGTACTACTACTACTACTAGAAGTCCATTGTGATGGGGTTTTCTTACTGTACTACTACTACTACTACTACTAGAAGTCCATTGTGATGGGGTTTTCTTACTGTACTATTACTACTACTACTAGAAGTCCATTGTGATGGGGGTTTTTCTTACTGTACTACTACTACTAGAAGTCCATTGTGATGGGGGTTTTCTTACTGTACTACTACTACTAGAAGTCCATTGTGATGGGGGTTTTCTTGTACTGTACTACTACTACTAGAAGTCCATTGTGATGGGGGTTTTCTTACTGTACTACTACTACTACTACTACTACTACTACTAGAAGTCCAATGTGATGGGGTTTTCTTACTGTACTACTACTACTACTACTACTACTAGAAGTCCATTGTGATGGGGGTTTTCTTACTGTACTACTACTACTACTACTAGAAGTCCAGTGTGATGGGGTTTTCTTACTGTACTACTACTACTAGAAGTCCATTGTGATGGAAGGTTTTCTTACTTACTACTACTACTACTAGAAGTCCAATGTGATGGGGTTTTCTTTTTCTACTACTACTACTACTACTACTAGAAGTCCATTGTGATGGGGGTTTTCTTACTGTACTACTACTACTAGAAGTCCATTGTGATGGGGTTTTTCTTACTGTACTACTACTACTAGAAGTCCATTGTGATGGGGGTTTTCTTACTGTACTACTACTACTAGAAGTCCATTGTGATGGGGGTTTTCTTACTGTACTACTACTACTAGAAGTCCATTGTGATGGGGTTTTCTTACTGTACTACTACTACTAGAAGTCCATTGTACTTACTACTACTACTACTACTAGTCCATTGTGATGGGGTTTTTACTGTACTACTACTACTAGAAGTCCATTGTGATGGAAGGTTTTTTCTTACTGTACTACTACTACTAGAAGTCCATTGTGATGGGGGTTTTCTTACTGTACTACTACTACTACTAGAAGTCCACTACTACTACTACTACTACTACTACTACTACTACTAGAACTACTACTGATGGAAGGTTTACTACTACTACTACTACTACTACTAGAAGTCCATTGTGATGGGGGTTTTCTTACTACTACTACTACTACTACTAGAAGTCCATTGTGATGGGGGTTTTCTTACTGTACTACTACTACTACTACTACTAGAAGTCCATTGTGATGGAAGGTTTTCTTACTGTACTACTACTACTACTACTACTACTACTAGAAGTCCATTGTGATGGAAGGTTTTCTTACTGTACTACTACTACTACTACTAGAAGTCCATTGTGATAGGTTTTCTTACTACTACTACTACTACTACTAGAAGTCCATTGTGATGGAAGGTTTTCTTACTGTACTACTACTACTACTAGAAGTCCATTGTGATGGAAGGTTTTCTTACTACTACTACTACTACTACTACTACTAGAAGTCCATTGTGATGGAAGGGTTTTCTTACATTGTGATGGAAGGTTTACTACTACTACTACTACTACTAGAAGTCCATTGTGATGGAAGGTTTTCTTACTGTACTACTACTACTACTAGAAGTCCATTGTGATGGAAGGTTTTCTTACTGTACTACTACTACTACTAGAAGTCCATTGTGATGGAAGGTTTTCTTACTGTACTACTACTACTAGAAGTCCATTGTGATGGAAGGTTTTCTTACTGTACTACTACTACTACTACTAGAAGTCCATTGTGATGGAAGGTTTTCTTACTGTACTACTACTACTACTAGAAGTCCATTGTGATGGAAGGCTTTCTTACTGTACTACTACTACTACTAGAAGTCCATTGTGATGGAAGGTTTTCTTACTGTACTACTACTACTAGAAGTCCATTGTGATGGAAGGTTTTCTTACTGTACTACTACTACTAGAAGTCCATTGTGATGGAAGGTTTTCTTACTGTACTACTACTACTAGAAGTCCATTGTGATGGAAGGTTTTCTTACTGTACTACTACTACTACTAGAAGTCCATTGTGATGGAAGGTTTTCTTACTGTACTACTACTACTAGAAGTCCATTGTGATGGAAGGTTTTCTTACTGTACTACTACTACTACTAGAAGTCCAATGTGATGGGGGGTTTTCTTACTGTACTACTACTACTAGAAGTCCATTGTGATGGAAGGTTTTCTTACTGTACTACTACTACTAGAAGTCCATTGTGATGGAAGGTTTTCTTACTGTACTACTACTACTAGAAGTCCATTGTGATGGAAGGTTTTCTTACTGTACTACTACTACTACTACTAGAAGTCCATTGTGATGGAAGGTTTTCTTACTACTACTACTACTACTACTAGAAGTCCAATGTGATGGGGGTTTTCTTACTGTACTACTACTACTACTACTAGAAGTCCATTGTGATGGAAGGTTTTCTTACTACTACTACTACTACTAGAAGTCCATTGTGATGGAAGGTTTTCTTACTGTACTACTACTACTACTAGAAGTCCATTGTGATGGAAGGTTTTCTTACTGTACTACTACTACTACTACTAGAAGTCCAATGTGATGGGGGTTTTCTTACTGTACTACTACTACTACTACTACTAGAAGTCCAATGTGATGGGGGGTTTTCTTACTGTACTACTACTACTACTACTAGAAGTCCATTGTGATGGGGGTTTTCTTACTGTACTACTACTACTACTACTACTACTACTAGAAGTCCATTGTGATGGGGGTTTTCTTACTGTACTACTACTACTACTACTAGAAGTCCAATGTGATGGGGGTTTTCTTACTGTTTTACTACTACTACTACTACTACTACTACTAGAAGTCAATGTGATGGAAGGTTTTCTTACTGTACTACTACTACTACTAGAAGTCCATTGTGATGGAAGGTTTTCTTACTGTACTACTACTACTACTAGAAGTCCAATGTGATGGGGGTTTTCTTACTGTACTACTACTACTACTAGAAGTCCAATGTGATGGGGTTTTCTTACTGTACTACTACTACTACTACTACTACTACTAGTCCACTACTACTACTACTGATGGAAGGTTTTCTTACTGTACTACTACTACTACTACTACTAGAAGTCCATTGTGATGGAAGGTTTTCTTACTGTACTACTACTACTACTAGAAGTCCATTGTGATGGAAGGTTTTTTCTTACTACTACTACTACTACTAGAAGTCCAATGTGATGGGGGTTTCTTTTTCTTACTACTACTACTACTACTAGAAGTCCATTGTGATGGAAGGTTTTCTTACTGTACTACTACTACTACTACTAGAAGTCTACTACTGTAGAAGTCCATTGTGATGGAAGGTTTTCTTACTGTACTACTACTACTACTACTACTAGAAGTCCATTGTGATGGAAGGTTTTCTTACTGTACTACTACTACTAGAAGTCCATTGTGATGGGGGTTTTCTACTACTACTACTACTACTACTACTAGAAGTCCATTGTGATGGAATATTTTCTTACTGTACTACTACTACTACTACTACTACTACTAGAAGTCCATTGTGATGGAAGATTTTCTTACTGTACTACTAC
This sequence comes from Doris montereyensis, assembly GCA_037039925.1. NCBI lineage: Eukaryota > Metazoa > Mollusca > Gastropoda > Nudibranchia > Dorididae > Doris > Doris montereyensis. The sequence continues at coordinate 129,824 of JAXRKP010000522.1, forward strand.
TACTACTACTAGAAGTCCATTGTGATGGAAGATTTTCTTACTGTACTACTACTACTACTACTACTAGAAGTCCATTCTGATGGGCGGTTTTTTTTTCTACTACTACTACTACTACTAGAAGTCTATTGTGATGGGCGGTTTTTCTTATTGGTACTACTGCTAGAAGTCCATTATGATGGGTTGTTTTTTATTGTACTACTACTAGAAGTCCATTACTTGTTATGGCTTCAACTAAAGAAAAGAGTAGAAGTTGCTAGAAATGTTGTGACTGTTACATGTAATGGCTTCAACTAAAGAAAAGAATAAAAATTGCTAGAAATGTTTGACTGTTACATGTTATGGCTTCAACTAAAGAAAAGAATAGAAATTGCTAGAAACATTGTGACTGTTACATGTTATGGTTTCAACTAAAGAAAAGAATAGAAATTGCTAGAAACATTGTGACTGTTAAATGTTATGGTTTCAACTAAAGAAAAGAATAGAAATTGCTAGAAATGTTGTGACTGTTACATGTAATGGCTTCAACTAAAGAAAAGAATAGAAATTGCTAGAAACGTTGTGACTGTTACATGTTATGGCTTCAACTAAAGAAAAGAATAGAAATTGCTAGAAACCTTGAGACTGTTACATGTTATGGTTTCAACTAAAGAAAAGAATAGAAATTGCTAGAAATGTTGTGACTGTTACATGTAATGGCTTCAACTAAAGAAAAGAATAGAAATTGCTAGAAACATTGTGACTGTTACATGTTATGGTTTCAACTAAAGAAAAGAATAGAAATTGCTAGAAATGTTGTGACTGTTACATGTTATGGCTTCAACTAAAGAAAAGAATAGAAATTGCTAGAAACGTTGTGACTGTTACATGTTATGGCTTCAACTAAAGAAAAGAATAGAAATTGCTAGAAACATTGTGACTGTTGCATGTTATGGCTTCAACTAAAGAAAAGAAAATATATCTTATTCCTGTATATTTTTGTGATCAGAGTGATGAACACTACTTGCCTATCAGACCCAACCTGTTTTTTGTTGTAAGACAATCCTATCATTTTTGCTAGTTTGTGTTCCGTGTCAATGGCTGATTATGTTAACTCAGTGTCATTTAAACTCAAATTTTTGAATACTCAAAGAACAGTCCTCTCACATTTCACATATTTTAAAGTCTTTAGAATTTTTTAGCCGATTCTGTCATTCCACTGGCATCTTTTCTTTCTCTTATTTTCTCATTTTCTTTCTATATCTATCGTTCTGCCCTCATTTTCTCATTTTCTTTCTATATCTATCGTTCTGCCCTCATTTTCTCATTTTCTTTCTATATTTCTTTCTATATCTATATCTATCGTTCTGCCTGTGCTGTCTGTCGGGATTTTTCCTGTACCTGTTTACTTCTACAAAATTCTTCACATGCTTTTTAATGTGCTTGTAGATTCTACTTGTCATCATCATTCACCCTGAGGTTACCATATATGATGGATTGGGTAATTTGCTACGAAACAAATATTTATTCTTATTAGTAAAGCTGGAGAAAATTTATGTCATATTCCAACACAGAATCTTTCATTGGTTATGCCCCATTTCAAGAAAGACAAGGTTAACCATTCTCTCCTTACAACATGCATTGATGCCATTACAACATAGGTCATCTCATATTTCAACTTGCTCTCCTTGCTTTAATTGAAAATTTGATTTGAATTTCAGGCATATGGCAGTGCTCCTAACGAACTGAGAGCCAACTCTGCTCCAGGTGGGCGAGGAGGAATGCCTCAGGGCAACATGGCATCAACTGGTCACTACTACCAAGCGAACCAGAACATGCGTCATCCTCAGCCTGCACAAAACCAAGGGCAGGTAAGGAACAACAGTTTTGTTATCTTTGGTTTTACCGTCTGACTAAGATACTGTTACAGAAAAGATTCAAAAGAGGTCATTAAAACACTATGCTTCTGTATCTCAGCTGAAAAGATCAGAAGAGAATCAAGACACTCTTTTAGTTTGCTCCAGTGATTCAACTTTTCCAATATTTCAAGTCTTTTGGTCAAAAGAAGTCAGCTAACGTGCTGTGCTAATATGTGTCCTCTGAAATTAAAGAAGATGGCGTCTTATATCAGCTGTTCTGCGTTTGCATGTTTTAAATGTTATTTTGTATGAGACATAATTGCTCCATCAAGCATGAGAAAAAGAAAAGAAACTTAAAACTTGTATTTAGCCTTCCTTCTTGTGAGCGTTATCGTGCCAAAGTTGCTGTTTTCCAGAAACTCAGATTGTCATTCACAAATCACGTATTTGTATCCCTCCACCCCCTCCCAGTTTTTGTAAACCCCTCAGCCCAAAGGCATCAGCGACAGCCGGCTGCCTCAAACCAGGCAATATTTATGCTGCCTCATAACAGCAACATGGTCATTTCAAGCCTGGTAAGTTAACTGTTGATTTAACCTTTTGAAGGTCTTTTACCAAGTGTAAAGGTGAAATGAGCTGCTGGTAGGAGTTTGGTTTGAGGGGGTGGGGAGGTGCCAAATTTTCCGCTCAATGGCGGATTTGCGCTGTTTGACCAATTGCTGCCCGACAAGCATTATGTCCGTGTTTCTTCACGATGGCTTCTGCTTCATTTAACACAAGCTAAAGGAAATGGAAGAAACGGGTTAATGTATTGCAATCTGATATAATGTCGTTTGTAGATTCCATCTTCAGATATTGCTGTTTCTCAATTAAAGAAAAACACTTAACTAATCAAATAAATCAATGCATGCAAGGACTACTGTTCACAGGATTTGCAATCAAGCGGAACTGGTTACAATCAATGAGAAAGCATTGTAATGCAGCAAGAGGAGAGAGTGGGAGAGAATGAGATAAAGGGAGATACAGAGAGACCGGCATTACATGTAGCCTGACTGTCTAGGTCGGTCTCCGGAAACGAAAGATGTGAAAACAGGAATGACGTTGGTTTTATTGCGACTTTTTCGTAGGTCATGGTTTGTTTCAAAGCATAAAAACACAAGACCACGGAAAGTTCCTCTACATCTGTTTGTTTGATCTCTTATAGAAATCTAAGATAGACTTAATTTATTCCCACCGGTTGTGTCTAATTAGAAAGTATGTCCGATTGACGACGGTAGACTAGTAATATTTAGGCTGCCTGGAACAACACTGACACACATAAGTAGTCAGAAATTAACTTTTTACCCGATCCTGATTAGCTTGTACGTTTTTATTTTATTTTTTATCTTATTTTCCTTTTTGTCATTGGTCATTGGCACCTATGGTCAATGTCAGTAGTCAATTTTAACAAGTATGTTGGGATCTCAGTAAATAGTAAAGTTCTTTCGTAGAGCCGGAGCTTATCCCAGTTTCAATAGCGTGAAGAAGAACAGGTGATAACAATCAGTGTGGTGCAGATTTTTACTCCCAAGCTAGTGTTTGTACCCATTGCACCTGGTTCGAATGTGGGAAATGGGGTCTTTCACAAGAAACACAAGTGCTTGTACCCATTTTCTCTTTCAAGGAACATGTCGGCCCTAGCTTTGCTAGGATTCGAACCCAAAAGCTCATTCCCCAGCCCAGTAGCCGAATCACTGGGCGACTCGTATTCCCAAAGCAAACCACATAGCCGTCAACATTAGGGGATGTAGTACCATTTCGGACATGAATCCCAAGTTTTGTTATAGAAAAGCTAAGCTAAGTTTTTCATAAACACTCGCCAGTTTCAGCGATTTATGTCTAGCAAAATATTATCAATTTTTGTACCACGGGTACTGTTTCTTGTGTTGGCTGCTCTACAACTGTTACTAATTTTTAATTTGATGATATATACGGATCATTGTTATAATTGGTAGGGATTCATCTTTATTCCTGAATTGAGTTTTTGATTATAGACTATTTACTCGTCTTAATATTACACGTATCCAAATATGCTTGAACATAGAAACGGTTAATTGTTTCGAGGAAAATGACTTTAGAAGTAGGCTATGCCAAATCAAGAAATGTAATACATTTATTTTTATTTCAGTACTCCCCGTCGCCTCGTCTTCCTGTCTACCAGAACAATCCATCGTACCCTGCGTATCAAAATCCGCAGGGGCAGATGATGTATTATACCAACAACGTGCCACGGGGGCCACAACCCATGCCTATGCCAACACCTAATGTGGCTACCCCTCGTCTGAGAGAAACGAATTCTCACTATCTCGGATCCAAACACTGGCCGCAATATCATAGATGATGTACTAAAGAACCCAAACGGCCCACAAGATTCATCGTAAGCTGTTTTCACTCATCTGACATATATGCATCTGCGTGAGGAATAGCGTTTGTTTGACAGATTGTAAACTGCTCTTTTTGCATGTTTTTTTTTTCTGTTCAGAGTGTTTGTTTTGAGTGTGTGTTGTTGTCCTCTCTTAAGATTCACAACAAAAAGGGAGGAGGGGATGTGGAGGAGCAACAATAGAGATCTAGCAAGTTAGAACTATCTCCGTCTACTAATCAAGTCTGCTGAAATGTGGGCGGTTGTTGGGCTGACATATTACTTATCCTTTCATCTTGCTGTGGTAGGTCTACTGCTTTGGATTCATTGCCACTTTTCTTCATATTTGGTCTTCTCATCTTCATCTAATATATCTTTGCTTGTCTTCACCTTTATTTTTTCTTTCTTGTTTTTTTTTTTAAATTAATTTATTTGTTTTTCGCCTCTCCATCTTTATTCTTTCATCTTTTTGTCTTTGTCACCTCTTTTTATCACCTTTTTATCTTGTCATCTTTTTTTTATCCTTTATTTTCTTTCGTCAACTTTTATATCTTTGTAGTATTTGTCTTCTTAGTCTTCTCATCTGCCTTTCTTCATATTTTATAGATCCATGTTCAAAACGTACTTGATTGTGACATGACATAGTATCCCAGTCAATATATTTAAAATCAGAAAATTAAACATCATAAATTTTGGTGGGAACTAAATGAAGAGACAGTGGGAGATAATTTACTGTGATTTTGTATTGATATGTAGTACTATTATGCTCTTAGAATCCACTAGGAAATTGATAGATTTGAATTCGGGGGGGGGGGGGGGGGGGGGGGGGGGGGGTGTAATTCTATAAAACACTCTTTCCATGATTGGCAGATCAACTATATGATCAGAATAATTACAACGTATCTAGAATTTCAGATAATCTCTCACCTCAAATCTTTGCTCTTTGGGGAGGCAGTTAAAACACTAGTCTCAACACTTGTCCTGCCAAGTTTGGACAATTGTAATTCTTCGATTGCGGTCTCCCGAATAACAAAATTAGAACTCCAGAACGTGTAAAGTTGTGCTGCCGGACTGGTCCCTGGAGGATGAAGACATGGTAACATCTTTGAAATGTTGATGTTTAACTGGGTACCAGTGAAAGCTGGATAAGATTACCAAATCGCCTATCTTTATGTCTTTTTTCAACACGAGCACCAGTTTATTTTTAAAAAATCATCTGTCCATCTAGACAATAACGGTCACAAGAATCAAAGCTACTAGTATCAAAAACGAAAAACATACTTCGGGGATAGGGCCTTTGCGAATTCGGTCCCTATGTCTGGAACATGCTTCCATCATCATTGAAACTTGCAAAAGATGATATCACATTTAGGAAAACATTTCAATAATCTTGTTTAAAAGTTTCTATGCAATGAATAATCATTGTTTCCATATGTCATAATATTCATCACACATTTTATGTTCCGATTCGTTCTTAAAATGACTAAGATTTGTATACTTCATTAGAACTTAGGATCATACCTCTTGCATTATTGTTTCATTTTATCCCTTTTATTTATTTACATGTATGATATTGTAATTTAAAGCACATTGAGGCTTTGGTGCTCCATACATCACCTTATTAGTATTATTGTTATGGTGAATCTGTAAGAGATTTCACATTGAAAAGGTTGCATGAAATACCAGTCTTCAAACCTTATTTGCCTTTTTTATTTCTGTATTTTATGTAAAGAGTGTGTTTTCTGTGTTCAGAAAGAATAGTATGGAAGACTGAAAGAGGCAAAATCAGAAACACAGCAATAAGAGATCACCATTAAAACGGAAATTCAGATGGTTAACAGAATGAATCATAAGAGAATAGTTAATTCAGTATAAAATGTTAAAACCCAGGGTAACATGAAAAGGCGGATATTGTTGAAAGTGGGAAGCGGATAACAGACATTTAAGCAAAGAAATTTAACCTTCGCAGAAGGAAACATTACGTTAGGACAGGGTAGCCTGGAGAAAGATCATTTCGGGCATCTAAACCCATACTCTGGAAGGACGAATGTGTTGAAAGAGAATTCTCCTGTGAAGAGCAGTTTGCGGGTGCTTCTGGTAGGTCCTACTTCTCTCATTTCACTCTTTGGCTTTTCATTCATTATGATGTTTCCTCTTAATTCACCCTGATATCATCACATATGGTGAAAGTGTTAACTTTCAACTTTCAATGAAACAAACAATTATCCTGTGATAGCAGCATGGAAGTTGACTTTGAAAGGGTAAGGTAGGCGCATAAATGTTTTGCATATTCTGCAATGTTGTGTAATCTTATACTCTTAGGTCACGGATAAAGGCATGGAAATCCGTAAAGATTTCACCCGTCAAGTGGCAGAACGAATGAAGACAGGCGACGTCCTTCCACCTCACCCTACGGCAGACATGCCCAACCAACCCCTTCCGTCTCTTCAAACGAAGCAGAACCCAACATATTCACAGCAGCAACAGCATCCGCCTAATCAGCCACAGGCTCGTATGCCGGGCGTCCCTATGGCCCCTCCAATGGTGAGGCCACCCATGCCTGCCACACAGCAACCTCTGCCCATGATGGGTGGGCCCGCTGGTCCTCCTGGCCCACATTTAATGAATCAAAGACAAGGTATGATGCAACGACCCATGCCTTCTCAGACACCCCCAATGCCCAATCAAGAATACCAATCAATGTGAACCTTAGCAGACCTCCTCCCAATTGCCGAACAGTTACTATGAGAGCAGACCCCAGCAGAATCAGCAACAGCCTCTGATAAGCCAAATTGCATCGGTCATGACAGGGCCACCCGAGCCAATCATCCCCCAGTCCCATCCGCCACCCCAGCCCTTGCCCGTTGAGCCATCTGTGCCAAGAGCAGCAGCAGCCGTGGCAGATCCTTCCCCGGTGGCAGACCCAAAATCCGCTGAACCTTCCGACCAGAGTCAGCTACCTTCAAACATTCCCCTAGACCGTCAGCGGCCACTGCTGCTGAGCCTGTTCCTATACAACAGTCACAGGCAGGGTCAGAGTCAACACTAGCAGCTTCTAGAAAGGAGCCGGACGGTCCTTCAGCCCCGCATGAGGCCAAGTCTACCCAAGAACAGCCCTTAGAAATGCAAGTGGAGGCAACAAGGAAGCTGCTGTGAAGGCTCAAGCTGCACCACCACAGGCTCAGGTTGCACCACCACAGGCTCAAGTTACACCACCACCACCACAGGCTCAGGTTGCACCACCACCCTCAGACACCACAGTGACCCCCTGCACCGCCAGTTGAGTCTGCACCCTCTTCAGACCCTATTGTGCCACAGTCTCAGCAGGTACAGGCCCAGCCCACTGCTCAAGAAGAAGACCCCAAGGAAGGGTCCATTGCAGGTAAGGGGCAGTAACTCTGTTGGTGTGTGTTTGTGTATTACATGTATCATGTTATTCTTTCCCTTGTCATGATGTGTACTGAGGTTTTTTTCATGTTGAGTGAATTTTTTATAAGTTAGCATAGTTTTTCGTATTTATTCCTCAATTGTTTTATAGAGATGTATTTAATTAGGCTTGTTATCGTTGTGGGTGGTATTATTATTTTTATAGTAAATCCTTTTGTTCCTAGTCATGACTGAATGCTGTTGACATCACTGCTAGTGTGTAGAAAAATGAGGAGGGGGCATACCGGAGTTGTCTTGTTTTGTATCCACTCAATGAAATGTATGCAGGTCTGAGCAAAAGTTCTGTATACCCTTTTGTCAGACATTCCTATTTCCTGGATAAATTTGGTTATAAACAAATTCGATTTATTATAAAGATTTTTTTGAGGAAATAGAAGACTACAACACTTGATGATAAATGGGTTTACATAGTGCAAGCATAATCTTTCGAGAAGATATTGGTTATTTCATTCACATGTATCTTTTTGCAAAAAAATATTTATATATATTCATATTTTAGATAGGATTACTTGTCATAGTGTTTCTGGTAGGTTCTGCTTCATTTTACATTACTGCACATGTCTTTTTCTGTGTTGTTGTTTCTCTTACTGGTAAATTCACCCTGTTGACAGGGTAAATTCCAACTTACAAACAAATATGTCACATATAATTAGTCATTAGTCTGCATCAAGCTGCATGCAGTGAATAGAAATGCACTGAATGAATTTGTTTGCACTGGTAGATGCTCCTATGGGCAAGCTTATCCTACTCAGTAGATTTCCTGCTCTGTGCACCCTGCTATACATGAAGCTTGTTCTCACTTACACCAGGGTGCAGAATGTATAAGAAAAAATCTTAAGGTCATAGTATTTACCACTAAACCGCATCCTTGTGCTCACCATACTCTCTCTCTCTCTCTCTCTCTCTCTCTCTCTCTCTCTCTCTCTCTCTCTCTCTCTCTCTCTCTCTCTCTCTCTCTCTCTCTCTCTCTCTCTCTCTCTCTCTCTCTCTCTCTCTCTCTCTCTCTCTCTCTCTCTCTCTTTCTTTTCTTTCATTGGAGCACTAATCGTGTAAATGTGGTATACAAATAAATAACAAATAATAATATTTTACAAGTAGGCTACCAAACCATGCTCTCTCCCTGGCATTTTTTCTCTCCATCATCTCTATTGTCACTCTTTTCCTCATATACTACATACAATACTGTGCATATATAGGTACTAAAATACTCTACTATAAATAAAGGGCTTTATACATGATAACTTAAGGCACACCACAAATAGAGTTTTAGATTCCACGTACATGTTTATCAATCGTTGCTCCTAGTCCCTGTCAGACGTCCAAAGAAGACTAACGTAAATTCACTTCAAGGCCATTACGGCCCACCTCATGGGCAGGACGCTAGCCTGGTGCGGATTTTTGCTCCCAAGCTAGTGCTTATACCCATTTTCACCTGGCTCGAGTGGGGAAAGTGCGTGTTAAGTCAGGTGTCTTTCCCAAGGAACGCAACGGCTAAAACTAGCTTTGCTAGGGTTTGAACCCGGGACCACATGATCCCGCCTTGCAGCCTAACCACTCTGCCACTGACGCCACACAGAAGAGGGAAAATGCGTGCTTTTCTCTGGCATTCCTTTATTCTATATATATACATGTATAATTCATCTGATCGGAATTGCTGGTACGTGCTTTCGATTTATTCTTTTACTTCTCTTGCTATTCATCGACCCCCAGGTCACTGAGCTACACTCCATTAACACATTATTTGTTTCTGTCAATGAAGAAAACTTTTCGGTTGTTCGTTTACACAGAGGGTAAAAACGATGTCATTGCATAGTACTTCATTTCTTTTGGCATGAGGATAGGTTTGCAGTGTCGTTGACGTTTAGACAATTTGCGTTTGAAAACATGTGACGTTCAGAGACAACCAATTTGGGGAAACGAGGTGTCGAGTTTCACGACGAAAAGCCCGCGCTAACGTTGTTATACAAAGATGTGTGGACTTATATTTAGCTTTTACTGTTAGTAAGTTGGGGTTTTTTTGTCACTCCCAAATCTCACTCACTATACAGACAAATTAGCCGTTACCCCCAGCGAGATGATGTCACGTTTTGCTTGGCCTGGAAGTGCGGACATGGTTGCACATGTATTATGATATCAGGTATATTTAATTTTGCTCGTGATGCCAGATCAGTGTGGAAATGGAAGTATTGAAGCCAACGGTGCACCGCTTGCAGTTCGTTTTTGGACTTGAACCGCATACTGGGGAGAATGTTAAACACACAAAATAAGCCTGCATGTCGACGCCGTGTGCTTACCGTTGTGATAGTGATAGTATTAGTATTAGATAAGTATCCACGACCGACGATACGTCTTTGGTGGAAGTGAAGCTACCTGGTAGAGGCAATAGGCTTTCCCTGTTCTCACCTCCAAGCTTTGATAGTAGAAGTCCCTTGTCCTTGATAGCCATATGCCGAAACATCGTTTTCTGATCATGCGCTTGTGTGTTTGATTTCTTTTCTATGTTTTCGACTTGTTTCTGGTGCATTTTCTCTCTCTCTCTCTCTCTCTCTCTCTCTCTCTCTCTCTCTCTCTCTCTCTCTCTCTCTCTCTCTCTCTCTCTCTCTCTCTCTCTCTCTCTGTTGACAGTGTTGTTGGTAGGACTCTCTTCCCTCTTTCCCCCTCCAATTGTCTTCATCCCATAGTATAATGTATTATAGGTACGCGAGTCAGGTAGGAAAGAGAAGGCCTACTCTGTGTGTCGAAACGGCAGCACATAAAGCCCTTGTTTTCGTGCACGAGATCGCTGCGTGAATCATGGCCTCTCCTCTCTTCATGTGTGACGTGTGTGTGTAGGTACGTGTATACTGTGTATGTGTATATGCCTCTGTGTGTGTGTGTGTGTGACTTCGTGAATCCTTATCGTGGCAGTTTACCGTGCCATAATGCTCGGCTGGCCCGAAATCTCTCTACTCCAGTGTTTACACGTTTCCCGTGCCTGTGTGTGTAGAGCCAGTAGTGTGTGTGTGTGTGTGTGAATTGATGTGTGTATTATGTGTGTCTACCATTATCATCGGTGCAATGTGCGTAGTGAGTAGACGGAGCCCCGGTTGGATGTAGATCCACTGGTGATGAGATTTCGTTCGCACGAGAAACACTTAGCCTGGCACGAATTTTTTTTCTCTCCCCGAGCCTGTCAGTGGGAATGCCATGGGAGATTGTCGGTAGAAAAGTGAAGTCAAGACACAGGCGCTTCGGGGTTGACCACGTGTTGGTTGGGTTTTTTTCTCCATTTTCTTTTTTTCTCTTTATCCCCTTGTCTTTGGAGACGACGTGGTGGTCGTCTTTTTGCTGGAAACCAGTAGCGGCGGACCGGAGCCATTTCTCCAGGAGCCGTTCTGAGACCAGCAGTGTGTGCTTCTCTAGCTGCTGCTGTTCTGGTTTAGTAATCACTTTCGCCCTCTCGGACGGTCGTGTTCATTGGAATTAAACTTGTTCTTTTTATGCTAGAGGGCAGTCCGCGGTTTTTTTTATTATTCGAAATCGTCCCTTCTTGCTTTCAAGTCGGTCTGGAGACGAGAGTGTTATTTGTGTTTGCGCGTGTGTGTATTCCCCGAATGAGCTGCTTTCACTTTTTGGAAATACATGTACAAAGTTTTATTATATTTTATATTCCGTCGCTGGTGCTAGCAGATGGAATTTCAATTTCCCTTTCATTCCGTGTAGATGAGTAAGCGGACACCAAGAGGTCAGTCACTGCTTTTGTGCCTTTGTCTTCTTCTTTTTCAGTGTTCTCCCCCTCTCTCTCTCTCTCTCTCTCTCTCTCTCTCTCTCTCTCTCTCTCTCTCTCTCTCTCTCTCTCTCTCTCTCTCTCTCTCTCTCTCTAGACATTGTAAACAATAAATCAAACTCTACATTTCTCTATACATCATGATATTCTTCTCTCTCTCTCCTCCTTCTCTCTCTCTCGCTCCTTCTCTCCCCTTCTCCCTCCTCCCTTTCGTGGGTGTGCTTGAGTTGCTGGTGTAGGTTTTTACTTCTTTCCTCTTTTAAGCTCGCCATTTCCTCTGAGCTCGCCGCGCATGGTAGACATTGTAAATTTCAATAAATCAAACTCTACATTTCCCGGTGTGTTATACATCATGATATTGTTCATTACAGATGTTATTTCAGCGCATGTATCGCTTCTGTGATCTTGAGTTTTAGCAGCAATTATTATCATTTTTGAAAATGACCCTGATTAATTTATGGCGACACCCCATCGGGCTTGATGGGCTAAGATTGTTTTGTCCCCAGAGTTCGTGAAAAGATTGCCTGATACCCGCAGAAGAATAGATCTAGGGCTACGTCTATCTTTCCTCATTAAAAAAAAAAAGAAAAGGATAACGATACGTGTTAGGATTTGAATGGCTTTGTGATTTGTGAATGATAATAACAGGTTTAAAGTTGTTTTTATTGTGGAGAAAACTATGTCTTGTAACTTTGCAGTGTTGTGTTTAGGTTTTTATCATTCACGGTTGGGAAAATCGTACAAACATGTACAAACAATACAATATGCATTGTCAGCTACAGGAATTATCTCAGGTCGAAACTGAACATAACAAGAGGCGAGGTGAAAAGGACGATGGATGAATAACATTGTGATTAAGATTGCAGCATGCTTGCGCAAGTTGGCAGCTGCATCGTCGGCTATAATCATTGGAGATATGTATACACTTGTTACATGGAGCCGTCTGATGTGGAGTCTGAGCTAAAGATAAGAATCAAATGTCGAGGTCGTTACTGTTTTAAAGAGATTGTATTCCTGTGATCTCTCGTCTTGAAATTCGATATTTCCATCTGTGTCCCCTATGTGAAGGACTGGTTTCAAGGGCCCTGCCTGTTTGCAATTTGAACTTAACACATTTCTTTGTGATTGGTGAGTTGTGGGAGGATTTATTGTTATTATTATTATTGTGGTGATATTGAGAGGAAAAAACCCTGAAAATTCCACGTGTTCCAACTCCACCGGGCGATATGAATCAACTGATAACCTTGGACATGTTCAAAATGCCCTTGACCTGAAGGTGAACTAAGGGTTGAATACACGCATGTGATTGATTGTATTTTTTGTACCGTATATATAGTTGTACCCACCGAAATGATGGAGTATAATTTTTTGTCAGGGCCATATCTATCACCCGTGTATTGTTTGCTAAGGCACAATTCTCTCCTCAACATGATTTAGTGTTTTCGTGAAGAAGACGGCAGTCTGTTTCGATGTTGATGTTTACAATGGAAGTGTTGCAGAGGGTTGGGAACACGACAGAAGAATAGATACGGCACTAATGGGACGATGCCAGACTTGTCTTGATGTAGCCTATCTATCACTACCGGTCAGCAAATTGTTGAGACCATGCGCCCAGTCTGATGCCATGCCAAGCAGCGAGAAAACGGCCCATTCCGTTTCTATTTCTGGTCGGCGATCTACGTTCGTACGTGGTTGAATCTGAAGAAAGTTTTGTTCTTTGTCTGGCCTTTGAAAGAATGAAAGAGGTGGGGTGATAGAGAGATGAAAGGTATCTCAGGTATGTTTGTCTGGCTTTTGAAAGAATGAAAGAGGGGTGATAGAGATGAAAGGTATCTCAGGTGTGTTTGTCTGGCCTTTGAAAGAATAAAAAGAGGGTGATAGGGATGGAATTATCTCAGGTGTGTTTGTCTGGCCTTTGAAAGAATAAAAGAGGGGTGATAGAGATGGAATTATCTCAGGTGTGTTTGTCTGGCCTTTGAAAGAATCAAAAAGAGGGGTGATAGGGATGGAAGGTATCTCAGGTGTGTTTGTCTGGCCTTTGAAAGAATAAAAGAGGGGTGATAGGGATGGAAGGTCTCTCAGGTGTGTTTGTCTGGCCTTTGAAAGAATGAAAGAGGGGTGATAGGGATGGAAGGTATCTCAGGTGTGTAGGTTTGAGCCGATGTACAACGAATGTTGTACAGTCAAATGCATCAAAGGGATGGATTATGTTACAGACTTTTGGCCAGGTTTGTGTCTGGCCTGGTAACGTGCTGCTTTTCGTAGAGTGGAAATGTCATCTAAACGTGCAATATTGTTCTTTGGCCCTTTTACCACATACAAATTTTATTAGTTTTTTTAAAGATATGTATGTGGGCTAAATGATGTGGACTGTCTTGACAAACAGTAAACTCTTCCGACTTTTAGATATCTCCAGGGACTTTTTTTATTGTCCGAGGGGTTGGTCCGTGTGTGTGGTCCCCTGTAATTGCGTGTGTGTTCGACATTTTGTCGTGTGTGTGTGTGTGAAGAGGATTTTGTCGTAGGTTCTGATGACAATAATTAAGGTGGCTTACCTTCGTGGTCACATGGGTGTGATATTAATATTAATTATTATTATTGGTAATATAACCTGGTTTGGCTAGTGAATTGCTTTTCTGGATGTACATGTAGATGGACAACCCGCTCGTTGGTGGGCGGCTAAACGTTGGGAAGTCTTGTTGTCAATATTGTTCTTTGGCCATGGGTGAGAATTTGTTTTTTTTTTTTTTTATATTAATTTTATTAGTTTTTAAAGATAGTCTTGTTCAGGATTGATGTTGAAAGGATAAAACGACATCTGTTATAGTATGATGTGGACTGTCTATGATTTTGTGACAAACAGTCTTTTTACTATGGAAAGTCTTGTTCGTATGTCTTGTTCAGTCTTGTTGAGGTTCGGAATCTTGTTCGTTGCGTCCTTTCAATGAACCAAACCGATTTAGATAGTCTCAGAGGGTTAGGAAGTCTTGTTGGTTTTAAGTCTTGTTTGTCTTGTTGTAAGGAAGTCTTGTTCCAGGGGTTGAAGGGGAAAAGCCTGAGGGGAAATCTTGTTTAACGGTTACACGAAGCAGTTTTCTTGGGTGACGTCCACGGAAATTGTTTTTGTCTCACTTTCCCTCGTTGGTGATCGGTGGCCAAAGTGGTGTCAGTCTGTAGACGTAGCCTTGAAGTCTCAACATTTCATCAGTTCATAATAGACTGTGTGTAGTGATTATAATTTTTTTTCCGTGTTTCGTGTTCTTTAAACCTATTATCTTAGTCAGAGGCGAGCTAATACTTGTTTGTTTCGCATCCCTTGGACGTAGCTTTGTTACTACGAGTGAGCCCTTTGTTGTATTTTTTTTAGACGTTCTTTAGTCTGAAACTGTGTTAGTGACCACACTATCTTGTAATGTGTGTGTGAGGATTTTGTCTTGATGATTGTGTGTGTGCACACTATCTTGATGACTATCAAAGACGAACATTGGTGGTTGAGTGAATGGACATCTTGTTGATACATGTAATATTAATACGTGGTAGTCAGGACACGGGGTGGAAGGTGGGGAAGATTGGCGTCACCGGCAGTGCAGAGTGAATAATCTACCTTAACAAAAGTGAAGAGCAGTAGCGGGCTTTATTTGCTTATTGTTGTTGGTGTGACAACTAGATGTTTGGTATTCAATTGTGGAATTTCCAATCAAAGGAGTCTACCTTACTGCTGGTGCGGGGTTAGTGTCACTCTCGGAGAGATCTAGAAAGTATGTTTCAGGGTTACCGTAATGGTGACGCCTCGCTGTGTGCGGAATAGGGTTGAAAACACTGATATGTGAGGCAGCCGTTCTGCGCCGAAGTTTTTTAAATATTAGTATTTCTAAACTGGGCGGCTATCTATCATAGTCATAATGTACTATATTATGCTGTCTTGACTGTGCTATTAGATTGGTTTGTCGACCGCCAGTTATGGAATTCGACACAGCCGTCATTATATTATTATTATTGTTATTATTATTATTATTAGATGTAATATGAAATCCGTTGGTTGATCTACTTTTTCTTTCCTTCTTTCAAAAGTGACTGAGATCGTCAGCATATCGGCTGAACGTTTGATTAGCGTCAATTTTGTTGTTGAAAGTGATAAAATTGACAATGAGCCAATTCACGCATTAAACAAACCATATCATTTAGCAATGTCCTTCTTTCCTTTGACACTTTCACACGTCTTGTTGTTTCCTCTGGTTCGTCGTCTAGTGCACACCTCGTTGGAGTCACGTGTTATCTCACTAACTTGGTTCTCTCCTTGTCGACACGTGGTCAGTGGGTTCTTCATAAAGTTTTCTCTCTCTTTCCCTCTCTCTCTCTCGATGTCCGTGTATAGCTGTTTTGATACTGAAAGTGAAACTGTTTGAAAGACGTTAAACAATCTGCATCGAAAAACCCTTAGATGATTGGTTGGTGTATGTGAAGTGTTCAAGGGTGGGAGAGGTCGTTCAAACCCTGTGTGTTTGTCTCATTTTACCTTACCATGCGGCCTGTTCAGACGAGTTTCATCCACTTGGTTGGGCAGATTTGAGAAGTCAAGACTCGTTTTTCAGGAGTTAGGAAGTCGTTTGTTCAGAGGGTTGAAAGGAATCTCGTGTTGTTCACAATCATTTGGTCCAATCAGAGGGTAACAAAGGAAATCGGAAGTCTTGATCGTGTTCAGTTAGAGGTTTCGGAAGTCTTGTTGTTGGGAAGGGAAGGGTTTAGATTTACTGTGTCGTATGGTTCTTGTCTTGTTGGCAGTCAGAGGGTTAGGAAGTCTTGTTCAGGGGTTAGGAAGTCTTGTTCAGAGGGTTTGAAGATCTTGTCGGAAGTCTTGTTCAGAGGGTTGGGAAGTCTTGTTCAGAGGGTTGGGAAGTCTTGTTCATTGGGTTAGGAAGTCTTGTTCAGGGTTCTTGGAAGTCTTGTTTGTTAGGAAGTCTTTTCAGGGTTGAAGTCTCTCCTCAAGTCTTGTTCAGGGATGGGGGTTGGGAAATCTTGTTCAGAAAAGGGTTACATGGTAACTCATTTTCTTCCTGGTTTTATTGTTCATTTTAACTGTAGGTAATGCTCCACGGAAATTGTGTTTGTCACGCCCTCTATTTGGTGATGACGTTTTTGAAATTGTGGAGTGTCGCGGATGGCCAAAGTGGCAGCAGCGTTCAGTCTGTAGACGTAGCCTGTTGAAGCTAGAGTTGTCAGCTACTGCAAAGCTTTACATCGGGTATGCTTGTCAGCTGACTAGTCAATGCTGTATTTGAATTTAGATGAACTATGTCTTCAAGAGTTTGCCCTGTTTGTGGTTGAAGTGTCTTTCCCCAGATGAAATATCCATTGTTATCTTTAAGGGTTGTATGACTGACTGGCCATAGTTGTTTGTCTGTATGTTTGACTGACTGGCCATAGTTGTTTGTCTGTATCAGTTCATTTCTTTAAAGGTTTTGATTCTCTATGGAATTGAATTTAGGTGGTGTATCTTTCTAAAACTACTCTCTTGTCATGAAAGATTCTTCTGCTCCCAACAGCAGTCTTATATCAATAGGCCCACCAAGATGTGACTATGAGACAATTTGAACTTAAGCATGGATATTATGAAAGATAATACATTTTTTGAAAATTTAAATGACAATTAAAGCTTAGAAACCTTTTTTTATTTCTAGTCACAACACCACTTGTCAAATTGGTTGATCACCTGAACATTGTGCTGTCAAGGGATGTTACTGTTACCGTATATAATATTTACATATTGAACAGGCTTGATGATGAATTTGTCCTCTGACAAAAACATGTTGAAACAAAACTTAGAATTCCTCGTTCTGAAGGCCGTTCAAATGTTGCTGCTATGATCATATTATTGATATTCTCATGTTCTGATTTGGAATTCCTCATACTGTAGGCGTGCACACAAATTTATCTCCATGGCATTATCTCATTTCATTTTTTTCTTTCATTGACAGGAGCCAGTACTCAAGGCAGCAGTAAAGATGTGCGTAAGAGCAAGAGGAATAAAAAGGATTTTAACCGCAAGGACGGAGGGTCGGAAATGGATGCATTTATTGATGTAAGTGTGCATCCGTTGTTTCTGTGCTGTGATAAATGTAAATGGGGTTATACAAGTTTTTGTCTGTTTTTTGCTTTTTATTCCTAGTATTATTCATTTCCTTACACCTGTGTGGTGAAAAGACACCAGAGCACAGTATATTATTTTGGTGCTAATGAGGTCATAGTCAAGTTGCAAGCTCTAAAGGTGAGTATTTGTCTACTCGGGTTGCTCAGAAATACTCAACATGACATCCTCGAGTTAAAATTGGTGTAATTGCACCTTTGTGCTGTTTTTTATGTGTTTAATCTAATCATCTTTGCTTGATTACACAGGACGCCACACACTTGTCAAATTCATTCCCATTGTGTTTGTATTATTCATATATTGTATTATATATCCATCCTGGCTGGTGTTGGGGGATGGTTTGTGTGGATGTTCCCTTAAAATGGTGAGTGGTTGACGGATGCCACTGGTGGGTTCTACTTTACCTTCAGTCCATCACGGCATGTCTTCCATCTTACAATTTTCACCTCACCTCACCTCAAAATCACTGCATGTGGTTCACAGGGTAAATGTCAATGTAAGATAATCAAGGAGTCTTGGCCTGAAACGAATTTATCCTCTTACTTGACTGTGCTTTCAATTTTAACATTCCACATTTTTATACCTCTATAGTTCTCTTAATGAAGAACTGCATTGGACGGCGTCGTAAAAAAAAAGAGAGAGAAAAAAGACAGGTTTGATGATGAACGAATCCTCTGACCAAAAAAAAATGTTGAAACAAACTCTTTGGAATTCCTCGTACTGAAAGCCTGCACACCAATTTTTGGCTAGACATAATTGTTATCTTCATTGATAATTACATGTTGTTTGTACTGTCTACTACAGTTTTGCTTCTAAATATTATGCTCAGAAATTGGCTCTTTTGACATCACAATGAGCTAGAGGACTAACAGCTAGTTTATTTGAACAATATAATGGCTAATTAACATTGTTTCCTTTTATCTCGCTGTTTGCTTTTGATTTACCTTGAGATAATCACATATGATGGTTGAGGTAAATAGCAACAGAAACGACCTGCTCTTACACTTTGTCTTATTGGTGTTTTGTATGTTAGTGGGCGGTTGACAGATGCTGCTGGTAGGTCTTATTTCTTTCCATCCCTTATTTCACTTATCTTTCATCTTGCTGCTTCCTCTTAATCGCCCGAGATCAATGCAATGGTGGATGGGGTAAATTTCAACGAAGCTAAAATCGAATGTGCTTTCAGTTTTTACATTCCATGTTTTCATGCCTGTAGTATGTAGTTTTGTATTTGACGCCGCAGTAAAAAGAAGACAAAAGAGGCAGGTTTTATGATGAACGAATCCTCTGACCATTAAAGATGTTGAAATAAACTCTTTGGAATTCCTCGTACTGAAAGCTTGCACACCAATTTGACTTGGCTTTCGCCAACTACAAAATTTTAAGAGGTATTTTCTTTAAACCAACAAAAAAAATCTACAATAGTTTGTTCTTTTAAATTGATGGCCTGAGCTGGTAGTTGTTAGAGGCTATTGGTAGGTACTCATTCTCATTTTCGATTATTCCTGGGCTGTCGTCTTCCGAAATCACTCCTTTTTCATGGACTGAGTAAAACTACGATCACTTGAAGATTTTTTACGTTTATTTCTTTAAAATGTCATTTTACCGATAACAATAAAAGGGGAATTGATACGTCATGTTATTACAGTGTCATGTGTACTACAGTAATACTACTTAGACACTTTTGCGTGCACTATATATTTTTGTCTTCTGTGACAGCCCGATTCTACTGCATTTTCCCAACTATTTGCTATCTGATTGTTACATTTAATCCTTTGTGTGTGCAATGCATGTCACTCGTACAATATAGGCAACATCTGAGCAGAATGGAGATAACTCGAGCATCATAGAGACTGAAGGGATTACAGTAACCGTGGAGTCATCCTGTAGAGATATAGATCAAAGCCAAACACTGGTACCAGACAACTCAAAAGAACAAGCTGTATCAATTATTTCTTCTGGCACTACTTTGAGTGTTGAGGTAGACGGAGAAGATACTACCAGTCAAGAAAATTCCCCTGTTGATGGAGTCAAAGCTGTTTCCCAAAATACTGAAAAATATCCTCAGGTACTAGGAAGTTGCAACATTTTAAGAACTTCTCATTATTGTGACAGTATGTCATAATAATATATTTTTTTAACCCATTTCAGTGCATATTTTTAGTGACATACACTTTCACTCTTTCTCTCCTTTTTATGTCTGCCTGAGATCACCGTCATGGTGGACAGGGTTACTTCAAAGAAACAAACAAACAAAATATCTATTTTTGTCTTCCCTCTTTAGTTTCAACTAGGATATTTATAAGCATTACAATCATTATCATACGCTTAGAAAAAGGATTGCGCCACTGTCTCTGTTCTTCTCTCACACACCCCTTCTCTCTCTTTCTCTCTCTCTCTTTCTTTCTCTCTCTTTCTCTTTCTCTCTCTCTCTCTCTTTCCTCTGTCTCTCTCTTCTCTTTCCCTCTCTCTTCTCTCTCTTTCTCTTTCTCTTTTCTTTCTCTCTCTCTTCTCTTTCTCTCTTCTTTCTCTCTTCTCTTTCTCTTCTTTCTCTTTTTCTCTTTCTCTCCTCTCTCTCTCTCTCTCTCTCTCTCTCTCTCTCTCTCTCTCTCTCTCTCTCTCTCTCTCTCTCTCTCTCTCTCTCTCTCTCTCTCTCTCTCTCTCTCTCTCTCTCTCTGTGTTAGTGTGTTGGGGGGGGGGGGGGGGGGCTGCTGCTAGGCAGGTGCTGCTGCTGCTTGGTCCTATTTCTTTCCCTCGACTTCATCACTATGTTCTGTCTTGCTGTTTTCTCTGCATTCGCCCTGACATCACCGCATATGGTGGAAGGCTCAATCACAATGTTTCGTCTTGCTGTTTCCTCTGTATTCACCCTGACATCATCACATATGGTAGACATGTTCTATCACTATGTTCCATCTTGTTGTTTCCTCTACATTCGCCCTGACATCACCTCATTTGGTGATCACCGCAGTCTTTTGGTGGACAGGCTCTATCACTATGTTCAGTCTTTCTGTTTCCTCTGCATTAGCCCTGACATCACCGCATATGTTGGACAGGTTCTATCACTATGTTCAGTCTTACTGTTTCCTCTTCATTCGCCCTGACATCACCGCATATGTTGGACAGGCTCTATCACTATGTTCAGTCTTACTGTTTCCTCTTCATTCGCCCTGACATTACCGCATATGTTGGACAGGTTCTATCACTATGTTCAGTCTTACTGTTTCCTCTTCATTCGCCCTGACATCACCGCATATGTTGGACAGGTTCTATCACTATGTTCAGTCTTACTGTTTCCTCTTCATTCGCCTGACATCACCGCATATGTTGGACAGGTTCTATCACCATGTTCAGTCTTACTGTTTCCTCTTCATTCGCCCTGAAATCACCGGCCCCCGTTTTCTGTCAATTGTTCACATTCCGTTGATAAATATCATGCTGTTGCTTTGGTAGAGTGATAATTTTTGTGACGAATTGAGATCTTGATTGTGCTGAATCTAATTGTGTGCTGCAGGTTGATAGCAAAAAAAGTAGAAAAAAGAAGAAAAAGAGGGGTAAGAAAGCTACCGTCCAGTCCCAAGCAAAGGAGACCAAGGCTTCTGCTCAAGAGGAGGAAACCATATGCAAACTATTGAATGGGGCTCAAGCGCTTTCCAACGAGAAGACCTCGAAACTGATTAATGGTCACAGCATCATCTTGAATGGCTTGGAGGAAGAAAGAAAGGTTGGAAGGAAAGCAGGGATGGGACAGACCTTTTGCATTAGATAGTCTTGAAGTTGAGGAAAAGGTGAACCCTTGGTTTCAACATGTGAAAAGCAAGAGTCGTTTTAGTTGCTCAGTTATGTAAGAGATAAAAATGAGCTTGAAATTCTGCTACAAACACTGAAAAATATGTAGGAAAAGAGGGGGGGGGGGGGGGAGGACTGCATCAGGAAGAGGAAAGTTGAAGCATCTAATGAAAGCACTTGTGAGGTCAACAATAACAAATGCAATTGTACAAAAGCTTAATAGATAGTATAGGGGCAAATCATTATAGGGTATGTCGCATTTTGTCGGGGGGAAGGGAGTTAATGCAATTGGTTTACGATTCCTTTGAGTGGTCATCTTGCAAACAGCAAGTTCTGTGACTTTGCTGATAACTGCATGATATATTCTTTTTTTCTATCACTGCAAGGGTAAGCAAGAAGTGTGGAAATTGAATTCACACACTGAATGAAAAGGAATGCAGTTGTATGCCAACTCGTGTTTGCTACATGAAAAATACTTGCCCACTTACTGTTATATACTGCACGATTGAGTACGCACATTGAATTGGCTGTGATGGGTTTTTGGGTTGGGTTGGGTTGGGTTTTTTTCATTTTTACCCGGCAAGAATCAGGGACTCGGTAGTGTGGAGATCCTGTGTGCAGATCACAACAATGTGTATGTTAAATATCCCTTGGCTGTTTATGGGGAAATATTAAAAATCCTACCAAAACTCCCGAGATCACCTTAGTTGTGGATGTGGGTAAATCAAATAAAAAACCAGGGGGAAACATGGTTGGTTCAAAATTCAAATGTAGTGTGGGTGTGTGATGGGATTTATCCTAGAGAATCTGTTACTGAAAGATGTGATCTTTACGAGGGAAAACGTTTGCTCATGAATTAGGTTGCCAGACAAGCACTTTAGCAGTCACTTCTTTGTTTTATATTGGCAAATTGATAAGAACTGTGATTGAAATCTGTTTTTGCTGTATGTACATCATATTTTTTGCATTTGTAATAAATTTACAGAAATTGATCTTGTCCATCATGTGTAATAATTTTTATTGGAAATTGTACACAACATATGTATGCAATAAATCAACAGGTATCACCAAGTACAGCATCACCCTTCTCATCTCTGTGTGGAAATGGGCAGGCCATAGATTTAATGTCTTTTGAGGTACCCTTACCATGTTGGGTTCTCAGTTATATTTCTGGCTGTTTGTTAACCATTTGAGTTTTTGTGTTGTAACATTTCATGTCTTGTCTGAAAATTTTGCAAGTTTCATGTTATGAATTTTTCATTAATAATGCCGGCCTCCATTGCAAAGGAGTGTGCTGTGCGTGCTCTAATGAAAATGTGCACTTTGGAGGGGACAAATGCCGTTTAAAATTTACACCTTGAATTTGTAATATGTTTGGTATCATTTTTATATTCTCAAACCCTTGATTACTCATTGATTATTGATGTGTTTTCCTCATACTTTTGACTAACCACAAGTTTTGCATGTCATTTGCATTGATTTTAAGTTTCATTTTGAAATTGATCTATCTTTTGTTACTGCCTGAGACATATGGCCATGAAGAAAGTGTAGATATCGTCATTGAAACTGTTTAAACACTGCCTAAAGTCCGTCTGACGTCATTTTTTAGAAACAAAATGTAATCCATCACCAAATATGGCTACAAACACAATATTACGTTTTTTTTGGATTACAATTTGAAAACTACCATAGTCTTTAGAATCTAGTAAATGAAAACAAATAATATCGTGTGTGCACAAAATGAACTCACGCGGTCCTTAAACAATTAAGTCCACTCCTTGAGGTTGAGTTTGAGTTTCCAAGGCGTGAAATCTTCTTTTTGATCATGTGCGTAACTGAAGCCTTTCTATTGGATCACTTACTTACTTTCTGCCCTTTACGCCGAGTGCCATGTAGGGCCAGCAAGGCTTTTCCACTCCTACCTGTTTTGTACCTTCTTCTACAGTTCTGCACCATGTGATAATTGAGGGCTCCATTTCTAAAAACATGAAAAAAAAGCGTGCATTTGATCATTTGAAGGCTAAATACCATATTCCCTAGATCGTGGACTTCCATGCTTAGACAGTTTCGCCGAGGATATGATTAAATATAGATGTCGGAGAGTCGCCCAGGGAGCCTCATTTCGTTAGAAGATAGCTTTGTGCTACTTTTTATACTCTTCTTCGGTCTACAAACAGGCCAAAGAACATTGTTTGTTAGGAAGCATGTGCCAATCCCATCATGAGGTTGCTTTGATGTTCTCTCAGCCATATCTCTCGTTGAATTTTTCGTGAAATTACAATGATTACCGTTTGAGACTCTTTGGCAATGTAAAAACTAAAGTAGACCGAAGAAGAGTATAAAACTAACACAAAGCTATTTCCTAACAAAATGAGGTCCTAGGTATCGATAACCAGCTTTAAAATGTGCATGGAGGTCAGAAATTGAATTGACTACTAGTCGACACTCCGGGCGAAAAGAGTTAAGTAATTAACACTGGTGTGGTGATAATGCAAATATGTTTAAATAATTTTGTCTGTCGCGTGTTTCCTAATCTCTAAATGCTAGCCTTGGCAGAGCCATATTATCCATCTTGATTCTACCATATATGCAGATTTGACTCGACTGTCAATGGCAATTCTTGTGTTTTGCCCCATCAAATTTTATATGAAGTTCTACCATAGTTCCTTTTTTCACTATCTTTCATCTTGCTGAGATCATTGCAATGGTGGACGAGGTAAATTTCAATGAAACAAACAGTTTCAGAAGCCTCGGTAGTCTAGAGACAAGGTGTCGGCCTCTCAACCAAAAGGTAGTGGGTTTGAGCCCCACTGACAGTTGAAATATTTTGTAGCAAAATCTTCTCCTTGGTCCAGGTAGGTGGATCGTTACAGTCCCATCGAAAGATAAACAGGACGTCCAGTGTACAGATTACAGCAGTCTTGCGTGCTAAAGATCCCGTGGCTGTTTACAGGGCAGTCCAGGCGAAATTAAAAATAGTACCCAAAACCCTGAGATCATCTTAGTTGTGGATGTGGGTAAATCAAATCAAAAGCCACAGTTCCATTGGTTCCTCATTCTTTTTGTTTTCATTTTCCTTTTGCAGAGAAGGGACAGCACAGAAATATCCCCAAATGTAACCCAAATGGAGCCTCAATCTGAAAAGAAGGAAATTACCAACACTGTTCAGGAAACTGTTAGTGATAAAGAAACTTCACCTTCTGACAGTCCAAGTGAAAATTCTTCTGCTTCGTTACCATCAACATCACAGTCAGAAGCAATCACCCGTGAAAAGCAAGCTGCGAAAACCGCCTCCTACTCCCCAGAAGGCACCCTCTCAAGATAAGATCAATCCACCAAAAGTGGTAGTTCCAGAAAAAGCTGCCCCACAGAAAATGGTTGTCCCAGAAAAAACTGCCCCACAGAAAGTGGTTGTCCCAGAAAAAGCTGCCTCACAGAAAGTGGTTGTCCCAGAAAAAGCTGCCCCACAGAAAGTGGTTGGCCCAGAAAAAACTGCCCCACAGAAAGTGGTTGTACCAGAACAAGCTGCCCCACAGAAAGTGGTTGTACCAGAAAAAGCTGCCCCACAGAAAGTGGTTGTACCAGAAAAAGCTACCCCACAGAAAGAAGTTTTACCAGAAAAAGCTGCCCCACAGAAAGTGGTTATCCCAGAAAAATCTGTACCACAGCAAGCAGCTGTCACAGAAGAAGCGTCCCCACAAAGAGCAGTCACCCCAGAAAAGTCCAGCCCACCAAGGGTCATCATCACAGACGCTGCCGACAAGAAGCAATCTGATAATCAAAAGCCCCAGCCTGAAGTAGAAAAGAGTGTTAATAAGTCCACGGCTGACAGAGAAGACAGGTTAGGCAATGGCGAGCCAGCAGATGCACCCAGCCCTGTACAAGGGGAAAACCCAAGCCATTGATCAAGGAGAACCATCAGACAGTCAATGATGAGAATGAGCCGCCGAAAGAAGGCGGCAAGCTGAAGGGAGACAACAAGTTGGCAGATGACCCTGGAAAAGACTCTGATGCAGCGTCAAAGGCAAAAAGGTATGCCAAATATTTATCTGAAGTTAGCTCTGCCTTTAGTTCTATAGATTGATCTGATTTGATACTGAAAGTAGGCTATTAACCCAAGAAGCGCAAAGCCTGTGGCCCCTATCATTACCACCCAGGCAGGCCCTGCCATTGAGTGTCATGATAAGATGTTTCTCGTTATAAGATAACAGTAATTTTTTCTGAAAGATAAATTAGTCTAAATTTTGTCGGTGAGTGATAAAATTCATTGAATGCATGGTATTGGTATACCTTTCTGTTTGAATGCATTGTAATGGTATACCTTTCTGTTTGAATGCATTGTAATTTGTAATTTAGCACCCTCCTACTGAAACCACAAGTGGTTCCATCTCATCATTCTTTCTTCATCAGTACCCATTCTACCTTCCGGTGTACGGGTGTAGATACCCGTAATGATCCTTCTCCAGGCTACCCTGTCCTGACTTTTTCTGTTTCCTTCTGTGATGGTTAAATTTCTTTGTTTTAGTGCCTCTTTTATATCTTCTTCCCACTTTCAACATGTATAGATTGTGCGAAATAAGAAAATGAATACTCAGAGGATGTGTTTTAGATCAATGTCTGAAGTTTTATTCACTAATGTATTGCTATTTCAGGGCATACGTAAGGTGTGTTTTTAATCAGTAAATTCAAGATAAGAAAACCTGAAAATCTCTCTCTACATTTGTGTTCATGAAGCCATGACCCATGTACATCCGGCATGCTTTTTGGGTTAAAAGGGAATTACTTAAGGAATCTGAGTCAACGTGGTGGGTTTTTAATTGTCTGCTTTGGAGCTGCATGAAGAAGTTAAGTCTTTGATACTAACAGCAAAGTTGATTCAAAAAGATAGCTGGCCCCCTCTTTGGATAACTTGAGGCACTCTTCTCTGATTGGTTCCCAGACGCCATTACAATAGATAGTGTGGGCATAATGCCTCTTTCTTTATCAAAAAGATGTGTTTATTATTAACATCATAAAGGATCAGTTAAATGCGGAAACCCTTCAAGGTTTACCTCTTTAGGATTGGTGAAAAGAAATAAATGTTACAAGCGTGATGTATGAGATGAGAACATTTGGATTTTGCTTTCTCCTGGATATTTTTTATAATGTATTTTTATCAAATTACCAAATTCTACTCTAATCTTGAGATAAAGTGATGAAAAAGGGATCTGATCTTTCAGTGATGAGATCGTCAATTTGAATTCCTCGTTTCTGATTACCTCAAACTAAGTTTCATGCCAGCACTCTTTCTGAGTTTTGTTGGGTTTTGTTTATTTTCTCATTTTGATGAAAATCCTTTTACATTTGAATCTTTTAGTGGCATTACCTCTAAGGAGGCTTGTAATTTCCAAATTGAACTGCAATAATGAAAAAAAATCTTTCACAATCACATGTGGCAGCAAGTAGGTTAAAGTGTATCAGCCAGCCAGCTGTTGACGGTTTGTGTCCAGATATGGTAAACTTTGGCAGCAAATAGGTTGAACCCTAGCAATGAAATATTTTCAGTAACAAGTACTATTTCGTCATAGAAACATTTTGTATGGGATGGTTGAGAGGAAATATCTTAAAAGGTATCCAAATAAATTATATTACTGAAAGGCGTGGTATTTTTCACATGAGTTGTTTGTTATTGTTTTTGCTCTTCTTAATTATGATTGGACTAAATATAATGTTTTATTGAGCACATATTGCGACTAGATGAAGATGGCCACAATATCGGTTTAGAAGATGAGTTGGTGTTAAGGTCAATTGCTTTTGAAACCTTACTGATATGAATGATCCATTTCATCTTTTAGATGGCAAGGACAAATTGCAATATGACAGGGCCTACTTAATGGAACTGAGAGAATGCCGGACATCACAAACCAAACCTGATGGACTACCAGACTTGGATATCATTCTTGATACCGTAAGTGTTTTGTCTCATTTCTGTCAGGTTGAACTCGCTCTGCTTGAGATTTCTGCGAAGTAAAATTTATTTTGCCTTGATTGGGTCTGATTTGAGTCATTTAGCTTTTCTGTTTTATATTTAGCTTACTGCGAAGTTAGTTCAATGAAAGTATTAATTTATAAACGCCTTATTAAGAAAAGGAAAGGAGAATGTATATGGGGTGTTTTCTTCCCCTCAATATCACATCAAATTATATTGTGGTAACTAAATAATAAAAAAAGGTTTGATTCTAGACTGCAATTGTATCTCATTGTTTCTCATAACAAGCACCCGTTGCAGAATTTTAAGAGAGCCATTTTGTTATCTATGTCAAGATGCTACTGTAAAAAGGTTCTACGGGTTGCGACGGCTGACTTGCTTACCCAGAAAGGAGTAACATGCCAAGGTTGTTGGGTTGTTTTTTAATACCCTGAATAATTTATATAAATTTACGTATGTCACATTTCACTCTGGTTTGAAGTAATGAAAATGGTTGCAGATCTTATGATCAGATATTTGATTTAAATTCCTTGTTTCTGATGACCTCAATCGGCTTGACCCCGAAACTTGTATCTCTTCTTTCTTCCAAACCCCCCCCCCTTTAACAAAGATAATTGTAGTAATTTATAGCTTTCTTTGTTCTTTCTATCAAATCTGCACATAGCCTGTCAGTGCACCTCGCATGAGTGGATCAACACCACTTGACTTCACGCCATCTTTCTTCCAGCCAACTCCTGGCGGCCCACGGGTATGTATGCTTTTATCTATTGTTTGCTTTTAGCATATACTTTTAAGAAAGGTATATATTCGACACATTGCTGCATTCAAGGAATTGAAGCATTTTAGCGGAATTAAGTGAAATCAAAATCTTGTTTTGTAGTAAGAATTTGAGTTCTCCGCTCATTCCCAGAAAACTTTTGGAATTGACAGCCTGCTACTCAAAAGCGTCTCCTTGACAGTTAATAATATAGTCTTTCACCTGGTTATATTTTCAGCATGCGCCACCTATTGGAAAGAGTAGTAGCCGGGGCCGACAACGTCCAGGGGAGATGATGCCAACGCAGCGTATTATCAAAAGTGTGTCCATATCAAGTGAAGCAAAGGCGTTGCATGTAACTGAAAAGCCTTGGAAATCATCTAAGAAGGACAATGTTGAAGTTGTAAGTTTCTCTATTAGACTGATAAACTAGTGTGTTTATACTTTTCATTGTGTAATATGTAGTGAATCGTCATTTTGAATAATTTTTACCCACATTAGTATCAATCAAAAAAAGCAAAAATTGTAAATATGGAAATGATTTATTGTTTTTTAAAGAACATTTTTATATATCTGAACACATCCTTCATTATTACATTGTTCTTTACTCCCAGAAAAAAACCCTAGAGGCAGAAGTTTTGTTCATCATGAATCGCCTTACCCCAACCAACTTTGGGAGGTTGGCTGGAGAAATGAAGAAATTGAGCATTGATACATATGAGCACTTGACTGAAGTAGTGAATATCTTCTTTGAAAAAGTCACCATCGAAACAAAATTCGTTGAGGCATATGCCGAGCTGTGCAAAATCATGTCACCGGTAAGTAAATGTCGACATGTATTTCTGCTTAGGAAACGGGGTTAAGAGTTTGCTAAGATGCCTATTTTCTGGATGATAAGAGCAGACAGTATTTCTTCCCATTGCCTATTCTAGTCCGATATGCTTGTGCTGGGTCGAACATCAACTTAAAGTGGGTACTGTTGGTAGGTCGTACTTCAGTCATCTCATACTTTCACTTTTCTTTTGGCTTTCTCTTTACTACATTTTATATGCAACTTTCAGCACACCATGAAACTACAAGTTTGATAGATTTGTCCAAACCCATGCATACTTTTGTTCTGTAAATATAAATGGGAGTAAATATAAATGGAGTACAGATTTTGAGACACATCCCATAATAATTGATGCAGTTTTTACATTTTGAAAATGCATGTTATTTTAGCGTCATAAATCCAATATGGTGGCGTTGCCGTGGCAACCTCCGACAAAATTTCAGTTTCTCATATTTTCTTCTCTAATTTAGATACGTAGAACTCAAAAATCGAGTTCTTAGTTGGCTTGCTCTATGGGTTTTCAAAATGGCTTTCAGAACCCGCTCCTCCCCTTAAGCTATTTTTGAATGATGTCTTAGTGCTGCTTTGAATTCTTATGTAAGATTTCTAAACTTTTCTCCAGTTCAAAGTTCCCCCTCCTGCAGATATGAAGGATAATCAAGCTTCTTTCCGAGTTGTGATGCTGACCAAATGTCAACAAGAGTTTGAGGCTGACAAGAGTGTTATTTTTGAGAACCCCGAGGATAAGAAGAAAAAGATGGAAGCCGATCTCCCTGAAGACACGGTAATTAATTAATTTTTAAGAGGCGTTATCAGCTCATCGTACACATTGCCCACAAAAAGTAATGCATATTATTTGTATGTGACTTAAAATCCTTTCTGCGGCTTATTGCTCATATGTCATGAGTGTTTTGTTGTGAGTTCTTTTCAACCAATTGTTTTACTCTAATTCAGTCAAGATACGAAAATTTCATTTCTGTGATTCTGTCCTTTTTACATCGTTAATTTTTTTAGATATGGACATACATTTTTGACAGTAATTGTATCACAAGGCTCATATAACTAATTCTTTTTAGGTTGGTGCTGCTTAAAATGTGGTTTTCCTTATATTGCTCACAACAGCAATTTTGACTGGTTGCTCCTATCATTCTGATCTGCTGCTTGTATCACCATGTGCGTGGTTGGCGGGCGCTTCTTTCCTTTCAACCTTACATGTCTTTCTTACATCTTGCTGTTTCCTCTTAATTCACCCTGAGATCATCATATATGGTGGACAGGGTAGATTCCAAAAGAAGGAAATATGGTTGTAAATAAAAAATATTTAGAAAAATTACCATACCATGAACTATATCCTGAAATATTGTCCCCATCTGATCCCATTGATTTTATCTTCTTTGTCACAGCCGGGAAGAGCTGAGATGATTGAGTCTGCTCTCTATCAGTTGAAACTTCGACGCATGCGATTTTATGGAAACATAAGGTATCTTTGCACTACCGCATTAACATAATAGTAATTAACAGGGTTTTCCATTACCCTAATAGTTAAATGTCATATCTCTTAATTTTACCCCAATGGTATTATAATCATTACCAATGCTTGCGAAGCAGAGAGAACGGGCATTAGACTAACAGGTTTTTATGAGAGTTAATGGTAATCAATGATCAACGCAGAGAGAACGGGCATTAGACTAACAGGTTTTTATGAGAGTTGGGGGTAATCAATGATCAACGGACAGGCAAGAATAAAGATTCATAACCAGGTTTTCCTCAGGTTTACATAATATTTAATGCGAGAAAAGGGAATACCTTGAAACCAGTAAGTTTCTCACCACTTAGGTGATGAACATGCTAGCGTGTTCATTTAAGACCTGAAGGCGCGATGGATACGGCTAGTGCGAGATTGGAAGGGGAGTGATAAACTGTTCATACTCGATCCATGCCTGGTCAATAATAATAAAAAACCTGCCAAGTGACAAACCAGCGATCCAATGTGACAAAGACTACGGCACAGTGGGTGGAGACTAGGTACACATTTGGGTGAAAATCTCATTTTAACCATAAGCTCATCAAATATGCTGTAAAAAGGATGTATGGGTCAGGGAAATTAATAAATCAGGTGCAAATTGGGCCGCATCTTGCTTTTTTTCCTTAACTCAGGTGAAAATTGATTTCATGGGCCGAAATTATATATATCTTGTGTCACACATTTGAGAAAAATTTGTACTAACTAGAATGATCTCTTTTATGTATTGCATACCTATCTATGTAGCCTGCATCCTCTAAAGAGGGTTTTTCCCTTACAGGCTCAAATAAATAAATTTATGATGTCACATAATTAAAGGCCTCACATGTTCCTGCAATCCATGACAAATCAATGAAGTTGAGTGATAAAACTCATAACTGACTAAAATTTCAAAGATAAAGCAAAAAAGCTCTTATGAGGATGTAGATACATTACTTAGCTTTCAACATGCCAAAAATAAGCCAATCCAATGAGTAGAAAAAAACACCAGGAGTCCCTTCCTTTCGGACATAAGTCATGCTGTGGAGCCTTATTGGTGCTTCTACAATGGTGGAAGGTGGCCCAGATTCCCGAGCTCAATTCTTCCACTCAGCTGTTGCAGCTGCGTACACCCTTTGTGTAGTAGGTTTGCAGCCGTCCAATTTTTCCTGCGGAAAAAAGAAAATGAATGGCAAGAGAATGAAAAATGTTGTCATGGGTAATGTTACTTGAAGCTGGAAGAGAAACAATATCTTATATAGGAGAAACCTGAAATCTGAAAGTAAAAACTGGATAAATAAATCTGAGTATATGAGAAGCAGTCATGAATCTGGTGATGAACTAAAAAAAATATCTGAAAGGATAAGACACTCAATTCTAAAATTTAAAAAAAAGATTATATGAAATATTTGATGACATATGTACAAAAATGTACTTACCAATGTTAACGCACCCTCTCCTCTCCCACCTAGAGTGACTCCGGGTTTCTTCTCATCAGAAACTTAAGTTCTGAGAGCAGTTCAAAGGCTGCCGGGGAAAACAATAGAAAAATATGAAATCTCAAATGAACAACATTTCATTCAGACAAGAAATTATATACACACACATAATTATAATATATATATATGATCATATATAAATAGTGATTTATTACCGTTTTGCAACGTGGTTGACGCACTCAGCTTTCTCAATATGCACGTCCCCGTATAGTGCCAGAAGGGAGTTGTACGTTTTCGAATCCCCATCTGAAATAATGGTAGTGTACCGCAAGCTGTCGTCTAAGGACCGTGTCC
Organism: Doris montereyensis; assembly: GCA_037039925.1. Lineage (NCBI taxonomy): Eukaryota > Metazoa > Mollusca > Gastropoda > Nudibranchia > Dorididae > Doris > Doris montereyensis. Next base: position 162,058 of record JAXRKP010000522.1, read on the forward strand.
ACATTACCCGCGCTGCCTCCTCTTCCATTTCCTCAGATGAGACTTCGTAATTTTTCTGGCACCTTTCGCTTTCGGTGTGTGACTGATGCCACTCTCCAAATTCTTCGTTGGACAGTCGCTGGCGCATGGTTTTGCAAAGCTGTGGATAGTCCAGAATAAATAGTCAGAACAAGTTATATATTTCCAGTTCCAGCAGGGTTCATATACAGCAATTTATAAAAGCAACAACATGGCAATATACATCAACCATCTTCTTAGTGTAATTTTCAATGAATTCAATAAGCATGAAACGGCCGTGAAATAAAGGAGTTTCGGAAATTTGGATTTGTAATGCAACTGAAGAAAAAACCACACAGATGAAATTGACATTTACCAAATCCTTGAAACCCAAACAAAGAAGACAAAGTTTAAGACAGAAGAGAGAGAGAGTATAAAGTCAGTTTATCTGCAATACGTGACAATGTAGTGACATCACATGGGTACTCAGTCACAGCACAAGTAACAGCAGCAGCCCCATGCAGTGAAGTATGGCCCCTCTTGTGCCATGTCCCGTCGAAGGTCACAGAAGTGTTGTAGACGCCATCTTCGTTTGGCGGATACACTTCCTTCACAATGTGTCTGGCGTGTGCTGTTGTTGATGCCATTGTCCTCGTGGCGATTTTGTGGACATCCATAGAGATTTTTTTTAATTTCTTCAAATAAGGTGACAGCATACCCATCACCTCACACATCTTCTGAAGCTGGGTATGACCAATTCCAATGCTGAGGAAAGCTACCACAACTAATCTGTTGATTTCGGGAGATTGGGTGGCCACTTTCCGTGACGTGCACGTGGCACCCAAGATTGCTCCGCAGATAAGCAGCAAGGCCCTTGGCTGATCGCACACGTTACTCTGAAGAAGAGCTGCTGGAGCAATTCCTATTGGACTGGCACAGTTGTAAAATTTCCATCATGTCCCTAGGTCGGCCAGAGAAAACAAGAGACATAATGAAATGCCTGTGAAAGGAATATATACATGATAAATATAGATCTATAGAGAAAATAAAATTAGCTCATGATGCAAGAATGTGTAACAAAGCAAAAGAAAATTTCAAATATTGAATGATTGTTATAACCCAGAGTGCATGGCTAGTTGTCCATCATCTAGATCTAGACTCTCTACATCTAGATCTAGATTAGTGTCTAATCATGATTTATACATAATGAACTGTTGTGATGTTACCCTTACAGTACAGTCTGAGTCTCAAAGACGAAGTAAGCAAGACTAGATCTAGCTCTTGTTCTGATTGGTGAACAGACATATCTACAAGTTTAGCCAATCTAGATAGTCCTACACATTATCAGAAAGTGTCGGAGAAATCGAGTGTAAGGTGCAGATTTTTGAAAGTAGGCCTAGAATCTACAGAGAAATGTCAAGTGGCATTGTGACTAGTGGTACTTTGATAGGCCACAAATGTAAAACCACATTTCAACATCAACACCCATAAACTGTTCTCACAAGACATAATAATAAAACATTGTGATCACTGAGATAAGCAATACATTTCTACTTACCAAAATCAAGCAAGAAATAACAAAAAAACAGGTCACAAAATTGTTGAACGGAGATCAATTGTCTTGAGTCGAGATGATTGAACTGTAGACTGGCGTCATCGACAAAGCGAAAGTAGCCCGTCACATGGGTCGATGTTGTCCGGCACTACGTCCGCGGGACCAATCAGAACGTAGGATTTTGTAAATAACCAATCAGAGCTAGGGATTCCTCATTCATTGTGTTTGAGAATCAAATTTTCTCCGGAAGGCTTTCTGTGGGATGTTTTAGTAAGTAATCGAGATGGAAAGTACTTGAATAGGGCTTTCCAACGATACCAAACACTTGAATGTTTACATTCAGCAGAGATGAGTTGTCAGGTCGCAAACAAACGGAAAAGTGAAAGATGTTCTGCTTTTTATCAAAAAATTGCTTCTCACCTCTTGCCTTTGAAGTCATATTTAGGGTTTTATAGGCCATTTTGACATATGAGGAGGTCATAAATCGAGAGGGAAGAGTCAAAAATCGAAATATCGATAATGTTGAGGAAGTTCATGAATATTTTGCCTTCAATGTGCCGTGGTGTCCCTTAATAAAAGATTACCAGTCTTCTCTACCCGTACTACATTGGATAGGTGTATGTAGGATGGTTACAATGCATGATAAATTGTTAACAGGCATAAAATTAGCCATATTGGCGAAGATATTGATTGCAATGTAATTAGTAATAAGTGAAAAGAATTTTTAATCAATTACAGACTTATTTTATGATAATTTAGAGAAGATTATACCTGCAGTTGCCATTGAATTCAGGGGGAAATCTTAGTTTTGAAATGGGCATTTAAGGGGTAATTTATATAGGGGGAAAATCAGTTTTCACTGAGGTTGCGGGCATCTAGGAGAAACAGGTATTATGGCAGCAGGCATTTAGGCGGTGAGTACTGTATATTCTTTAATTTACCCATTAGATAATTTGTACATCTTGTATGATCTCTCGAATGCAACATGGTTAATACAATGCTCAGGAGTTATCAGTTGTATTATTTTGTATCGTATGTCTAAACCGAATTTCCGTTTGGAACCCTTTTTGTTTGTTGTCTTTTTCAGTTTGTTTGTTTTTTTTGTACCAGTAGATCTGATTATACAGCTTTTGTTTCTTACTAATTTCACAGATTTATTGGAGAACTTTTCAAGTTGGGTTTGCTAACTGAAAAATTATGCATGACTGCATATATCGTCTGCTCAAAGCCCGTGACGATGATTCCCTCCTTTCATTGTGCCAATTGTTATCGACTGTCGGCAAAGAGCTGGATTTGGCAAAGGCCAAAGTATGTATTGTGAATACATTATCATCCCATCCATAGAAAATGTGTTTTCATTGTTAGAAATACTGAGCAAATTAATGTTGGCAAACTATGAGAGGAACTTATTTATTCTTTCCCTTTCCTTCTTTTCAGGTACGTATGGATCAGTACTTTACCCAAATGTCTAAAATAGCTGAAGAGCGCACATCAAGAATCAAGTTCACTTTGATGGATGTTCTCGATTTACGACAGGTATGTGTGTTTTCAGATTAATTTGGGGGGGGGGGGGCATAATGTCTACCATGCTATCCTATGAATGTCCCATCTCTTTACAGGCATTTGTAAAATGCCCATTGTAGGGGCATGCTGTGATTCTTAAACATTTTAGAGCAGATCAGAACACAAAACCTTGTCTTTTTACCGTCACAGAATCACTGGGTACCTCGCAAGGAATCTGCTGGACCAAAGAAATTAGAGGATGTTCACAAAGACTTTGCTCAAGAGCAAGCAAGAGCTCAGTATCTCCAGTCACAACCTATGCCTCCCCGCAATGATTCTTCCCAACAACCTGGCAGTAGAAGAGGAAGCAGACGCACGTCTCTCTCTCTCTCTTCCTCTTCCTCGTCCTCTCTCTCTCCTCTCTCTCCCTCTCTCTCTCCCTCTCTCTCTCTCTCTCTCTCTCTCTCTCTCTCTCTCTCTCTCTCTCTCTCTCTCTCTCTCTCTCTCTCTCTCTCTCTCTCTCTCTCTTGACTGTGTTGATAGTACTTTCTCTCTCTTGCTTTCTCTTTGCCTTTCTCTCTCTCTCTCTCTCTCTCTCTCTCTCTCTCTCTCTCTCTCTCTCTCTCTCTCTCTCTCTCTCTCTCTCTCTCTCTCTCTCTCTCTCTCTCTCTCTCTCTCTCTCTCTCTCTCTCTCTCTCTCTCTCTCTCTCTCTCTCTCTCTCTTGACGGTGTTAATAGTACTTTCTCTCTCTTGCTTTTTCTTTCTTTTCTCTCTCTCTCTCTCTCTCTCTCTCTCTCTCTCTCTCTCTCTCTCTCTCTCTCTCTCTCTCTCTCTCTCTCTCTCTCTCTCTCTCTCTCTCTCTCTCTCTCTCTCTCTCTCTCTCTCTCTCTTTCCCCCTGTTGACAGTGTTCCTGGTAGTACTTTTAACTCTTTCTCTCTCGCTCTTACTTTGCCTTTGTTTTTCTGACACTCGCTTTGCTTTGCCTTGTTTTTCTGACACTCGCTTTGCTTTGCCTTGTTTTTCTCTCTGCTCTCTTTTTTTTTCTGCCTTTACTTTTTTTAATTAAAATTTTTATAATTTTGTTTCAATATGTTTGTAGAGAGACAAGACGAAAAAATGACTGATGATGGCTGGAATACTGTAGGCTCCAAGAGTATACGAATTGATGTTTCGAAGATGAAATTCTCAAAGGTAAGTGTATCTTTAAAAGGAGATGGCAAATTGTAGTAGTAGACCATGTAACCAAAATGGATAGTGAAAATTCACCTCTTCTACATTTACCCGCCCGCCAACGGATGAAAAGATTTCTCAAGTTTTTGTCTGGCAAACCAAGTCCTTCAAATATGTCCTTATGTCATATCGTACAATTTGAAGTAACCCAAATAAAAAGTCTTATCTCTATTAACCATTTTATATTATGTTATCTATTTATCTTATCCACTAGGTCAATGTTTGATCGTGTTATCAAGCTCTTGTGTGATGCATGATGAATTGCCCATCAGATTATCTCCTGATGAAATTGCCATTCTGGAATTCCTCGTTTCTGACATTACACTGTTAATTGAAATTATTAGTATCTCTTGTTTTAATAGATGCGTATTAATTTAATTTATTATTTTTTTATTTTATATATCACAGAGCACGACGGTAGATGAAAATATCCAGCTGGGTCCAGGTGGTGGAATGGCCAGAACAATGTGGAGCCGAGGAAGTCACGGGGAGCCCAAATGTCCCAGGAAGACAAATCATCAGCCCCTGGCAACAGGTGAGTCATTTCCACTAGCTCAGTGTTTGCTCTATCAAGCTCTTGTGTGATGCATGATGAATTGCCCATCAGATTATCTGCTGATGAAATTGCCATTCTGGAATTCCTCGTTTCTGACATTACACTGTTGGTTACAATTATGAGTATATCTTACTTTGATAGATATGTATTTAATTCTTCTCTTCGTCTTTCCTTAGATTCTCGGCTCTCCGAAATGATGAAGAACGGAGGCATTTCAAAGGTCGCCGTCTAGAGGCGATGGTGGTCCAGCTAGTCGAGGCATTAGACAAGGACCTACTGCTGGTCATGGCAGAGGCAAAATTTTATCCAGATCAAGTACTGAAGGAGAGAGGAGGGATTTACGGTATGATTGTAAAATACACACACACACACACACACACACACACACACCCCTCCCTCCCATTGTCAGGCTTCACATATGCTTTTCACAAGGCTATTCAGGCAGTTTTTCTCACACGGTCTGGTTGAAACCAGTCCCTGGGCATGGGAATATCAGCCTGCTGGATGGATCTAGCTTGTCACCATGAAAAGAGCCCCAGTTTTCACTTTTGTCATTAAATTTTTTTTAAATTGTTTAAAATTGTCCCCGTTAAGGCTTCCATATTAGTATACATGTCCTGTCTCTGCAAAACCCTAAAGACTAGTTTGTTATGGAACATGTCGTTTCATTGTGATATGTCCATGCCATGTCAGCGTGCCCATGTTTTTAGTTTTGTAGTTGTGTGGTCAATGAAATATGTTTGATGTCAAGAATAGTTTGTTTCCCAGATTTTACAAAATGTGATGTTATGGATGCTATTTCCGTGTTTGTTCTATCAAGCTCTTGTGTAATGCGTGATGAATTGCCCATCAGATTATCTCCTGATGAAATTGCCATTCTGGAATTCCTCGTTTCTGACATTACACTTGTTAATTACAATTATTAGTTTTCACTTCCTCAACGTGTCATTAAATTTTTTTAAATTGTTTAAAATTGTCCCCCTCAAGGCCCGTTAAGGCTACCATATTAGTATACATGTCCTGTCTCTGCAAAACCCTTAAGACTAGTTTGTTATGGAACATGTCGTTTCATTGTGATATGTCCGTGCCATGTCAGCATGCCCATGTTTTTAGTTTTGTAGTTGTGTGGTCAATGAAATATGTTTGATGTCAAGAATAGTTTGTTTCCCAGATTTTACAAAATGTGATGTTATGGATGCTATTTCCGTGTTTGTTCTATCAAGCTCTTGTGTAATGCGTGATGAATTGCCCATCAGATTATCTCCTGATGAAATTGCCATTCTGGAATTCCTCGTTTCTGACATTACACTTGTTAATTACAATTATTAGTTTTCACTTCCTCAACGTGTCATTAAATTTTTTTTAAATTGTTTAAAATTGTCCCCCTCAAGGCCCGTTAAGGCTACCATATTAGTATACATGTCCTGTCTCTGCAAAACCCTTAAGACTAGTTTGTTATGGAACATGTCGTTTCATTGTGATATGTCCGTGCCATGTCAGCGTGCCCATGTTTTTAGTTTTGTAGTTGTGTGGTCAATGAAATATGTTTGATGTCAAGAATAGTTTGTTTCCCAGATTTTACAAAATGTGATGTTATGGATGCTATTTCCGTGTTTGTTCTATCAAGCTCTTGTGTAATGCGTGATGAATTGCCCATCAGATTATCTCCTGATGAAATTGCCATTCTGGAATTCTAGTTTGTTATGGAACTCGTTTCTGACATTACACTTGTTAATTACAATTATTAGTTTTCACTTCCTCAACGTGTCATTAAATTCTGGAATTTTTTTAAATTGTTTAAAATTGTCCCCTCAAGGCCCGTTAAGGCTACCATATTAGTATACATGTCCTGTCTCTGCAAAACCCTTAAGACTAGTTTGTTATGGAACATGTCGTTTCATTGTGATATGTCCGTGCCATGTCAGCGTGCCCATGTTTTTAGTTTTGTAGTTGTGTGGTCAATGAAATATGTTTGATGTCAAGAATAGTTTGTTTCCCAGATTTTACAAAATGTGATGTTATGGATGCTATTTCCGTGTTTGTTCTATCAAGCTCTTGTGTAATGCGTGATGAATTGCCCATCAGATTATCTCCTGATGAAATTGCCATTCTGGAATTCCTCGTTTCTGACATTACACTTGTTAATTACAATTATTAGTTTTCTCTTCCTCAACGTGTCATTAAATTTTTTTTTAATTGTGTAAAATTGTCCCCCTCAAGGCCCATGATGGGAGGTGGGAGATCTCAAAACTCCAGCCGAGACAACAGTTGGAACAGGGAAGATAGAAGGTCATTCGGGCCTCGAAGCTCAGGTGAAAGGGAGGTCCGCACTAATGACTTCAGGGCACCAGCACCACCGGCTGCAAAGAAGGCCCCAGAACTCAGCAGGGATGAGATGGAGTCCAAGGCCAAGAATATCCTGGAAGAGTACCTCAACATCAAAGATTTGGATGTGAGTTAATAGCCAAAATGTTACTCTGATCAATTCTATGCAGGCCTGAAATTACCTGTCCTGGTCAAGCCTAATGCTGTGCTTCAGGTGGTTTTGTTGGCTATAAAAATTGACATCTTTTCATTTACTCTGAAGGAATATTCCTCTACCAGTAAGTAATGATTGTAACCATTTCATCAAATAAAAGTTAAGAAGTAGAAAAGGCCACAAAAGAGAGTTTGATACTTACACTTTATGCCATGCAACATTCAACTTTACAACATTCCTCCTCACATCCTTGTAGTTCTAATTTGGTAGCATAATTTAGACGGTCCACCAGAGAGATGTCTGCTGTGTGAAAAGTGGCACAAGGATCGTTTTACTTCGTTGTTGTTCGGGGTTTTTTCATGTCATTTTTCCATGTTGGTTTTTTCTTGCTTTGCGTGTCTTGCATTAATTGTTGATTATGAAAACTATCCATTTCATTTTACATTTCTAGGAAGCCAAATTATGTGTTCGAGAATTGTCTGGACATTCGTTGATGCATGTGCTTGTGTCAGCCAGTATGAACGATGTGCTTGAGAAGCACGACCAAGCTCGAACCAACACTGGCCAATATCTCCACGAGATGCTTCAGGGCAAACTCATTACACCACAAATGTTTTTGAAAGGGTGAGTAGAATTGAAGGTACCTTCATTATTTTTTTCTACGAACAAGTCTTAACGTTAGAAATCTTTTCAACACACTGATTACAATTTTGTTTTCTCACACTATCTTAAAACACTAGCGGTAGTTTGGTTAGGACTTGAAAGATGAACTTTCATCCTCTGTGTTTTCAATGTTGATAGGCAAATTATAATAAGGGATGGTGATTTTCCGGGATTTTGGCACAGAGGAGCACCTCCGTGTTCTTGTCTCATTTTATACACACATAAGCACCAGCCGTCCGGGAAAACATAGGGTCAAAGAAGTCTAATTAGGACGGATGTCTCAAACAGAGAGAGAGAGAGAGAGAAAATAGGGAATATTTTAGTTGTAGTAAATTGTTCTGGAGGGAAGTAATGTGACTGCAGAGTAGAGACATGGAAGAAAGTGAGTAAGAACACATGAAAAATACGGTGGAAATTAGTGACTGTGCGATAAAAGAGGATGAAGAATGTTTGGTGAGAAGAGGTAAATTTGAATGTAAAAAAATGAAGATAAACGAACAGAAGAGATGATTCACTGGTTTTCGTCTGTTCTTGGGTTGTTTTTTTATTGGGGTTTTTGTTTGTGTGTTTGAGTAAGTATTTGGCTAGAGCCTATCAGGGGGAAGAAGGAGCACACATTTTTAATAACTGCTATGGAATCTGTAACTTGCACAACATGCACATGACATGGCACCTGTGAAATTTCACTCATGTTTTACAGAAACAGAGAATGAAAAGTCTGCAAGACTATAATGGCTTAATATACCTTTGAAAAATAACCCATAGATATATAGGTAGTTACCATACAGACTTGAAACTCCAAAACCCTGTCTTGCCAGTCCAGCAATGTACTACTACAGGACTATGATGATGCAGATCTCTCTTGAATTTTGATTCTTAAAAAATTGGCATGTGTGATAACATTGGGTTGTTTTTTTATATTGTGGCCCTTTTCTTTGTCTTTCTTGTACACATATTTAAATGCAATGCTCTTAACGTAATATTATTTTAGAATTTTAAAGGGGGCGATAACGTTCAGGGTGGATTTTTTCAGAGCTTGTCCCCATACCTGTATAAAGACTTCATTTATTATTTACATACTTATACTATTGTCTCGTAGTTCATCTCGTGTAAGCCTATTGGGAAATCATGAAAAAAATTTGTAATTGTCTGGTTGGCTTTGCGGAATATTTTGTCTTGGTTTGACTTCTCGCGGCCATGCGCTTACGGCCATACAAAAATGTAGACGATGATCGGACATCAGAAAGGAGACTGTGATCAGGTTAGATTCGGAGACCGTTCAGGTTAGATTCGGTTGCATTAGCAAAACCTGCTTTGGCTTATCGTGAGTGAAACTTATGTAAAGAAGTCCGGCAATCAATAAGCTTTCATGATTTATTATGTTCTAATAAATAAAGACAAGATAATTGGCAATACGGGAGGTTTAGAAGTCCATTACAACGATAGTGACTCTACGTCTCCACTATGCACAGTCTTCTTAGCATAACAATACAATATTACTAAAAACGCATTTCAACGAGAGAAAATAATACTAATAGCACAGGTTCAAGTAGAGTTCAAGATTTGCCAGCCACCGCTCCCATCCCGTCTCGTATTCCGCGAAGCAATTATCGATCGATAAAGACAAGTTTGTGCTAGGTTTAGAAGTTTGTGCTAGGTTTAGAAGTCCATTACAACGATAGTGACTTACGTCTCCACTATGCACAGTCTTCTTCGCATAACAATACAATATTACTAAAAACGCATTTCAACGAGAGAAAATAATACTAATAGCACAGGTTCAAGTAGAGTTCAAGATTTGCCAGCCACCGCTCCCATCCCGTCTCGTATTCCGCGAAGCAATTATCGATCGATAAAGACAAGTTTGTGCTAGTCTATTGGGGCGCTCTATGTGACTGTAGATAGTTAGAGAGGGGATGGGGTGAGTGATGACGGGAGTAGCGGAGAAGTGATGATGGGGAGGGGGGCTCGTGCGGGGAGAAAAGAACCATTGTCGCCAAAAGTGCTTTCTTTCGGCTAGGGTTTTGTATCTCTCTCTCTCTCTCTCTCTCTCTCTCTCTCTCTCTCTCTCTCTCTCTCTCTCTCTCTCTCTCTCTCTCTCTCTCTCTCTCTCTCTCTCTATCTATTGGCAAATATCGGCCTATACGTATCGCATCCTCACTCGTTAAAATTATAAGTCGTGAAGTTTACCGTACCAGTTTGAGCAGAATGGTACACACGATAAACCCGTAACACGTAATAAGGATAGTACAAAGGCGTACAATCACAGAATTTTACCAAAAAACGGGACAAAAAAGCATTGGTTTTCATCATCCACACGATCCGGATCGCGCAAGTCATCTGATCAATGGTAAGGCACCGGCCGTGGACTCCATGCCCGAGGTGTCGGGAAACACAAACACAGACTTCACATCTTATTGAGAACTAGGGAAAAGTCAGGGAACTCTCCAAACCAGATGCCCAAGCGTTACGTCACTAAATAAACGCCAGGGAAACCTCGGTCGACGGACGCGAGCAGTTCACGTAACATTACGTACTGGCATTGGACCTAGAAATTTCAGTTATGCCCCTTGACTGAAAAACATGACTTTTAAAAGCTAATTTACTTGCCCCACAGTCCTTTGCTATCTCTTAAAGTCATATATCTGGAATCCTCATGTTCTAAGCTTTAACATGGTATACAACACTTGTAAGAAATATAACATGTACATTTTGACAAAAGGGGAAATGGGGATGGACCATTTTGTGAAACCTGCCTTATGCAACAAGCTCGCATTAACTCATCTCAGGAATAAACAGAAAGCCTGTATCGTGTGGTGTCTCTGGCCAAATGCTAATGTTACTGGACTTACATAGGTGCCAGGTTCGACGCCTAACAAAGCTAGGTCTTGACGTTATCCCTTGAGTAAAAACCTGTATCCTGTCTAAGAGTAAGAGGTGATTATTATCGCCTCTATGGTTGTCAGAAACAGAGAGTCTAGTTATGAATGTCAGACCACATTTGACATGGTGATGAATTTACCTGCTGACACGTACGTGCGGTAAACAGGCCCAATTTGTTGAACTCAATTATCCTTGCCTAGGAAACTAAGCCGATTCGTAAACATTTTCCACACATATACACATACACGTCACGCCCATTCATCTATCTATTCATATTTATACACATTACAAGAAACAATTACCATTATAACCCATTCAGCAGCTGTTAACGGTTTCTACCTTTTGTTTTTCCACCACAGATTTGCAGAGGTTTTAGAGTTTGCAGAGGACATGATCATTGACATCCCCACGCTGTGGATCTGCTTTGCTCAGATGGTCACACCAGTCTTGCTGGGTGGTACCGTTTCCTTGCCTCAAGTGAAAACAGCCGTAGCTGAATTTCTCTCTAATAGGAACGGGGGCATACTAATGTCCAATATTATCTCCCAGTTTGCTGAAAAAGTGGTTAGTATGATTCATACTCAACACATAAATGTTTTTATCGCAGGGATCACTTAACCTCACAGCCTGTATTTGTTCAAAACTCCTCCTGCTCCTTCACCTTATTGTCTTAAATATTAGTACTATCATCATTAATATTATTATAAGTGCTGTTTTTTGTAGCTGCTATCCTACAACCCAAACACCTCGGTAAACTTCCAAATTCCAAACTAGTGTTTTATGCCCTTGAGTCAATTGTGTATTAACTCACTGACGGCTGGAAAATTTTCATAAGTTGGGATCACCAGAGATCATCGCTGTAAATTAAAATATATGTATATAAATAAGATATTAAAAAAGCATTAACTTATCTTAACTTAACTTAACACATGTACACAGAAGTTAGTTGGCCATGCATAAAGTATATAGATTGAAAATTGGTTTTATTCTTTAATTAAAACAATTTGAACTTTTTAAATTTCACTGAGTACAATATTTCTATAATTTATTAATTTTTTCACAGGGTGAAGACAGGGTGATAAGAGAGGCCTCTGGGCTTGAATGGGATACTTTCCTCAATCCAGAAGAAGTCAACACTTTCCTACAAGACAGAAAAATTGATTTTGTCCTCAAGCCACCGTCTGCGGCAGGAGTCGGTATAGAGCTACTGGCATCAGACTTTGAGAACTTGATTAGAAACAGTGCTTCTAATTCAGACCTTATAGCTTATGTTGAGGTAGGTTTGCTGATTTTGATATCTTTGTATAGATGAAGAGACTTTCGATTTACGGTTTCCTTTCCGTATACAACCATTGGATTTGAACCCTTGTTTTGCTTTCCTCTTTGCAGAAATTACCAGCTAATGAGGAGCGAGATAAAAATGTAGTGAGGGCACTCATGACAGCCATTGCCAATTCATCAAGATCCAGTAAGTGTTTTCAAGTTTTTGTCTATAAATAAAAATAAAGACAATCCATATGCTTTGTCACAACATTTGGGAATGATCTTTTTTAAAATATATTATTTGATTTCTTGTATTTTGGCTTTAGGACGTAAACAACAAAAATTTATTTCTTTTTTCCTTCAAGAATTTGAGTGGCCAGAAAGCATGAGTGATGAAGTAATCAAGGACAGGAAAGATGTTCTTCTAAAGTACATGGGCTCCAAGATAGATTTACAGCTGCAAGCACTGCACGCCATTCAGACTCTCATGACCCAGCTGGAACACCCATCAGGTATGTGTCAGAAACATGCCAAACTTTTCAAATTTAGAAACACGACGTAGAGGCGGATGGTCCCTTTCATTTATTGACCAAATTGAGGTGGTCGTGGGAATTTTAGAGTGCTTCTACCGTCTGCAATGGAGGTCAGAAACAGACAGTCTAGTTATGAGTGTCAGAGACCACATTCGACATGGTGATGAATTTACCTGCTGACATGTGCAGTAAACAGGCTCCAAATGTTGAACTCAATTATCCTTGCCAAGGAAACTAGGCGTAACTTGAATGGCGGCTCGTATAATTCCCGAAAACATTGATAATTAAATTTGAATTAATCCCTCCTAGGTAAATAAATAACAAAATCCATCGATTGCTGGACTGGTGAAATGCAACGAATAGTCAATAGTCTTGCTTGTTCAGAATGGAATGATGCCTCTGGATGTTCACCCTAATCTCACACCTTTGATGATGAGTCGCTGCCATTAACATAGGATTTTATTTCTAACAAAATACAGGTAGCCCTTATATACATTTTTTTTTTTTAAGGTAAATACAGACTAACGGACTCAAAATAAACATTTAAAGAGATATCAAAAATCGCCACTGAGTGAAATTTTGCATTGATTCACAGATGCTATACATCAATATTGGGGGCAATCGGACAGTAAAGAAAACACAGTAGGTCCCAAGTCGCTGTCAAAAAATAACATTTTGAGCAAAACTTTTAATGTTCTTTCGCATATAAACCCTAGAAAAGAAAAATGTAATTCTTTGAAACATACAATCTTGAGAGGCTCTCAAATACTTCTTGTCAACTATTTTAACTGCTCCTATTTTATACTGATGTCGGATAGTACTTTTTGTTTTTATAACAGGTAGGTGGTATGTGTCCCGTATTGCCGGCTGATCTAAGCCAATATTCATAATATATTGTCAAAAGTAGATTTTTGGCACAGAGTATTTTGCCATGATTAAAATGAGTATCAACTTTATTTTAGACTAGAATTCTGGCTTTTATAGTACAATATATATGTTGAATGTTAGGCCTGTATCATTTCTAAAACAATCCTGAGCTGGCTTTTTTTTTTATATCAATGTGAAGGGAATGAACTGCGTAAAAATGCCTTCCTCAGGACCTGTACACATATTTAGAGATCTATACAAATTATGGTAAATGAAGTATTTCAGGAGAGTGGGAAAGTTGTCACAGGAACCAAACAATTTGGGGATTTGGTCTGGCTCCATAAAGTTGGCAAAAAATCAATAATTACCAAGGTGCGTTAGATAAGGCGGTTTATCAAGGTTCTTTACTTGAGGTGTTGATGCCGTGATTTTCATTTCACAAGAACTTCTTGTATCTCGGAACATACTCATCATATAGGTTTGTATAGAGCATTACTTGTCAACTTTAATGACTTATCTCTGTTGGAGACACAATGGTCCAGATGTAAGGTGTTTACCTCTCAACCAGAAGATTATGGGTTCATGCCCCGATAAGTTGGAAAGTTGTTTGAGTATAAGACACACACACACACACACACCCCCACCCCCTGTTCAGGTAGGTTGATTGACACCTGGTCTTGTATAAAGGAGCACTCATGTGCACATCACAGCACTCGTTCAAAAGAAGCTTATAATGAGTCCTACGTTTTTTTCTTTTGTATAGTAGTCTGGTTAATGGTTGGTGCAAGGAAGTTTTAAATTTTCCTGTTTTTTTCCTTCTCTTGTTAATGGTTGGTGCAAGGAAGTTTTAAATTTCTCCAAGGAAGTTTTAAATTTTCCGTTTTTTTCTCTTTGCTTCAGCATCTTTGTGTATATTGTGGAACCGGTGGACTAGAATCAATTAACCAATTTGTATGTACACATTTCTTTCAATCATATTTTCGCTTCCGTATCAACAGGTGTCATGGATAGGTTTTTCAGCGACTTGTACAATGAGGATGTCATTGACGTGGATGCATTTAAAAAGTGGTATGATAGCAATGATCCTCAGGAGAAAACTGGCAAAGGAGCCTCTCTGATGCAACTCAACCAATTTTTCACATTTTTAAAACAGGAAGAGGCATCAGAGGCCTCTTGAGAGTAATTAAACTTAGTTAACATGTCTATTTTGTTGGGCTTTTTGTTAATACCACTTGTTCTTTGCTTTAAAGTCAGAAATTTCCTCCCTCAACCCACCCCATTCTGCAGCCACTGTCCCGTTTTCTTGGAAATGGGGATTTTCTTTCTAGGGTATTTTAAACATTTGATACACATTAAATAGATTTAAATGAATGTCCTCAAAATTGCTAGGAAGACGATTAAATTCAAACACATTATTATGCTGGCCATAGTTACATGTAATATGGAAACTTGAGTGCGAGGATGCTTCGCTGCTGTCAGTCTTGATGGGAGTCACACAAAGGACTGAAGTTGAAATGTTTTTATTTATTGAAATATTTTAAATGACAAATGCGATTATTTTCCTATTCTATGTTGTACATAGTCTTTTCAACCAGTGTGAATGCAGGAAATGGAAATAAAGTTTTCTTGTTTGTGAAGGTCAGTGTGTAGAAGGGGAACTTCACAGTTGATCCTATTCCATGAGTTAATATAACCACTTTGTTCTTGATTAGTGAGTGTTCACTGGTCTTTCAATAGTGTACACTGTTTCAAATTGCATTTAGATTATTGTTGGGATTGTGCGCTGTGAGGTACATTGAGTGTGAAGATGATTCCTCATTTATTGTTCCTCTTTAGTCACATCCGTCTCACATTGGGATTTGAAGTAATGCTGAGAAAGAATTAGCTGGTCATTTTATATGATAACGGTGGGGGAATGTTCCAATTTTTGTCTTTTTTGCTCTAACCTGAGCGTTTCATGATTGATAACAGATAAAAACTTATTCCCCTTTTCTTTTCAATGCACTTATTCCATGTGCCTGGTATGCGTGTCTTTAGGGTAATGGGCAAAAGATGAGTAGGCTAATCCACACCTGGGTGATACCTTTTGCTGTGCAAGATTATAATACATTTGGTGACAGGATTTCCCGACAGGATCTCTTCTTTCAGGTTTCCCTCCCCCAATGTAGAACAACATAATAAGTACTTTGCTGGGCTGTTGTGTTGTCTTGCTTTCCATTTGCCACCTGTCGCACGCAATGTTCACAACTTTCGTGACTGGCTCTTGACTTCCCTGTCACCAAGTCGTGTCTGACCTGAGGGAAAGCTATTGTCCCTGTCACCAAGTTGTGTCTGACCTGAGGGAAAGCTATTGTCCCTGTCACCAAGTCGTGTCTGACCTGAGGGAAAGCTGTTGTCCCTGTCACCAAGTCGTGTCTGACCTGAGGGAAAGCTATTGTCCCTGTCACCAAGTTGTATCTGACCTGAGGGAAAGCTATTGCCCCTGTCACCAAGTTGTATCTGACCTGAGGGAAAGCTATTGTCCCTGTCACCAAGTTGTATCTGACCTGAGGGAAAGCTATTGTCCCTGTCACCAAGTTGTATCTGACCTGAGGGAAAGCTATTGTCCCTGTCACCAAGTTGTATCTGACCTGAGGGAAAGCTATTGTCCCTGTCACCAAGTCGTATCTGACCTGAGGGAAAGCTATTGTCCCTGTCACCAAGTCGTATCTGACCTGAGGGAAAGCTATTGTCCCTGTCACCAAGTCGTGTCTGACCTGAGGGAAAGTTGTTGTCCCTGTCACCAAGTTGTATCTGACCTGAGGGAAAGCTATTGTCCCTGTCACCAAGTTGTATCTGACCTGAGGGAAAGTTGTTGTCCCTGTCACTAAGTCGTGTCTGACCTGAGGGAAAGCTGCTGTCCCTGTCACCAAGTTGTATCTGACCTGAGGGAAAGTTGTTCCTCCTCTCTCTGACCACTTGAAACCTTGAGTATTTCCTATTGGCAGAATGTTGTTATCAACAATGATATTTTTGTCATTGGAACCTGCTTGGTTTTTATTTGGCAAAATCACTGATATGACCATTCGATCCGCAGGTTAAAACTTCTGGTCATGTGACATAGTATACCAGATGCAGAAATAGGAAAGTGCTCAGGTGTGGGAGACTGGACATGTTGACCTAGCTCTTGAAAGTGCAGGTCAAATGTTTTATGCCCTTCATGTGACTCAAAGTGGGTTTGTTTTTATCAGGGAGAAGATGAAACTTTGGCCACCTTAAATCTGGTTTAGGTTCTCTACGTTAGTTTTTCTATTGAATAGATGTGCCAGCCAAGACCTTTTGAGCATATTGGCTTGGCACAGCCTCTTAAAGTTGAAGGCATCCGGGAGCTGAAGTAATCAATATTTTGTAAGAAATGGAGGTGGAAGAGATTAATCTGTGTGGTTGAGATAAAAGACAACTTGACGAGTTCTTTCATTTTTGCTTAATTTGACAAGAGGAGCCAGATTTTATTTGGCTTGAAAATCATGACTGGCACTGATGTATTTCCATATTGGTGGCTCACTATCTCTTATAGTCAATAGTCTCATAGTGACGAGATGTCAGAACAGGGACTTGTTGCATGTTTGATTTCACCTGAGCATGATTTTCATTTTATGACGGAATTAAACTGACGTTTTGGAAGAGGAAACGCCAAGCTATGGCCAAATGTATGGATGCGTGTGATGCCGTACTTTTGGAAGGTGAACAAATGTCTGTGGCTTATTTATGATGCCTTATTTATTGTGATGATGATGACGATGATTATGAAGATGCTGGTGATGATAATAATGTTTGCAGATTTCCCCTCCTTTTTGTTTTTAATCTATACATACATATTTATATATATAATATGAATGAATATATATATATATATATATATATATATATATATATATATATATATATATATATATATATATATATATATATATATATATATATATATATACATATACACACACACACACACACACACACATAAATACATAAATACACTATTTGTTCTGTCATTAAAAGTATTTACCAACTTTTGTCACACAATCATTTGTCAATTTGCCTTGTAAAATTATCTGTGCTTGTGTCAGTAATAATTGAAAGCTGATGTTTAAACACAAAGGGAATAGCTGTGTCTGTTTTGTTAGCAAGGTAATGCACAGCTCTTGTGTGTGTATGAGTTGAAATTAGAAGCAATTTATTAACCTTAATAGAACATACACAGCAAGTGTGTACAGCCTTATGTTGTGAAATGAGTGTCATGTATGTTTGGTCTTGCAGAGTACGTAAGAAGGCCTGCAGGCAGAATTAAGGGGATTGTGACAACACATGTATGTATGTATGTATAAAATATACATATTTTGCATTTCGGAAATAGAGATGTGATGTCTGCATGCAATTATCGACTTGTCTGTCCCCTCATGTTCTCGTTCCACTGTCTATGGTGACCAAAGTATGCTGAGGCTGTCAAACTGTTGTGTCCTTGATTTGTATGGAAGGTGTCCAGGAAACATGAGTTTTGCTTGCCACTCAAGCTAATTTGCGTGAACCAAAGGAAACTGCTAATTTTCGCAAAGCTCTTTCTTGGCTAGGTTTATGGGTCTCGTCTCTCTCTCTCTTTTATGTACAAGTTATTCTGATCGTATCCTTTTTTTCCACCTATTCGTTAAAGAATATCATTTTACTATCACTTTTTGATTATAAGGGTAATTAAAAAGTTATTCTGCATGGGTAAAAGTATGGTTTCTTTCATTAGTTTTCTTATGTAAGTAGTGTAAGCTACTCTTATTCCAAATTGGTGGCGGGTTGGTAAAATTTCATCCCAGATTGTTGTGTATTTTGTCCTATCATGAAAGTTCCTAACATCAGAGATAATATGCCAGGAAGATTATCATTACTACAAGAAAAAGATGTTTCCATGTTTTGTCTAATTACATGTCTTATATTATTATTATTATTATTATTATTATTATTATTATTATTGTGAGAATAAATAAACAAAATCATTTAATAAGGACAAGGCAAATTGCTATGTACGGTATTGACTAATGTGCATAATTTTACGCACACATGTTGTGTTGTTGCAGTCTTCTCATCTTTTCCTTTGTCATTAGCTCTGTGGCTGTCTCTCTCTGTCTCTGTCTCTCTCTCTCTCTCTTCTCTCTCTCTATCTATCTATCTATCTATCTACATACATGCTTCTTTTTTGCAATTTTTTTCTTGTGTAAATAAATTTTAAAGAATTAAATTTTGAAATATTCCTTCGTTGTTTTTCAGTTTGTGATACAACTGGTGAGAGAATGTCAAATGTCACTTGTTTACTAGTTTCATGCCTGTGGTATGGGTAGAGTGTTTCCCTTTTAGCCCTGTGCGGGTGGTTGGCAGGTGGTATGAGCTTCCACATACCTACATTCATTTTTTTTTCATTTTTGAGGATGCCTTTGCAACTGAATCCACAAATGGGATAAACAAAAGAGGACTTAGGATACAACCCTGTCTTACTCCTATATCTACATCCAATTCTTCAGATACATTTCCAGCTACTCTCACTGCACATGTTGGTTTATTGTAAACAGTTTTAATGGCTTCTATTAAATTTTGTTCTACATTGTGTTCTTTTAAGGAATGCCATAGTGCGTCCCTCTTCACAGTGTCAAATGCCTTTTCTAAAGTCAATAAAACACAGGTGCAAGTCAATATTTGTCACATGGAATTTTTCTATTATTTGTCTAATAAATTGTAAATATGTGGTCTTGTGCACTTCTTCCTGGTCTAGATCCACTCTGGTGTTCTTCGATCTGATCCTCTACTCTTTTCCTTAGTCTCATTTCCAGAATCCTGGAATACACTTTTCTTGGTACGCTAAGTAGTGATATCCCTCTATAGTTTGAGTATTCCATAGTTGATCCTTTCTTGTGTATTGGTACTACCAATCCCTTTTTCCAGTCGTCTGGCACCTGTTTGGACTTCCATGCTTGTTGACATATTACATGTAGTAGTTTGTCTGCCTCTCTCCCTTGGTTTTTAATCATTTCTTGATCTGCTCCTGGGGCTTTTCATAATTTCGCTTTTCTTATAGCTGTTTGGAGTTCTTCCATTGATATATCTACATCTTCAGCTGTCTCATCTCGATTACTTGTTACTCTTACTAATTGATCTGTACTCCTTGTTTCATGTTCTTATGTAATTGTTGAAAATACTTTCTCCACGTTTCCATTGTCTCCTTTCATTATTTCTCCTTTGGCGTTTTTTAATTTGTCGTATTGGGCATGCTTTGGTCTTTCTCAGGCTCTTCATTGCTCCCCAGAACAGCTTTTGATTTCCTTGATAAATTTCTTGAAGTCTTTGTCCAAACTCTTTCCACTGTTCCTGTTTTGCTTTCCTTACTTCCTCTTTGGCAATAGTTCTTTTACTCACGTAATCTATCCTATCCTCTGGTCTCTTTGTTTGCAAGTATCTCTTCCAGACATCCTTTTCTTTGATCTTAGTCTTGACATTCTCATTCCACAATGCTGTTCTTTTCCTATCTCCTTTAATTTGTTTCCTACCACAGACCTTCAGTACAACTGAGGAGTGTTTCTTTATATATTTACCACTTTTCTTCTATTGTGCTTTCCTTAAGATCCATCTGCCTTTCACTGATAGATCTTTTTATCCTGGATTGGTATGTCTGTTTTACAATTTATATATTTAGTTCTTCTATTTTGAGTTTAGTAGCTTTCTTCTCTTTCCTATTCTGTTTGTTTTCCTCCGTTAATAATCTCTTTTGGCCATCACTAGGTGATGATCACTAAATATTTCAGCTCCTCTGTTTACTCTTGCATCCATTGTACTGTAAAAAGGGAGCTGCTAACTTATGTAGTCTATGATTGACTTTTCATATCTGTCTTCATTTACTCTTATATATTTGTGGATATCTTTGAGGAAGAAAATGTGTTAGCTATGTTCATGTTATTCTTTAGGCAAAAATCTATTAGTCTCTCTCCATTTGGAGAAGTTGTCTCTCCTTCTTTACATTCTCCTGATGTTTCTACATTGTTGCCTACTCTAGCGTTTAAATCCCCTAAAACCATTAATTCCTCGTTGGGTTTGAGATTCTCTGCAGCTATTAGTGAATCATTTTCAAAGATATCTTTTTCTTCTTTGGTGGCATCTTCGTTTGGTCCATAAGCTATTATTAATTTAATTTCTCGTCCTTTTGGTTTTTTCTATTCCTTGTCCTTTTGTCTTAGTTTCTGTAATAGCCAAAATGTCTACTTTGAATTTTTCTATTTCTTCAGCTAATTCTAACTCCTTTCCATTTATTGCCCTAAGGCAAGGACCGCACCTAGGTAAATCTGTCTTAAGTCCGTTTCGTCAGTTTTGTCGCAGAATTTAACTTCCAATTGAGCCGTACCGCACTAAGACACAGGCATCTTAAGACTGATATTAACGATTCATTTCAAACATGGAATCGACAGAGGTTGCCTCCTGTGTTTGTGCTCTGATGTTTTCCATCAGACAAAAGAAACAAAGATTTTGGATTCATCCATTTACCAGTCAGCGATTACTGAAAGAGCAGTTTTATCGTCTATACGAGGATCTCAGATGTCCACATAAAAATTTTGGTTATTATCAATTATAGAATGATCATAGAAAGCTTTGATGCTCTTCTACGGATTGTTGGGCCTTCTATTACTTTTCAGGATACAAAATTCAGAAAGAGTACCTCCAGAGGAACGGCTCTCTGTAACGCTTAGGTAAGTGTAAGTGTGTGAAAAATACCTTGCCCAGTTTACTTTCCTCAATTCTTCTCTAGATTCTGTTTCAACCTCCCTCCAATCCCCCACCCTCTCTCTTTCTCTCTCTCTCTCTCTCTCTCTCTCTCTCTCTCTCTCTCTCTCTCTCTCTCTCTCTCTCTCTCTCTCTCTCTCTCTCTCTCTCTCTCTCTCTCTCTCTCTCTCTCTCTTTCTCGTTTTTCCCCCAAACGCATAATACACACTAAACGTTCATGTACAGGGTGGTTCACTTTTATTAAACTAAACTAGGCATCCCATCTGGACTCCATATGATCAAACCCATATCCCTCATCGAGGTTGTCAAAGTCAAAGACAATGATTTCGATTAGGTGAGAACATTAGGAAAAATATTTTTGTACGTTTGTGTGTGTGTAGTTTCTTTCTTTCTTTCATTTGTATTTGATCTAGGCCTACATTTTTTTCTATGTAATGCCAAAAGTTATGTTTTTAGATAAACGGAATATATTATCACAAGTGAAACACGAGACAAAGAACTTGCGTTCGCAAAATTTGCATCAAAACAATAATAAGTTCTATAGGACTAGGAGCGTATCTATAAGTAGTATAAGTAGCGGGTGTTAAGAGACAGACAGGAATAGAAATTCAATCTCAAGAGTGGGGTTGACAGTTTATAGACGTAATTATCGTGTCTGATTCTGATGATAAGTCAGATAAGTTATCAGACAATGGACTGTCCGATATGAAATGGGACAAAGGTTAACAAAACTAATTTTCCACACCCTTATACTCAACGTACACACACACACACACACACACATAACAGTAACACACACACGCGCCCGCACAGACACACACGCAAAAAAAATCCAACAAAGCAATGAAACGATTATTTTTGAGAAACAACTTTCTTCGGCATGAAACCCATACACACCACCCTTCCTGTCCCAACCCCCCCCCCCCCCACCCTCCAAAAAAAAAAAAAAAAAGCTAAAAAAGTTTCACGGTGTCGTTTGAATCTAGATTGTCTTGAGAAGGGTGGCTGATGATATTGATAAGCGATATTTGTTTCGTCGATCACTTGTGGCGATCTCAAAGTGACTAGCTAGGAAAGGAAACTCCAACATTAAAGATATTGAAAGAATGAAACAAAGGAAGAAACCGCCGTTAACAACCAAAGCTAAAACAAAACAAAACGAGAAAAAAGCGCCACAAATCGGTAGTTTTTTAGATTAATAAGAGTAGTGTGCCTTTTTCAGTACACTAACTTAATCATAATATTATGTAGTATAACTTATAAGCTTCTTCATATACAACGTTATTGCCACTTTCTTCAAAGTATTATTTTTTTCCCAAAACGTTTTGTCGTAAACTATTCATCAAGCTATCAAGAAAAATTCTATCAAACGATATTTATTATGATATGAACTATAGATTACTATGTCAGTCATGCTAACATTCTAACAACATTACATCAATACAACTGCTAGCTAGCTTATGATCCTTAGTGATTTAAACAAAATCATTATAAAATCCAAGATGGCTGCCGTTACCGTTGAAAAAAAAATGATTTGAAGGTAAATTTGTGCATACCAATACCACTAAGGTAGTATGTACCAGTACGTCACATGTTATAATATAATAATATAATACCCTTCAGGTGTAGCCGCCACCCCCCCCCCCCCACCCCACCCTATCTTTTAATAATATTATTATTATTATTATATTATTATTCTGTTCTTGTATATTGTATACATGGTATAGTTTGTAGAAGTTTATGGAGGTCTGGTTTAATATAGCCTATCGATTGACCCTACTTCCGTTACACTAGTTCTTCTACTTACTACAGTATGGTATTATTGGTTCACTACGATCAAGAAGATCTATTAATAAATTGTAGCTGACTGACACTAGTGACTCCGCTACTGTCGTCTTGTGTAGTGGCGTCGGTGGAAGGGCAGTTAGGTCCCGAGTTCGAATCCTAACAAAGCCAGGTCCGACGGTGTATTCCTTGGGAAATACACTTACTTAAATAACAGTACGCATTTCCCCCGCTCGACCCAGGTTCGAATGGGTACAACAATGTAACAAAGCACTAGCTTAGGAGTAAAAACATGCGGCAGATTAGCGTCCGGGCCAGGAGGTGATTATTGTCGTCACCTGTTCCGCTTCAAGCTATAGAAACCGAGGTAAGTTCCGGCTCTATAGGCCTTAAGGGCCTTGAAGGAACTTTACTTTACTGTCGTCTTGTGCTTGAGGAGAGGTCGTGTGCGCACGCACACCAGGGAGAAAAGGTGCGCGCAGTTTAGAAATGTCTGCGCACACCAATTTTAAAAAACCCAACTTTTTTCTTGTCTTACGTTCATTCTCAGTCACAGTGCACACAGTGCGCACGATTGTGATTTTTTTACAACGCCAAAAAATGTACGCACACTGGCTAGAAAACAATAGAATAGAGGGAACATTGCATGGCATTGGCATACTGAAGACACGGTAATCCAGAGGCAAGCTGTCGGCCTGTCGGTCAAGCCAAAGAAAAATTTTTCGAACTTTTTTTGAGTTAAGTAACAAGTAAGCCCCCACCCCCCCCCCCTCCCCCGGTCTAGGTAGGTGGCACTAAAAATAGGAGGTCCCGTGTGCAAATTATGACACTGTGCACTTAAGAAATCCCTTGGCTGTTTACAACTTAGGCAGTCCGGGCAAATTTTTAAAAATTCGAGATTATCATACTATAGTTGTGAAATTGGGCAAATCAAATCAAACCAAAGCATGGCGCGCATGCGCGCGCACACACACACACACACACACACACACACACACACACACATTTTTCATCGGCGGCGGTGGCGCTAGGCCTAACGGTCACAAGCAGAGCGCGTGAACTTTATCATCATTATCAACGAGGCATTGGGTTTGACCAAGGACAGGGGTCACTCTCTGAAGGAGGGAATGAAGGTCTCGCGTCTTGTAAGATTGTAACTTGACGCAATCTTGACACACAGCGCGTGGTACATAGTACATGTATTGAGTTTGAGATTGAGAGGCATAATATCTCCACATCTGGGACTACCTATACCTGTACTGAGATTTCCTAGCTCCACATCTACTACGTAACAACACGTGTACCGTACTGGGAACACTCCACCAGAACCAGCCAGGGCCAGGTGAGTCAGACAGGACAGAAGAAGTAGAAGAAAGTCACATACTGTGTGGTGTTGGTGGTAAGCTTAGATCTAGATCTAGATCTAGCTAGGCCTAGTGAAATGCATCAACAGCGTGCATGCTTTTATTGTTACCTTTACGATTGTATGACTACATACATGTATCATGGTGATTGAACTAAAATTTGCGCTCGAGATTAAGTCATTGAATTGATGTACATAATATAGTGTATAATATACTAATATAATGATATAACATCAAATAGGCACTGTTTGTTCATCTGTTGTTTTCTGATAATTATTGTCGTTGAAACCTGGTGCGACTACATAGGCACAAACATCACTACACAAGCACAAACAGTATTATTGTAATTCTATTACAGTATTAGTCGACTTTGGACTTTCAGAAGGGAATAATACCAACACTAGTCGCAACCCATACGCCACGCCTGGTTTCGTACGATTCTTGTTGTCATGGATACTGACCGCCAATCAAACACTAACGGTAAGTTTCACATTGTCATTGGCCTTTTTTTTTTTTGTGTCAATTTTCGTTTTCACTTTTTGTTGTAATTTCATTTTCAAAACTCTATTTTATTACCACTTCAACCCATAATTGTTGTTGGTTATATTGAAGTTGTTGTTGTTATTTTTCCCTCCAATAAAGACATGTCACGTTTCGAAGGTCAGCAAAGGACGTGATTTGTCGTCACAACGTTCTTCATACTTCATACATGGGAACTCGGAAGTCACAGGCAAGGTGTCGGCAGTCCGGGCAAATTATTTAAAAAAACGCTACCAATTATTGTATGAAACTCTGCAACAGATGGGAATCAACTTGAAATACCAATACATGACATAATACCGAAAGACAATTAATGTCCTAACACTGCTTAATCGATAACAACAACAATAACAACAACGACAATAACAACAACACAATGGTCCTTACTATAAGAAACGCAATAATATTACAACTTTGTCTTACTCCTATATCTAC